>CM042402.1:15991182-16148682 GCA_023634145.1 Thymallus thymallus | reverse complement strand
GCCCTCTGACATCACCCTTACCCCTCAGGCCTACACAGAGAGAGAGTTGGACACAGAGAGAGAGAGTTTGGCGCGGAGGCACCTGTCTGTGATGCTCTGTGCCAGGTTAGGAGCCAGATCAGTTGTACTGTAGATAACTGAGGATCTGAAATATAAATAACAACAAAACAACCATGTTAGCTAATCTCTGAGCACTAGCTAGAGATAAACAAGAGAGTAACGGCATTATTACCCATGCATGGTATCTCTGTTTTAGATTAGATCCGCAATAGTCCAAATGATGACGGAATAGTGCTGGTTCTTTATTATTTTGGCAGCGGGTTAACGTTTGAGGTTTCTCTTGTAGGACGGAAAGAGAAGAGTTTTCAGGAGCAAAGGTCAAATGATTGGTTTGTACTAGTCTCATGACGGTGATGGCGAGCGAGCTAGTTAATTAAAAAAGACCATCTAGCATACGCCAGTCAGCCACCTATCCGGCATAGCTATACATCCTTGGTTACTAGCACCAACATGAACACAACACTCATAGTTAGCTAGCTTTCTATAACGGATTCGCCTCAGTCAATGCAGTGCCAGTAGTTAGCTAGCCAGGACGGAGAAGGCAGTCAACAACAACTAACGTTAACAGTTACTGACCTGCTGCTGGTGGTGGTCTAAGTGGTCGGGCAGCCGGTCGGGGCACTCACATAGCTCTTCTAATGTTATCACATTACAGACGTGGCACCCTGTCACTAAACTAATCACGGTTGCCGAATCAATAAAGCTATGTAGCAACAGTCGAAACCATCAACAGCTAGCTAGCTATCAGATTATCTAGGGTGTGCGGCCATCTCTCGGCTGTGTAGTTGTAGAGCCTGTCCTGTCACTACTGGCGATGTCCCCGCCCCCAAACATCAACCTTGCGTCATCAGGCAAACGGTGAGAGGTCACTTGACGGCATGCACATGCGCAGTTCGCCACGAGACGACCGTTAGACCACTTGTTTAATCCACTTCAATCAGTGTAGATGAAGGGGAGGAGACAGGTTAAAGAAAATATTTAAGCCTTAGAGACATGGATTGTGTATGTGTGCCATTCAGAGGGTGAATGTTGAATTGTACCCCCTTTTCCACTCAGAACAGCTTCAGGTCGTTGGGGCATGGACTCTACAAGGTGTCGAAAGCATTCCAAAGAAATTCTGGTGCATGTTGACTCCAATGCTTCCCACAGCTGTCAAATTGGCTGGATGTCCTTTGGGTGGTGGACCATTCTTGAATCACAGAGGAAACTTGAGCATGAAAATCCCAGCAGCGTTGCAGTTCTTGACACCTACTACCATACCCCATTCAAAGGCACTTTAATATTTTGTCTTGCCCATTCACCCTCTGAATGGCACGCATACAGTATGCAATCCATGTCTCACTTGTTAAATCCACTTCAATTAGTGTAGGTGAAGGGGAGGAGACAGGTTAAAGAAGGGTGAATGTGCAAGACAAAAGATTTAATTGGATTTAACAAGTGACATCAATAAGGGATCATAGCTTTACCCTGGATTCACTTGGTCAGTCTATGTCATGGAAAGAGCAGGTATTCCTAATGTATACTCAGTGTACATGGAAATTGATTTCATTAAGTCCTCATACAAATACACAATCACAACACACCATAATACATGCAGTATGGAAAACTGGAAAGATAGTACACAAGTCACATACAGTATATTCAAACTCTCTGCGGCCTACTGTCCGACCATTTATTTGTATATGGCTGTACTTTTAAAGAAGTACAACGGAGTAAATGGAGCTACACTACAACCATAAAACTAAACATCCTTACATTGTTCCTGACAAGGATTATTCTCATTAACTTGGACAGTATCTAGACAGTGGTGTCAACGTATCAGGGCCATAAATGAGTTGTTGGTTCAATTAACTTAATTTATGATTTGGCCAAATGCTGATGATAAATGATACACATATTCCATTATACAGTCGTGGCTCAAAGTTTTGAGAATGACACAAGTATTGGTCTCCACAAAGTTTGCTGCTTCAGTGATCTTAGATCTTTATGTCAGTAGTTACTATGGTACACTGAAGTATAATTACAAGTATTCCATAAGTGTCAAAGGCTTTCATTGACAATGACATTCAGTTTATGCAAAGAGTCAATATTTGCAGTGTTGACCCTTCTTTTTCAAGAACTCTGCAATCCGCCCTGGCATGCTTTCAATTAACTTCTGGGCCACATCCTGATTGATGGCAGGCCATTCTTGCATAATCAATTATTGGAGTTTGTCAGAAGTTGTGGGTTTTTGTTTGTCCACCCGCCTCTTGAGGATCGACCACAAGTTATCAATGGGATTAAGGTCTGGGGAGTTTCCTGGCCATGGACCCAAAACCCAAAGCAATGATGACGGCACGTGCTTCCTTGTAGGTAACCATGGTTGACAGAGGAAGAACAATGATTTCAAGCACCATCCTCCTTTTAAAGCTTCCAGTCTGTTATTCTGACTCAATCAGCATGACAGAGTGATCTCCAGCCTTGTCCTCGTCAACACTCTCACCTGTGTTAACGAGACAATCACTGACATGATGACAGCTGGTCCTTTTGTGGCAGGGCTGAAATGCAGTGGAAATATTTTTTGGGGATTCATTGCAATTCATCTGATCACTCTTCATCACATTCTGGAGTATATGCAAATTGCCATCATCAACACTGAGGCAGCAAACTTTGTGGAGACCAATACTTGTGTCATTCTCAAAACTTTTGGCCACGAGTGTACTTCTTACCCTCTGTCAAAGGGCTTCCAAGAGGTACTTGTACGTTGGATTCCATGCCCAGTGTGTCAAGCTAACCTTAGGAAACAAGGACATTTCTGAATATGTCACATCCAATAAACTTTAACCAGTTTCATAGTTTTTATTTTGTTTCAGTGGAAAGGCAATGCACCCAACATGGCGACTATTTGTGCACTTTTGTCTGTTTCATGTATTGTTCTTGATTACAAAAGATATGATTAAAATGTATAATAAATTATTCTGTTCTGAACTGATTGGAAAGTTTACATTGATGACAAAATAGTTCTCACTACTTCTTGCTTTGTAAATCTGAGCCATTGTCAACAGCTCACTACTGAAAAGCTTATTTTATGGGTTGTAGAGAGCTTTAGGGCTATATTCAATCTGCATCGCAGATGTTCAGCTTTACAGCGTGATTGAAATTTAAAGGCAATGTTCCTGTTTTAAGCGGAGTCTGGATTCACTATAAATTCATATGTCGGCTCAATCTGAAATTTTCTTTAAATTTCTATTGAGGAATATGTAACGCTTCAGCTATACAGATAGAATAGAGCCCTAAGTCTCAGCAGAGGTGTCAGGTTCTGACTGAGAACAGGTCTCTTGACTCCACTATGGAGTCGACAGACCACAGTCAGGACCTGACAATATAACTTTTCTCTTGGTAACCCTGGTGGATTGTGGTTGATCCCCAATTAGAGGCAGCTGTCTCTAGTTGTCTCTAATTGGGGATGCTATTTATGCTTGATGATCTCCACCTGCGTTGTGGATCATTAGATGTGCATGTTACAGGGTGCGCTATCGTTCACGTGGCTACCTTTTGGTTCTATGTTTATTATTTTGGTTTAGTGAATAAACATGTTTGGTGGCAACTATCGCTCTGCGCCTCCTTCCCTCCACACACCGCGTGACAAGAGGAACAGTTTTCCAGATTCACCCAGAGATTCATCCTCAAAGATCTGATGACAGCGTGGATAAAGATTAATGCAAGGAAGTTAGCAGTTAGAAGTTAATCATGACATCACACTGAGATTCCTTGAAAAAACTTTTAACTGTGTTGAACTATGTCCATTAACTGATTTATTTTAAGTTAATTATTGTACACTATTTGGGGGTGTCTGTTGTTTGTCTTTCAATGGGATCAAAGAGGGTAAACAGCTCCATCTGCACAGTTCAGTGGCGATCCGTCAGTCAGGGCAGGTGGGGCAGAATGACAGGTCGCCACTAATGATCATGTTCCTGACTGTAGGGAGGCCTCTTGACTTCTCTATGGTGGTCGAGGGGTCACAGTCAGGGCTTGACAGTTCCAGCTAACTCAAACTAATGTTTGGTTTTGTTGGTCCCCAAGTAGAGGCAGCTGCCGTGTCTCTAATTGGTGATATTTAAGTTAATTGTTTTCCCACCTGCATTGTGGTTTCTTGCGTGTGCAATGTGTGTTTGTTTGACATGCACACCAGTTCGTGGTCTCTGCCTCTCCTTTGTTGTTTTTGGTTTAACAAAATAAAAGGAATTACTTATTACTACTCCTCTGCGGCTCCTATCTACGAGCCATGACAGAAGAAACCACCTCCACAGGACCGTGCAGAGCTGGACAGTGGGGGAACTCATATCAGGAAAGGAGCTAGTCTCTGAAGAAGAGTACCTCCGATGTCTAGCCCTGGAACAACCACCTATTCCAGGGAAGCGGCGACACCGACGGGCTCCACGTCAGTGCTCCAAAGGTCAGGCCCCCGCGAAGAGCCCAGGAGGACCCCCATCCAGTGGTCGTGGGGAGCCTATGGGGACTCTCGGAGGGGCGGGAGGAAGAGCCTCTGCCGCTACACTCGAGGGGGTTCGGTGAAGAGCCCCTGCAGCCATGGGAGCAGGAGTATTGGGAGGACAATGAGATGCTCCTGTCTCCCAACTCATGGGGGCTGTGGGACGAGCGCCGTTTGAAGATGTTGAAAGAGCGTCTGGCGCCTCTCTTCCCAGACCAAGAGAAGGTGGAGGCACCGGTTCCAGGACCGGAGCTTCCATTGCCGGTTCCACGCACCAGGGATCCGATGCCGGTGCTCAGACGGGAGCCTCCGGTACCGGCCCCACACACCAGGGTTTCTGCGCCGGTGTCCAGTCCTACTCCGGGGTCCAGTCCTGCTCTGGGGCCGTAGTCTCTCTCAGCTCCGGTGCCCAGTCCAACTCCGAGGTCGGAGCCTTTCTCTGCGCCGGGGTCCAATTGGGATCCGGTGTCCAGTCCAGCTCCAAGGCTGGAGTCCTCTGAGCCGGTGTCCAGCCCGGAACCGGTGTCCAGTCCTGCTCCGGGGCCAGAGCCCTCTGCGCCGGTGCCCAGTCCGGGACCGGTGTCCAGTCCTGCTCCGGGGGCTGAGCCTCTAGACCCGGTGCCCTGTCCTGATCCGGGATCGGTGTCCAGTCCTGCTCCAGGGGCCGAGCCTCTAGACGCAGTGCCCAGTCCTGATCCGGGGCCAGAGCCTCTCCCTGCTCCGGTGCCCAGTCCTGCTCCAGGGTCGGAGTCTCCAGACCAGGTGCCCAGTCCTGAGCCGGGGCCGGAGCCTCTCCCAGCTCCGGTGCCCAGTCCTGCTCCGGGGGCGGAGCCTCCAGACCCGGTGCCCAGGCCTGCTCCAGGGGCAGAGCCTCTCCCTGCTCCGGCGCCCTGTCCTACCGTCTGTAAGCTGTTAGTGTCTTAATGACCGTTCCAAATGTGCATGTTCATTCATTATTTATGGTTCATTGAACTAGCATGGGAAACAGTGTTTAACCCCTTTACAATGAAGATCTGTGAAGTTATTTGGATTTTTACAAATTATCTTTGAAAGACAGGGTCCTGAAAAAGGTATGTTTCTTTTTTTGCTGAGATACAATACTCATTCAAGGGTTTTTCTTTATTTGCACAATTTTTTACATTGTAGAATAAAAGTGAAGACAAAACTATGACATATCACATATGGAATCATGTAGTAACCAAAAGCAAATAGGTGGACAAACAAAAACCCACAACTTCTGACAAACTCCAAGAATTGATTATGCAAGAATGGCCTGCCATCAGTCAGGATGTGGGCTTGTGTCATTCTCAAAACTTTTGGCCACGACTGTAGTATAGTTAACCATGCACCATCCACCAATGTATAGTGTACATATTCAGCCATCCACCCATACTATGCAATGTCTTTTTATAGCTTTTTTGCACTCCAGACTTTTGATACTTTTTCATACTGCCGCTCTATGTATCGCGTATCTGTCTTTTGTGTATTTTCATTCTGGCATTTTGCACCTGCCCTGTGTTTTTTTAGTAGCTGCTTGACAAGTTTTCAGTTTTCACATAGAAATAAGTTGCATTTGCAGTATTTCAAGAAATTGGAAACGGTCAGATGGTTGAAAGAATACCAAGAGTGTGCAAAGCTGTCAAGGCAACTAAAATATATTTTGATTTTGTTTAACACTTTTTTTGGTTACTACACGATTCCATATGTTTCGTAGTTTTGATATCTTCACTATTATTCTAAATTGTAAAAAATAAAGAACCCCTGGAATGAGTAGGTGTGTCCAAACTTTTGACTGGTACTGTACATCCACAGACTCACCTGACCAATATAGAGAGATTAGACACATTAGTGAATGATACGGATACTCTCACTTATCATTGTATGTATGTCAATTATTTATTTTTTAAGGCATAAAAAGTAGCACGTGTGGACTGTTTTGAGCCCCTTTTGCTTCCGGTGTAATCTCAACCGGAAGTACTTGGGGTTTTTTTTGTTACGATGCTAGCTAGCAGGTGAACAATTGCGGTACAAATTCTCCAAATTGGCTTCCATTGATAGGTGCAACAACTGAACAATCAGGTAAGAATTTAAGTTCAAATCGCTTTCTTTCATAACAATGTAAATCGAACTGGTCCCCCCAACGACGCCGTAGTAGGACAATGGTTAGCCTTGGTAGCGAGCTAGCTGGTTAGCTAACTTTTAGTTAACTAGGATTAATGAGCCAACTAACTGATCTTACTAGCAAACTAACTAGCTATATATTCTGAATGCTAACAGGACCCTGTCGCTTCAATTGTGTAGCCATAAAGCTGTAGACAGACAAATCTGTAGACCACCATACATGTGACCATACTTTCTAAACATCCATAAGAGGATGTGACTGTTTGATTTCTGGGGGAACTATTCCTTTATGATGAAAGCTTTGATTTACTGTCAGTTAATGTTAACGCTCTTCCTCTCAGAGGCCCAGCCATGTCTATGTCCCACCTGTACGGACGGCAGGGAGAGGAGGAGGAGGGGGTGGAGGTGGAGAAGTTTGAGGTGACAGAATGGGACCTGGCCAATGAGTTTAACCCGGAGCGCCGCAGACACAGACAGACCAAAGAAGAGGCCGTCTATGGCATCTGGGCAGAGAGGGGAGACTCCGACGATGAGAGACCCAGCTTCGGAGGAAAGAAGTAGGAGGCTGGTTCCTGTAAACTCTCCATCTGATAACATGCAGATGACTGAACTACAGACATTCAGAAAGAGGGGAGGGTGGCAGAGATGGATCTCACAATCTCGCGGTCTTCATTGGGTCTGTGTCTACTCTTTCTATACCAGGTCTAAGGACTACGCTGCCCCGGTGAATTTTGTGAGTGCGGGGCTGCGTAAGTCTGCAGCAGAGGAGAAGCAACAGCAGCAGAGCGGTGGAGGTTCAGACGACTCTGACAATGACAACGACAACACCCCCCCTGCCCCACCCCGCAACACTGCACAGACGAAACTGCAGACGGTACGTGTGTGTTTTATGGGACCCTAAAGGAGCATTAGGTTGTGACTCAAAGGTTCAACACAGAATCACATATTAATGACGGATAAATGGAATTATCTCTCTCTCCTTTTCTGTCTGATCTCTCCAGGGCGGTAATTTCCGTGGCAACAGCCAGTCCCAGAAGACTGGATTTGCGGCTGGTATCCGGGCTGGAGGAGACCTGGGCACCTGGGAGAAACACACAAAGGGGATTGGCCAGAAACTCCTCCAGAAGATGGGCTACATACCAGGGAAAGGACTGGGGAAGAACGCACAGGGTGGGTATTGGGGGGTGGAGGGAGCGAGCGAGAAAGAGAGTAGAGTAATGGAGGTAGAGAGAAGATTAGGGATAGATGGGCTATGCGTTTCAGGGAAAGGACTAACTTCTGCTAAGGAGTAAAATGTCCCCTGTCTGACGCCTCTCTCCTCAGGTATTTTGAACCCCATCGAGGCAAAGCTTCGTAAGGGGAAGGGGGCAGTGGGTGCCTACGGCAACGAGAGAACCAAACAGTCACTACAGGACTTCCCTGTGGTTGATTCCGAGGAGGAGGAGGAGAAGGTAACTCTTTCTCTCTCCCCAACCACTTCAGGGGCATCAATTATTAATATTACGTAGAAACTATTCTAAAATACTACTTATGAATGGAATTTAGAATGGTCATATGCATAGAAAAAGTGAGATTTATCAAACAATCCTACAAGCATCATACGCACACTGGTAAGAGAACCATTGATAAATACCAATTGTTCTCAGACTTAGTGCTCACACACAATCTTGGCTTTTTGCGTTTCAAAACACCCCTAATGAACCATATAAGGTCAATCATCCCTTTATACAATATACAATGGCGTAACTAAAAAAAGCAAATACATTATTTATTTTTTTGAGACTGAAAGAGGTGCTAGTGTCAGAGATTGAGTGCAACCAAAAGGTTTTATTTGGCTCATACAGTTGAGCTTAAAAATAAAAGCATAGCTACAAAGGAACATTAGGACAATTTTAAGTTGCTTTAGCAATGGCAAATATACTTCAAATGAGTAGACAACGCTCCCAAATATGCCATCCACCCTCAACAGCTCCCTAAATCGTTAACCTGCACATAAAGAATGGAAGCCTTTTCTGTTCACATAGTTGAAATCGTTTTGGGATGATGATTTTATGGCAATTTGGGTGATGTCATTGTTAATAAGAATTTGTTCTTAACTGACTTGCCAAGTTAAATAAAGGTTTAAATAAAAATAAATTGACTTCAACCTGTTTAGCTCCTGCTGAAAAGTGCCCGTTGCCCAAAAAACAGAGGGTGGTTAGACTTGGATGTGCATCGGAATGGCATGCGTTTTGCCTTTTTAAAGTATGTCTTAAATCCTCTCAAAAATCCTATAAGATTGGCTCATCAGATATTTCTTCCAAAAACCAATCTGTACTTTCTGTAGAAAAAGGCCCACGTGTCTCTAAAAACGCGCTCTCTGCTAAATTCATCATGTGCCAAATCTTCAAACCACAAGATCAGCCATCTCTTATTCGATTTCCAATTATCTCAGTCTTTTATAGTATTTCAACAATGGTTTCAGTTTCGCAGTACCTCTCATTTAACAAATTACTGTACTTTATTATAGTAACAAATGCACTGATGTGGTCAAATTATATAGCATGTCAAAATGTTGCATAAATACAATTCAATCATTTAATTTATTATTACGATCACAATTTCACACATTTTTTACATATACAGTGCCTTCGTAAAGTATTCAGACCTGTTGACATTTTTTTTTTTAGGTTGCAGCCTTATTCTAAAATTGATTTAATCGTTTTTGTTTTTACTCAAATCTACACACAATACCCCATTTTTTGAAATGTTTGCTAATTTATTACAAAACAACAAATTATCACATTGTACATAAGTATTCAGACCTTTTACTCAATACTTTGTTGAAGTACCTTTTAGCAGCGATTACAGCCTTGAGTCTTCTTGGGTATGACGCTACAAGCTTGACACACCGGTATTTGGGGAGTTTCTCCCATTATTTTCTGCAGATCCTCTCAAGCTCTTTCAGGTTGGATGGGGAGCATTGCTGCACCGCTATTTTCAGGTCTCTCCAGAGATGTTCGATCTGGTTCAAGTCCGGGCTCTGGTTGGGCCACTCAAGGATATTCAGAGACTTGTCCCAAAGCCACTCCTGCATTGTCTTGACTGTGTGCTTAGGGTTGTTGTCCTGTTGGAAGGTGAACCTCCGCCCCAGTCTGAGAACCTGCTTCAGAGCGCTCAGGACTTCATCAAGGATCTCTCTGTACTTTGCTCCGTTCATCTTTCCCTCGATCCTGACTAGTCTCCCTGTCCCTGCCGCTGAAAAACATCCCCACAACATGATGCTGCCTCCACCATGCTTCACCGTAGGGATGGTGCCAGGCTTCCTCCAGACGTGATGCTTGGCATTCAGGCCCAAGAATTCAATCTTGGTTTCATCAGACCAGAGAATGTTGTTTCTCATGGTTTGAGAGCCCTTTAGGTGCCTTTTGGCAACTCCAAGCGGGCTGTCGTGTGCATTTTACTGAGCAATGATTTCATTCTGGCAACTCTACCAGATTGGCCTGATTGGTGGAGTGCTACAGATATGGTTATCCTTCTGGAAGGTTCTCAGATCTCCACTTTGGAGTGCTGTCAGAGTGACCATTGGGTTCTTGGTCACCTCCCTGACCAAGACCCTTCTCCCTCAGTTTGGCCGAGTGGCCAGCTCTAGGAAGAGTCTTGGTGGTTCCAAACTTCTTCCATTTAAGAATGATGGAAGCCACTGTTCTAGGGGACCTTCAATGCTGCAGATATGTTTTGGTACCCTTCCTCGACACAATCCTGTCTCGGAGCTCTACGAACAATTCCTTCAACCTCATGACTTGGTTTTTGCTCTGACATGCACTGTCAACTGTGGGACCGTTATATGGACCGGTGTGTGCCTTTCCAAATCATGTCCAATCATTTGAATTTACCACAGGCAGGACTCCAAGTTGTAGAAACATCAAGGATGATCAATGTTAACCGGATGCACCTGAGCTTAATTTCGAGTCTCGTAGCAAAGGGTCTGAATACTTATGTTATTTTTTTTATTTTGAATACATTTGCAAAAATGTCGCTTCGTCATTATGGGATATTGTGTGTAGATGGCTGAGGATACTTTTTTAAATTTTTATATATATATATATATATATACACAGTATGTGTGCTTTCCAAAGGTACTGTATTTTCCCCATTCCCTTATTCCACCACTTGGCACTGTGCTCACGCATGGTCATGGCTGTGCGTAAATTTACACACACTCTCAAGCAAACGTTGATAAATCTCACACTTTGCGTGGAAATGATCCCAAGCATGGTTTACGCACAGATTTGCATCTGGGTTAAGGATGTATACCTTACCATACCTTCACCCCCTGTTCTTCTAGGAGTTCCAGAGGGAGCTAGGTCAGTGGCGTAGGGATCCTGTGGGTGGGGGAGGGAAGAAAAAACCTAAGTATTCCTACAGGACCGTAGAAGAGCTGAAGGCTAATGGCAAGCTGGCTGGACGGACCACACAGACGCCCGCTGGAGAACTGGCTCAGGTCAAGGTGAGAGGGGAACATGCGCACAAACACACACGCATAGTTGCACATGAAGTATCCAGAAACAGATTTCAATTGCTGTTTTTCTCTCCCTCTCTCTATCTCTAGGTGATAGATATGACCAGCAGGGAACAGAAGGTGTATTATAGCTACAGTCAGATGACTAACAAACTCAGTGTACCAGAGGAGGCTCCAATGAGCGTAGCAGCACGTGAGCAGAAGACGTCTGGCTTTGCCCTGCCAGAGCTGGAACATAACCTGCAACTACTGATCGACCTGACGGAACAAGACATACTACAGGTGACCTCTAACACCTGACCCTTTAACAAGAACCTTAAACCCATTACCACACATCTCACCCATTACTAGAACCCCATTTCCCAAGAGCTCAGAAACTCGTATAAACTAACAATATATTAGTCTGTCTGTTTTGTCTGTAGTCCTCGCGGCGTCTGCAGCATGAGCGTGACGTGGTGGTGACTCTGAGCCACGAGAGCTCCAGTCTGCGGACGAGGCTGGGGGAGGAACGAGATGCCATCCAGAGGCTGGAAGCAGTACTGCAACTGGTGGATCGCTTTCAGAGTGGAGAGACTGCACCCGGGGTGGGACCCAGCCTGCCGGTACGCACACTGATTTGTGCTCTCTCAGAACAGGTCATTTTTGAAGATGGAGAATAACAGTGAGCCCAGTATTTAACCTTGTGGTATACCCTGCTCTCTCTCTCTCTCTCAAGGAGTGTGCTAGTATCTTTGCGACTCTACAGAGTGAGTTTTATGAGGAGTACAAGACTCTAGGTTTGGGAGATCTGGCTGCGGCTGTAGTACATCCACTTATCAGAGAGAAACTACGCACATGGGACCCTCTCAAGGTACACACACTCCCTTGCTTGCTCCGCCTTCAGTTGTGGAAGCACCACCAAGTGCTAGAAACACTCCTAGTTACCTCCACTGACTCCTGCTGTTTGTCTCTAGGATAGTTCATATGGTCTAGAGGAGGTGGGTCAGTGGCGAGCCATCCTGGAGTCTAGTCAGCTACACCACACTAATGCCCCTGAAGCACACATGGACCCCTACCACAGGTAAGTCAATACCATGTCACACCTCAGAGGTGTGTTTGTGAGTCCCCAGCGGGCATGTGGCAAAAATATCAAAATGTCAAACTGTGTGTGTGTGTTTACAGGCTGCTGTGGGAGGTGTGGATCCCGGTGCTGCGAGTGTGTGTGTCGCGGTGGCAGCCTCGTATGGTAGGACCCATGGTGGACTGTGTGGAGGTCTGGGCACCTCTGCTGCCCCTCTGGATACTAAACCACCTCCTAGAACAACTCCTTTTCCCCAGGCTGCAGAGAGAGGTACAATCCCACAGCCAAACATTAGCACTATACCAGTGATACAAATATGCCATGGTGCCAAGCTGTCTGTTGAAAAAATAGAAACTTTTCAGAACTGTAAAGTAGTTGGAGGTTGGTCTTGGTAGGGTAGCTCAGAGTGTCTGCTCTTTTGTACCCAGAACCCTAAACATCATGAACGCACCGTTTCTATCTCCACTAACCCCACCCCTTCCCTGTGATAGGTGGATAGCTGGAACCCCCTGACTGACACAGTGCCCATCCACTCCTGGCTCCACCCCTGGCTGCCTCTTCTCCAATCACGACTGGAGCCTCTGTACCCGCCCATCCGCAGTAAATTGGCCAATGCACTGCAGCGCTGGCACCCGAGTGACGACTCTGCTCGCCTCATCCTCCAACCATGGAGAGAGGTGTTCACGCCCGGTGCCTGGGAGGCCTTCATGGTCAAAAACATCATCCCTAAACTAGGTACACACACTAACCTTGTCCCCTAGAGCCAGCTGAATGTTACCTTGCTGATTGCCTCAGAAAGGGACACTGAGTGTGAGTCCCAAATGGCACCCTCTTCCCTTTATTTATTTATTTATTTATTTAACCTTTATTTTAACAGGGAAGACATTGAGACCTAGGTCTCTTTTACAAATGCGCCCTGTATATACAATATAAATATATACACATTATAACCTCCCCCCATAAGTAGTGCATTATATAAATGGAAAAGGTGCCAACATTAGGAAGATGTTACTGCTTAGTAGAACAGTGGTTTCTTACTTCATGCTCTCCCTCCCCTCCTATAGCTCTGTGTCTGGGGGAGCTGTTAATAAATCCACACCAGCAGCAGATGGAGCCGTTCAATTGGGTGTTGGACTGGGAGGGCATGCTGTCTCCCTCCAGCCTCGTATCACTGCTGGACAAACACTTCTTCCCCAAGTGGCTACAGGTATGTGGTTGAGAAAGCACATCGGTTGTGCTTAATGATAATTGACTTACTCCTCATTTGTGATTACCTTTGCTGTTGTTTAGACCTAAAATAGTAAGATAAATGCAGCGATAACTTGTTTGTGTGTAGGTGCTGTGTTCGTGGCTCAGTAACAGTCCTAACTATGAGGAGATTACTAAGTGGTACCTGGGCTGGAAGTCCATGTTCAGTGATGCTGTTCTGGCTCAGCCACTCGTCAAGGACAAGTTCAATGAAGCTCTGGACATCATGAACCGCGCTGTCTCCTCTAGCCTAGGTTAGTATTACACACACACACACACACACACACACACACACACCAGACAACATGAACTGAGAACTGACCTTTTGTATAGGTTAGTATTTACGAGGATCCCCTTTAGCCGCTGCAAAAGCATCAGCTACTCTTCCTGGGGTCCGCAGTATGATACTCACCCTTCTCATTCTCTTTCTGTAGGTGGGGGGTACATGCAGCCCGGTGCCCGTGAGAACATAGCATACCTCACACACACAGAGCGTCGTAAGGACTTCCAGTACGAGGCTTTGCAGGAGCGCCGGGACGCTGAGAGCGTGGCGCAGCGTGGCATCGGAGCCAGCCTGCCCACCAACTTCAAAGACCTGATCCAGACCAAGGCTGAGGAGAACAACATCGTCTTCATGCCGCTGGTTGCCAAACGCCATGAGGGCAAACAGCTGTACACCTTCGGTCGCATCATTATCTACATCGACAGAGGAGTGGTCTTTGTACAGGGAGAGAAGACCTGGGTACCTACATCCCTACAGAGTCTCATCGATATGGCCAAGTGAGAGGGGGGGTGCAGGAAGAGGAAGTACAGAGAGATGGAGATAAGGTGGAGGCAGTGCACTTATTTGTTTGTAATAAGTGTTAGATATTCAGCTAGTGATAACTAGAATATGTCAATGGGAACCATGAATAAATGATTTTTGGACTTTGTATACTGAACAGAAATATAAACGCAACATGTAAAATGTTGGTCCCACGTTTCATGAGATGAAATAAAGATCCCGGAAATGTTCCATATGCACAAAAAGCTTATTTCTTGCACATTTTTACATCCCTGTTAGTGAGCATTTCTCATTTTCCAAGATAATCCATCCACCTGACAGGGGTGACATATCAAGAAGCTGATTAAACAGCATGATCATTACAAAGGTGCAACTTGTGCTGGGGACAAAAGTCAACTCTAAAAATGTGTGGTTTTGTCACACAACATAATTGGCATGCTGACTGCAGGAATGTCCACCAGAGCTGTTGCCAGAGAATGTAATGTTCATTTCTCTACCATAATTTGGCAGTATGTCAAATGTATTGGTCACATGCAGATGTTATTGTGGGTGTAGCGAAATGCTTGTGCTTCTAGCTCCGACAGTGCTCTAGTATCTAACAAGTAATATAAAACAGTTTCACAACATATACACAAATCTAAGTAAGGAATGGATTGAGAATATATACATGTCAGGGCGGCATTGGACTAAGATAGTGGCATAAGCTTTATAGTATGCAGTATGTAAACACGATTAAGTGACAGAGACTGAAGAATAGTATAGCATACAGTTTAAACATGAGATGAGTAGTGCAAGATACGGAAACATTATTAAAGTGACTAGAGTTTCATTTCCTTAGTTGCCAGTGATTTCTAATCTATGTCTAACTGGCCTCACAACCACAGACCAAGTTTAACCCCACCAGCCCTGGACCTCCACACCCTGCTTCTTCAACTGCTGGATCATTTGAGATCAGCCACCCAAACAGCTGATGAGTACTTCTGAGGAGTATTTATGTCTGTAATAAAGCATTTTGTGGGGGGAAACCTATTCTGATTGACTGGGCCTGGCTCCCCAGTGCCCCTGCCCAGTCATGTGAAATCCATAGATTAGGGCGTAATGAATGTATTCCAATTGACAGATTACCTTCTATGAACTGTAGCTCAAAAAAGAGTATAGATATTGAACTCGCTGATGTTCGGCCTTCCGGTACCCTAGGGAGCGGTATGCATTTTACCTCGTTAATCTACCTGCTGCCGCCGCCACCAACAAAGAAGAATGTCGTTACCCATAGTGCTTTGCGCTCGAACTGGAAACAAAGTGTCTGTCGAACAACTTGTGCACGAGATTTATGGATAAATGAATGTTCTGATTTAGTTTTTTGTATTTTATATCGTTTTGGTGAGTATGTGTGGTGCCTCTAATATTTGTTACTGCTACTTTTAGCTAGCTTGTGCATTTGCTAACTTTAGCTGGCTAGCTTGCCAACAACACCATCCTGGCTTGCCTAATAAATCAGACTTGTATACCGATACTTGATATACAGTCTGAAACAGCAATATGAAATCATCGAAGTTTTCCTTAAAAGGCCAGAATGTAGAATAAAATGACATTTGAACTCAATCTACCTCTTGACTATACGGTAGCACAAACGGCCTCAAGATGGCGCTATTATGTATTTTACGTCGATTTTCAATGTGCTCAGCCAGCAATACACTGGTGTCCCACATCTACTGGCTCGTACATAAAACATCCTCCATTTAGGCTGCAAATGCGTCGTTTTTCTCCTTAACTTGATTTAATGCCTTGTTGTTGGGGGGGGGGGGACAGTCAACATTTGCGTACTGCTTTATAAAACACATTTTCACCACCATTTTCCGATTTTCGGACATTATGGGTGTTATTTGATGGCTGAATTCACACCGCGGTCTCAATGAAGACTGATTTGAAGCCATTCTTGTGATTGTACTATTCATCGTAAATGTTTGTAGTCCCGTGTAGGCAAATTATATCTATGATCGTATACTATCCGTTAATGTTTTTTTCTATGTTCTGTTTTTATCTATGATTTAACCAATAATATCATGCCACATCCGGCCCCATGATTAGACACCTGTGTGTGTCCTTTAACACTATAGAAACTAGTGACCCACAGTTTCTGTCATTATACCCTGACGAAGACAGCTTGTCACGAAGACAGCTTGTCTGTTGAAACGTTGGCTATTAAATTATTGCATCTGAGCTCCTAGGGTGTGCGGCTCTCCTTTTCCTTTTCAAGTGTTCCACTCCTCTGGCCAGCACCTCGCCTAAACAGGTGTGCGTTTCTTTCGCCTGTAGATGAATGCACACCGCATCACCCGGAACTATCATTTGCCACCCCAGCATGGTGGTGCAAAATTGTTTTTAGAGCGCCGGTAATGCAATTGTAATTTATATCACATGCGAAACACCGTGTAAACACCTGCAGACTTCGGTTACATACAATTTGTGACGTGCATTTTCTTCCGTCTAGTCTAGTTTTCTTGCCTCTGGTCACAAGTAAACAAATCTTGATTGCCACACACAGACCCATGTTTTGAAGTCGGGTTAATAACACGGTCCTGTGGATATTTTTTTTAATTTAATTTCGACCAACTGAAGGACCAACAAATTCAGTTTATTCAACATTTTGACTTGCAAAGGGACTGTTTGGAATTGTTGAACATAAATGTGCGTGGTGTTTCCAACATAATTTGAAGGCATCGCCAAATGTCGTACCTACATCATGGCTAGCAGTGCTGAGCGATTAACTACAAAACTTCCCTTGCTTGGCTAATCATTTGGACCGCCCTCCAAGATGGCGACAGGGATTCCCTCAAGGGCATAAAGCGAGAATAAGTGGACGAGGGTGTGTCTTTTAAGTGTTGGACCGTAACAAAGAACTGTGACGTAGGGCTGAAGAGAATTGTAGTTTTCATTAAGCAAATATTCAACCTAGTCTGAGATCTGTATATAATTACGAGATGCTCGTGTCTCCGCCCTAACATTGGGAGTCGTTCCTAAGGCAGGCGACAAGCTTAGGTCCAAATTAAGCCCATAGAAACCCAGTGGGCTTATTTTGGACAGATTTTGGCGAGTGAAACCTCTCGCTTCGCCTCTTCCTTTCTGACCTAGTTCAGCGAAGACGTGGTTAACTACAATGACCATAATCCATTGCACCTATTATCTCTGGCTCTGACAGAGACAGAGACACTTTTACGCTTGCTACATTAGGTTAGATACACCGACTGCATGAGAGAGGACAACGATGAGGGATAGACACAGTTCGTGAAAGTATGCCTTATCTACTTTGAAAAATTTGTGAAATAATTTTGTCAGACAACTCTGCAGAATACATTGAAGTCGGAAGTTGACATACACCTTAGCCAAATACATTTAAACTCTGTTTTTCACAATTCCTGATATTTAATCCTAGTAACAATTCCCTGTCTTAGGTCAGTTAGGAACACAATTTTATTTTAAGAATGTGAAATGTCATAATAATAGTAGAGAAAATGTTTTTTATTTCAGCTTTTATTTCTTTCATCACATTCCCAGTGGGTCAGAAGTTTACATACACTCAATTAGTATTTGGTAGCATTGCCTTTAAATTGTTTAACTTGGGTCAAAGGTTTTGGGTAGCCTTGCACAAGCTTCCCACAATAAGTTGGGTGAATTTTGGCCCATTCCTCCTGACAGAACTGGTGTAACTGAGTCAGGTTTGTAGGCCTCCTTGCTTGCACACACTTTTTAAGTTCTGCCCACACATTTTCTATAGGATTGAGGTCAGGGCTTTGTGATGGCCACTCCAATACCTTGACTTTGTTGTCCTGAAGCCATTTTGCCACAACTTTGGTGTGCTTGGGGTCATTGTCCATTTGGAAGACCCATTTGTGACCAAGCTTTAACTTCCTGACTGATGTCTTGAGATGTTGCTTCAATATATCCACATAATTTTCCTTCATCATGATGCCATCTATTTCGTGAAGTGCACCAGTCCATCCTGCAGCAAAGCACCCCCACAACATGATGCTGCCACCCCTGTGCTTCACGGTTGGGATGGTGTTCTTCGGCTTGCAAACCTCCCCCTTTTTCCTCCAAACATAACGATGGTCATTATGGCCAAACAGTTCTATTTTTGTTTAATCAAACCAGAGGACATTTCTCCAAAAAGTACGTTCTTTGTCCCCATGTGCAGTTGCAAACCGTAGTCTGGCTTTTTTATGGCGGTTTTGGAGCAGTGGCTTCTTCCTTGCTGAGCGGCCTTTCAGTTATAGGACTCGTTTTACTGTGGATATTGATACTTTTGTACCTGTTTCCTCCAGCATCTTCACAAGGTCTTTTGCTGTTGTTCTGGGATTGATTTGCACTTTTCGCATCAAAGTACGTCCATCTCTAGGAGACAACGCATCTCCTTCCTGAGTGGTATGACTGCTGTGTGGTCCCATGGTGTTTATACTTGCGTACTATTGTTTGTACAGATGAACGTGGTACCTTCAGGCGTTTGGAAATTGCTCCCAAGGATGAACCAGACTTGTGACGGTCTACAATTTATTTTATGAGGTCTTTGCTGATTTCTTGATTTTCCCATGATGTCGAGCAAAGATGCACAGAGTTTGAAGGTATGCCTTGAAATACATCCACAGGTACACCTCCAATTGACTCAAATGATGTCAATTAGCCTATCAGAAGCTTCTAAAGCCATGACATAATTTTCTGGAATTTTCCAAGCTGTTTAAAGGCACAGTAAACTTAGTGTATGTAAACCTCTGACCCACTGGAATTGTGATATAGTGAATTATAAGTGAAATAATCTGTCTAAACTATTGTTGGAAGAATTACTTGTGTCATGCACAAAGTAGATGTCCTGACCGACTTGCCTAAACTATAGTTTGTTAACATGAAATCTGTGGAGTAGTTGAAAAATGAGTTTTAATGACTTCAACCTAAGTGTATGTAAACTTCCGACTTCAACTGTAAATAGGATTACTAAAGACAGTACAGAGATAAGTTAGATGGTTGTCTGGCTGACTGGCTGCAACTGAAATGAGATGAAGACTTTTAAGGAATGAAAAATAGTAGTCATAAGTAATATACACAACTGAAATATTTGATTTCACAGTAATTTCCTTTTTTTGTATTGATGTCTACCTATTGTGGACCTGACAGAGACAATGGACTATTTTAAATGTTTTGGCAATTGAATGTTCGTAATTTTCTGGCTCAAACCGAACCGACCTCAAAAAGCAGTAATCGCTCAGCACTACTACTTGGCTAGATCATCTCAGTTACTGACTTTGACTTTATTTTTACCGCAATCATATGGTCACTTGTGATTGACATTGGTGTAACTTTGATAACTAGCTATTTATGTGAAATGCATTAGTAACATGTTACTGGTCTGTTTACATAAAAAAAAAAATCTGCTGTAGTGTCCTAGACTAGTCTGACGGTGACCAGCCATGTCCGACGCTGTGAAGAAGCGCAAGTCAAAGGTGCTCCGCAGCGAGATGGGCACGCCGGAGGGAAAACGCGGCCGCGGAGAGGGGGAGCAGGTGAGCACTGGAGAGGAGAGGGGTGGACAGCAGATACAGTGGAGGAAGGGGTGGGGGGGGGGCAAGGTGAGAACTGGGGAGAGGCAGAGGAGTATAGAGGGGAGGGGAGGGCGCATTACCAAAATTGACTACTTTGTGTGTGTATTCAGGACTCACGTGTGTACAGTGAGGAGGTGGAGCTGGATGGCAGGGATCCAGAGGAGGACTACCAGCAATATAAACTAACCTGTGAAGCTCTGGCCCAACTGATGAACGACATCCAGGAGCTGAAAGCCAAGGGTGCCAAGGATGGGGTAAGAAACACACACACCAGGGTTTTCGTTAGCTGGCTTTTGGCCAATTTTATATGAAATATGTGCGCAGTACTTTGTTTTAAGCATCAATTTATTCAAATCAGTTCTTGCTCTAACTGCGAGCAGCACCTGTCAAACTCAGTAATGTCTCTGAAAACACAGGGATGTCGTTGCGCAGGCTATTCTCAGAGGACCTTGGAGTTTGCCAAAAAACTAGGTTATTCTGGCTGGAATTGTTACTCTCCCACCATGTAAAAATGTACATGGCACGGCCTCCCGAGTGGCGCAGCCGTCTAAGGCACTGCATCACAGTGCTAGAGGCGTCACTACAGACCCGGGTTCGATCCCAGGCTGTGTCGCGACCGGGAGACGCATGGGAGAAGGGTTTGGCCACTGGGATGTCCTTGTCCCATCGTGCTCTAGCGACTCCTGTGGCGGGCCAGACCCATGCACGCTGACTTCGGGCACCAGCTGTATGGTGTTTCCTCCGACACATTGGTGCGGCTGGCTTCCGGGTTAAGCGAACAGTGTGTCAAGAAGCAGTGTGTTCTTGGCGGGGTCGTGTTTAGGAGGACACATGGCTCTCGACCTTCGCCTTTGAGTCCGTATGGAAGTTGCAGCGATGGGACAAGACTGTAACTACCAATTGGATATCATGAAATTGGGGAGAATTATTATTTTTTAAATAATAATTGACATGGCAGCGCTGTCAATGAATAATTGCCGATCTAAATAATAAGAACTCTGATAATTTTGCATGTGACTTTATGGTGAGAGCCCAGTAATAGATTTACATGCAGTCCCTTTAATCATAGGCTATTGTTACAGTGTCTCTAATCATAATGTTTCCAAGTATTATTTATTTAATACATTTTACCCCCTTTTTCTCACCAATTTTCGATCTTGGCTCATCGCTGCAACTCTCCAACGGGCTCTGGAGAGGCGTAGGTGGAGTCATGCTTCCTCCGAAACATGACCCGCCTAACCGCGCTAACATCTGGCAGCTTAACCCGGAAGCCAGTTGCACCAATGTGTCGGAGAAAACACTGTTCAACTGGCAACCGGTGTCAGCCTGCAGGCAACCAACCAGCCACAAGGAGTCACTAGAGCTCGATGAGCCAAGTAAAGTCCCACCGGCCAAACCCAGTGAAAACATTTGCTAAATATAACTTATGCACCACACAAAACATAATGCATTGCAACACAATGCTGCAAGGAAAACGCAGCGTTCCATTGGAAATGAATGTAGACAAAATTACGCTGTCGGTCTCATTGAGGCATTACTCGACAAAAAGTAGCGACGCTTGGCTGGCTGAGTGGACACTAATGGGTTAGGCACTCAATGGATGACCGGTAAATTTCTCAAATGTCCGATCAATTTTCAATCTTCCCAGTTGCTTGTCTGGCGGCAAATTTTCCTGATGGAAAGCCTGACACAGACGCTACTCTGTCTTAAAAGAGAGTTGTTGCTCAAACCCCCATGTCTGCCCTTCCCTCCAGTGTACTGAGATAGAGGAGAAGAGGATGCAGAGCTGTATCCATTTTATGAGTCTGAAGAAACTCAACCGCCTGGCTCACATGAGACTGAAGAGGGGGAGAGACCAGACACATGAGGTACATATATACACACTCTCTTTCACACGCACAATTCCCTCTACACACATGGCAAAAGCAGTTATTAACCCCCCTCGCCTCTCTCCCTCCTCCCTTCCCCTGTCTTCCTCCAGGGAAAGCAGAGAGTGGATGTGTTGCACCTGCAGCTCCAGAACCTGCTCTATGAGGTCATGCACCTGCAGAAGGAGATCAGCAAGTGTCTGGAGTTCAAGTCAGTACCACTGAGGGAGGGGGAGAGGAGGGGGTTCTAATTCACATTTGAATTTTGAGGCACAATGTCTAACGTTAATAGTATATATTTTAAGTTGATGTTGTCCTCTTGCGTGTTTGTGTGTCCAGGTCAAAGCATGAAGAGATAGATCTTGTGAGTGTAGATGAGTTCTACCATGAGGCCCCCCCTGAGGTATCCCGTTCCCCCCTCACCAAGGATGACACCCACCAACTCACACTGGCTAGGCTGGACTGGGAACTGGAGCAGAGGAAGAGGTACCACACTCGCTTACACACACACACACACACACTGAGACACCTTTCTTGCTCTGTAGGTTGGCTAAACAGTACGTGAACTCTCACTGTTCTGTGTGGGTTTGTAGGTTGGCTGAGCAGTACGTGAACTCTCACTGTTCTGTGTGTGTGTGTGTAGGCTGGCTGAGCAGTACAAGAAGTCTCTCTCCAGTAAGGAGAAGATCCAGAAAGCCATTGAGGTGAAGAAGGAACACCTGAGTTCTCTTCAGCCTGGACTCAACGCTATTATGCAGGTAACACACACTCTCTGTAACTCACACACCCTACAACCTGGACACAATGCTATTACCCAGGTACACACTGAAGCAAAGTTAACTTCATCACTCCCTGTAAGCCATAGCAGCATTCAATTGACAAAACAACACCAGTCCCACACAGCTTTTGCATGTCCAGGTTTCTGTCTGGTATGGATGGCTAGCATTGTGCATGATTACACACACAGCAAGAATGGGCTTCTGAAATGGCCCTGCCCACAGAATGTGACCTTCCAGGCCTGAAGCCTAAACCTGTCCCCTTCCTCAGGCATCCCTCCCGGTCCAGGAGTACCTCTCCATGCCGTTTGAACAGACCCAGAGACAGACAGAGATTGCCCGCCACCTCCCCCCCTCTCTCTACGTCCTACTGGTACAGGCCAGCGCTTACGGACAGGCCTGCGGTGAGTGTTTATGTGTTTGCTTACGTTTGTGAATTGTAAAATTTTTTGCATGTCTTCATTTTGATGAAGACATGCAGTTTTTATTCGTTTTGTGTGTGTGTGTTTTAGATAAGAGCCTGAGTGTGTCCATCAGTGGAGATGTGGACGAGGCCAAAGCTCTGTCTAAACCTCCAGAGGACTCCCAGGGTAAGACTGCAGCACACCTGCCTGGCTACATGTTAATGGACCTATAGAGTGTTTGACAGGGCAGTGATTTAAATAGAGAAATATGTGTGTGTGTTTTGACTGTGTGTATCTAAGTGTGTGTATTTTGACTGTGTGTATCTAAGTGTGTGTGTTTTGACTGTATGTATCTAAGTGTGTGTATTTTGACTGTCTCTCCTCTAGATGATGATTCTGGTGACTCTGATGCAGAGGAGGAGCAGGAGAAAACGGTGAGAGTCTGTCCCGCACCATGCTGCCACTAGAGGCCACTCTCTACACACACACACACACACACACACACAGAGGTCAGTGTCAACGAGTTCACCGCTCCTCTCCTATACCCAACCCTCCTACCTACACACATTGTCCCAACAACCTGTGGTGACACACACACACACACGCCCTTTTGTTGTGGCAGACAGGGAATGGAAGCCTATCGATCGCTTCCTGACTGGTTCTAGATGGGCGGTTCTGGGAAGCAGGTATAGGATAGGTCCCTGTAACTCGAGCCCACATGCACACAGATGTGTCGCGCTCATACGCCTCACACACACACACAATTTTTACTTGTATATTGTTATTTATTTATGGATTCAAATTTTTGCTGAATGCAACCGTCTGTGATTGCCTGGTTACATTTCTGCTGCTCGGACACTGTGTACTACATTCCTTTTCTCCCTCCCTCCCCCAGCTAGTCCTTCTCTTTCTCTGTGAAATATATATGAGCTGAAGGGCAAGCCAGAGGTTGTCTCTATTGAACTCTGTCCTCCTATAGCCTTAATGACAGATGATCAGTTAGGATTATAGATTGCCTCCCAAATGTCACCCTATTCCCTATATCAAGGGATCCCTAACTTTTCCACTCAGGCTCCCCTTCCTGCATTGATGAACATCCTGCGACATCTATTTCTAAGGGCACCAGCACTGTTCATGGCACACACTGTTTACACCCCTCTTGTTGGCGGAGAGAACATTTTGCAGGTTTTAAAGCTTATTATCTGCAATTTTGTCATGGTGTGCAGAGACAATTTTCTACTATTAAAACTTTCAAAAGTAAGTTGAACGCCAGACTGAGTCCCCCCCCCCCCCCCCCCCCCAAAATATATATATATATATATATTTCTTGATTTGCACAATTTTTTACATTGTAGAATAAAAGGGAAGACATCAAAATGACATAACGCATATGGAATCATGTAGCAACCAAAAAAGTGTCAACTGTGTTTATTTTTCAGCAAACTTAACATGTGTAAATATTTGTATGAACATAACAAGATTCAACAACTGAGACATAAACTGAACAACTTCCACAGACATGTGACTAACAAAAGTAACAGTCAGTATCTGGCCACCAGCTGCCTTAAGTTCTACAGTGAATCTCCTCCTCATGGACTCCACCAGATTTGCCAGTTCTTGCTGTGAGGACTGATGGAGGGATTGTGCGTTCCTGGTGTATCTCAGGCAGTTGTTGTTGCCATCCTGTACCTGTCCCGCAGGTGTGATGTTCGGATGTACCGATCCTGTGCAGGTGTTGTTACACGTGGTCTGCCACTGCGAGGACGATCAGCTGTCCGTCCTGTCTCCCTGTAGCGCTGTCTTAGGCGTCTCACAGTACAGACATTGCAATTTATTGCCCTGGCCACATCTGCAGTCCTCATGCCTCCTTGCAGCATGCCTAAGGCACGTTCACGGAGATGAGCAGGGACCCTGGGCATCTTTCTTTTGGTGTTTTTAGAGTCAGTAGAAAGGCCTCTTTTTAGTGTCCTAAGTTTTCATAACTGTGACCTTAATTGCCTACCGTCTGTAAGCTGTTAGTGTCTTAATGACCGTTCCAGATGTTCATTAATTGTTTATGGTTCATTGAACAAGCATAGGAAACAGTGTTTAACCTCTATATAATGAAGATATATATTTTTTTTATTGGGGGCAGGGAACCCCCCGCCCCCCCCCCCACTTAAGTAGTGCGCTATATAAGGTGCCATTTGGGACGCTTACATACACTGAGTATAGAAAATATTAAGAACACCTGCTCTTTCTATTACATAGACTGACCAGGTAGCGGTTAGAGCCTTGGGCCATTAACCGAAAAGTCGCTGGTTCGAATACCCGAGCTGACAAGGTGGAAAACCTGTCTGTGTCCTTGAGCAAGGCACTTAACCCTAATTTGCTTCAGGGGCGCCGTACTACTATGGCTGACCCAGTAGGTAGGCAATCATTGTAAATAACAATTTGTTCTTAACTGACTTGCATAGTTACATTTTTTTAAATCCAGGTGAAGCTGTGATCCCTTATTGATGTCACTTGTTAAATCCACTTAAATCAGTGTAGATGAAGGGGAGGAGACAGGTTAAAGGAGTTTTAAGCCTTGAGACAATTGAGACATGAATTGTGTGCCATTCAGAGGGTGAATGGGCAAGACAAAAGTTTTATGTGCCTTTGAATGGGGTATGGTTTTAGGTGCCAGGTGCACCGGTTTGTGTCAAGAACTGCCAATGGTCCTGGGGTTTTCACGCTCAACAGTTTCACCACCCAAAGAACATCCAGCCAACTTGACAAAACTGTGGGAAGCATTGGAGTCAACATGGGCCAGCATCCCTGTAGAACGCTTTTGACACCTCGTAGAGTCCATGCCCCGACGAATTGGGGCTGTTCTGGGGGCAAAATGTGAGGGGTGCAACTCAATATTAGGAAGTTGTTCCTAATGTTTGGTACACTCAGGGTAGACATCAGTACATCTGATTAATGAGCAGTATAACATGACAGCATGATGAAATAGTAATGGTAATATTCTCTCTGTGTGTAGAAGAGGAGGAGACCTACTACAGGTGGTCAGCTGGATGATAAGAGACGTGAGATGCTGAAGAGACACCCTCTCTCCCTCTGCCTAGACCTCAAATGCAAAGGTACACAAACACACACACACACGCTTTCTATTCCAGGTGTTTCTGTGTGTCAGCTTCTCGCAGAAAGTGCTGCTTCTGCTGTTTTTGTCTTTCTCTGTGTAGGACTGCAGTACTCTGTCACACACAGAGTGACAGGCAGCAGGACGCTGTCACTACTTCTTAGTCTCTCTGGGACAGTAAAGGGGAGATGACATCATTCAGAGCTATATGATAGGACTGTTAGAAATGGATATTAATGGTGGTGATAAGGATTACGTGGTGCAGTGCATACTGTATGACGATGGTTCTGTGCATAGATGACACAAAATGAACAGTTCTTTTTCAATTAACAATGACATCACTACTAAGGTTACACTATATCTCCTCTCCTCTCCTGGCTCTGCAGTCAGACAGAACCCAATGACACCTTGGGAGACGGACATGACAACTTGAGAGACGGACAGACGCACACTCACTCGCTCACAAATACACACACACACACAGCTTTTACTGCTGCAAACAGCCAAAAGCTGCATCAAGGTTTAGAGCAGTGGTTCCCATGCTTTTTTGGTTACTGTACCACCAACTGAATTCTTCCCGGAGTACCCCTGAAGTACCTCCTCGTGCATTTCACCAGTAGGCCTATGGTCTCATGAGTCTTCTCAAGAACTCCCTGTGGATAGGCCAACCCCTAGTGGTCCTAGTACATCTGGTTGGGAACCACTGGTTTAGAGGAGAACAGAGAGAGTAAGAGGAGGCTGATGACAATGTACTTAGAGTAAGGTGTGAGTGCTGAAGCCCTACACTGCTGCCAGCTCCACACACACACACCGTCCGCTTGCTGCAGCCCTACACTGCTGCCAGCTCCACACACACCGTCTGCTTGCTGCAGCCCTACACTGCTGCCAGCTCCACACACACCGTCCGCTTGCTGTAGCCCTACACTGCTGCCAGCTCCACACACACGTCTGCTTTCTGCAGCCCTACACTGCTGCCAGCTCCACACACACCGTCCGCTTGCTGCAGCCCTACACTGCTGCCAGCTCCACACACACCGTCCGCTTGCTGCAGCCCTACACTGCTGCCAGCTCCACACACACCGTCCGCTTGCTGCAGCCCTACACTGCTGCCAGCTCCACACACACCGTCCGCTTGCTGCAGCCCTACACTGCTGCCAGCTCCACACACACCATCTGCTTGCTGCAGCCCTACACTGCTGCCAGCTCCACACACACGTCTGCTTGCTGTAGCCCTACACTGCTGCCAGATCCACACACACCGTCCGCTTGCTGCAGCCCTACACTGCTGCCAGATCCACACACACCGTCCGCTTGCTGCAGCCCTACACTGCTGCCAGCTCCACACACACCATCTGCTTGCTGCAGCCCTACACTACTGCCAGCTCCACACACACACACCGTCTGCTTTCTGCATCCCTACACTGCTGCCAGCTCCACACACACCGTTTACTTGCTGCAGCCCTACACTGCTGCCAGCTCCACACACACCATCTGCTTGCTGCAGCCCTACACTGCTGCCAGCTCCACACACACGTCTGCTTGCTGCAGCCCTACACTGCTGCCAGCTCCACACACACCGTCTGCTTGCTGCAGCCCTACACTGCTGCCAGCTCCACACACACCATCTGCTTGCTGCAGCCCTACACTGCTGCCAGCTCCACACACACGTCTGCTTGCTGCAGCCCTACACTGCTGCCAGCTCCACACACCGTCCGCTTGCTGCAGCCCTACACTGCTGCCAGCTCCACACACACCGTCCGCTTGCTGCAGCTCTACACTGCTGCCAGCTCCACACACATCATCCGCTTGCTGCAGCCCTACACTGCTGCCAGCTCCACACACACACCATCCGCTTGCTGCAGCCCTACACTGCTGCCAGCTCCACACACACACCATCTGCTTGCTGCAGCCCTACACTGCTGCCAGCTCCACACACCGTCCGCTTGCTGCAGCCCTACACTGCTGCCAGCTCCACACACCGTCCGCTTGCTGCAGCCCTACACTGCTGCCAGCTCCACACACACCGCCCGCTTGCCAGTGGATAGATTTACGCCTGCAATGCAGAACATCCTCCCCCCTCACCTCATCCCTCCTCCTTTTCGCCATCTCTCCCTCCCCTCCTTCTCCATTCCCCATTCCCCATCTCCTCTCTTCCTCCCCCTCTTCTTCCTCCCCATTTCCTCTCTTCCTCCTTTCCTCTCCTTCCCCTGTCAGCAGGATAATCCCTCACTTCATCCTATACAGTACTAGAGGGCTCTGTTTTTGTAATTTCTTAAGCCAGCGCAATTGTCAAACGCACGCTTGTTTGCACTTTCGAACTGTTATAGCCAGCACTCTTCTATTTTCAAACCCTAGTGCCAGGATTGGTCATTTATCTGTCGTATATGAGCTTGCCTGAAGTGCGAGGGGTGGCAATATCTGATGTGTGTCCTAAAAAACATGCGCCGAAGTGCCAATTTCATTATGCACTGGTAGGGTTATTTAAGACCAACCGAAAGCTGGTCTAAGCGCTAACACTGTTGGTTATGGCATGAATTTTGGCAACGGAAGCGCAGCCTATCCAGCCGTGAAGCACAGTGCCCATATGCACATGGAACAAGAAATGTGCTTTTTGTGCCCATAAACCTCGTATTTAGAAACAAACTCATGTTTTTTTCCCCTCCTCTCGATGAAGGCTGTTTTTTTTTCCTGTCCAATGCATTCGCCAAGTAGACTGAGTCAAGTTTGTAGGCCTCCTTGCTCGCACACGCTTTTTCAGTTCTGCCCACAAATGTTCTATAGGATTGAGGTCAGGGCTTTGTGATGGCCACTCCAATACCTTGACTTTGTTGTCCTTAAGCCATTTTGTCACAACTTTGGAAGTATGCTTGGGGTCATTGTCCATTTGAAAGACCCATTTGCGACCAAGCTTTAACTTCCTGACTGATGTCTTAAGATGTTGCTTCAATATATCAACATAATTTTCCTTCCTCATCTGTTTTATGAAGTACACCAGTCCCTCCTGCAGCAAAGCACCCCCACAACATGATGCTGCCACCCCCGTGCTTCACGGTTGGGATGGTGTTCTTCGGCTTGTAAGTCTCCCCCTTTTTCCTCCAAACATAATGATGGTCGTTATGGCCAAACAGTTCTATTTTTGTTTCATCAAACCAGAGGACAGTTTCTCCAAAAGGTATGATCTTTGTCACCATGTGCAGTTACAAACCGTAGTCTGGCTTTTTTATGGCGGTTTTGGAGCAGTGGCTTCTTCCTTGCTGAGCGGCCTTTCAGGTATAGGACTCGTTTTACTGTGGATATAGATACTTTTGTACCTGTTTCCTCCAGCATCTTCACAAGGTCCTTTGCTGTTGTTCCGGGATTGATTTGCACTTTTCACACCAAAGTACGTTCATCTCTAGGAGACAGAACAGGTCTCCTTCCTGAGCGGTATGACGGCTGCGTGGTCCCATGGTGTTTATACTTGCGTACTATTGTTTGTACAGATGAACGTGGTACCTTCAGGCATTTGGAAATCGCTCCCAAGGATGAACCAAACTAGTGGAGGTCTACATTTTTCTTTCTGTGGTCTTGGCTGATTTCTTTTGATTTTCCCATGATGTCGAGCAAAGAGGCACTGAGTTTGAAGGTAGGCCTTGAAATACATCCACAGGTACACCTCCAATTGACTCAAATTATGTCAATTAGCCTATCAGAAGCTTCTAAAGCCATGACATAATTTTTCTGGAATTTTCCAAGCTGTTTAAAGGCACAGTAAACTTAGTGTATGTAAACGTCTGACCCACTGGAATTGTGATATAGTGAATTATAAATGAAATAATCTGTCTGTAAACAATTGTTGGAAGAATTACTTGTCTTGCACAAAGTAGCCAAAACTATAGTTTGTTAACATGAAATCTGTGGAGTGGTTGAAAAATGAGTTTTAACGACTTCAACCTAAGTGTATGTAAACTTCAGACTTAAACTGTATGTTTAGAAACATGCTACCCTTCCCCTACTATAATGAAAGCTGGTTCAATAGCTATGTGTCTGCAGCCTTTGTGATCCTGGACATGCATTATCCACGTAGCCTATCCATAAAAGGTTTCGAAGTGGTCTACTGGTGAGGCTATTGCCGTCGTGCTTTTGCGTTCTTCACAATTCACATAGGCCTACCTGCCGTGCATACTCCATTCGACTTGTACCCATCCTCATTTTCAAAGAGCGCCTCTTGTCCAGTTACCAAAGACACGCTCCTCCAAACATATTCAAAATGTTAATTCCTATAATGCCATATCAACGGTAGGCCTTGCTTATTGAATGTGCCTCACATACAATATAATCTACAGGAGCCTATAGTAATTTTTAAGGAGAAGTGCAATGCGTAAAGGCCTAGACTTGTTGAACCCAATTACAACATTGACTGTCAACACTCGAAGCATATTGAGCAAACACTGCATGTTTATTTTTTCCTGTTGCGCTTGGTCTTACTCGTTACTCTAAACTACGCTATTTGATAAACTGGGGTATCAATCCATAATCCATAATTAAAATAGAGCCCTGAGTAACCGTCTCATAGCTAAGAATCTAGTCATCCTCTGTCATTTCACCCGTGAACCGGTTCGTACCTAAAACATTCTCCTTTCAGGCTGCAAAGTCTTCAATTTCCTCCTTAACTTAATTTAATGCAGAGACGATGGGGGTAAAAAAACAGGGAAACTATGCATACTTTCCTTATGAAACAACATTTTCCACCATCATGCTAGAGTGGCTAAATGCTAATCCCAGATGTTGCGTATCGCGTTCAGCCAATCAGGTTGCAGCCGTCTGTTTACCACTGGCTGAACGTGGGGCGCAACATCAGGAAGTAGCGTTCCTAGGCGTTAGCCATTCTAGCATGGTGGTGGTGAATGGTGTTTCATAAAGAAAGAATGCATATTTTCCCCGTTTTTTTCTGCCTCCTCGCCATTAAATACAGTAGAGGAAATCGAAGCCTTTGCAGCCTGAATGGACAATGTTTTAGGTACGAACCAGTCCACGGGGGATACAAGTGTATTGCCGGCTGCATACGATGCTTTTGAACAGTAAGATTGTCATCCCAATATTGCCGTCTGCCGGCCTTTGGGGCTATCTTTTGGCAAAGAGGCAATTTAACATCCACGATACATGCTCACACACGCATAATGTCTCATCTCCCTGTTTGCTAAATAGCATATGTGTACAGTGCCTTTGGAAAGTATTCAGATCTGTTGACTTTTCCCACATTTTGTTAGTATAGAGACTTATTCTAAAATTGATTTAATCGTTTTTTTTACTCATCAATCTACAAACAATACCCTATAATGACTAAGCAAAAACAGGTTTTTCGAAATTTTTGCTAATTTAATAAATAAATATGACATTTACATAAGTATTCAGACCCTTTACTGAGTACTTTGTTGAAGCACCTTTGGCGGTGATTACAGCCTCGTCCTCTTGGGTATGACGCTACAAGCTTGGCACACCTTTTAATTTTTTTTTAGCTTTATTTAACCATGCAAGTCAGTGAAGAACAAATTCTTATTTACAATGACGGCCTACACAGGCCAAACCCGGACAACGTTGGGCTAATTGTGCACCGCCCTATGGGACTCCCAATCACTGCCGGTTGCTCAGTTAATCTTGGTCACCTCCCTGACCAAGGCCCTTCTCCCCTGATTGCTCAGTTTGGCCGAGCGACCAGCTCTAGGATGAGTCTTGGTTGTTCCAAACTTCTTCCATTTAAGAATGATAGCGGCCACTGTGTTCTTGGGGACCTTCAATGCTGCAGAAATGTTTTGGTACCCTTCCTCAGATCTGTGCCTCGACACAATCCTGTCTCGGAGCTCTAGAGACAATTCCTTCGACCTCATGGCTTGGTTTTTGCTCTGACATGCACTGTCAACTGTGGGACCTTTATATAGACCGGTGTGTGCCTTTCCCAATCATGTCCAATCAATTGAATTTACCACAGGTGGACTCCAATCAAGTTGTTGAAACATCTCAAGAATGATTAATGGAAACTGGATGCACCTGAGCTCAATTTCGAGGCTCATAGCAAAGGGACTGAATACTTAATTTATGTTTTTAATTTTTTTATACATTTGCAAAAAAAAAATTGCTTTGTTATTATGGGGTATTGTGTGTAGATTGCTGAGGTTTTATTTGATCCATTTTAGAATAAGGCTGTAATGTAACAAAAGGTGAAGGGGTCTGAATATTTTCCGAAGGCACTGTATATTATTAATAGATCGCATCATACCCAGTTAACCCTTCTGTCTCTCTAGACGGCAGTGTGCTGCATCTGTTGGTCTATTATCTAATGAACCTGAACATCATGACTGTCAAGGCCAAAGTCTCCACCGCCACAGACCTCACTGGAGCGGTCAGCGCCGGGTACGTGTGTGTGCGTGTGGAGTTTGGGGAGTGTGTGACTGTGTGTAAGATTGTTTGACTGTGTTATAATGATTCTATCTTCTGGCAGGGAGCTGTTAAACTCTGACACGCTGCTCAACTGCCTGTATGCCAACGACCAGGGGCGCGAGACGCCCAACCCCGCTAACCGCTACCAGTTTGATAAAGTGGGGTAAAGATGCTGTCCTAAAGCCCAACACCTAGACACACAGCTTGTACAGTTTCTTCAGTATCAATACAGATATTGTTTGATGATTGTAGGATCAGTATTCATTTATATATATTTTTTTCTTGTAGGATCAGTTCATTTGGAGACTACGTGGCAGAGCTGGGTCATCCCTACTTGTGGGTGCAGAGTCTCGGAGGACTGCAGTTCCCAAGTGACACCCCAGAGGTGTGTGTTTGTGGTGTGTGTGTGTGTGGCCCTGCCATTGCGTTTAGTAAAGGGTCTGCTGCTATGGTGTGCTTCTTTCTCTCTTGTGTGTCTGTGTTGACCCTGCTGTGTGTGTTTCAGGGTTTGCGTGCAGGCAGTTCTCTGAGTGCCAGTCACATGGAGAGCACCATGAAGCTGCTGAGAGGACGAGTCCAGTCACGCCTGGCCCTGCACAAACAGTTCTCCTCACTAGGTATACACACTCCTGGCCCTGCACAAACAGTTCTCCTCACATTTGTCATCACTGGGTACACGCACACAGACAATAAAATTAATGTTAACAGTATTGTGTGTGTGTGTTTTTCAGAGCACAGTATTGTTCCAGTGTCCAGTGAGTGCCAGCACCTGTTCCCTACTAAGGTTCTGTCCCGCCTGGCTCGCTGGACTACCATCACACACCAGGAGTACACGGTACGAACACAATTAACACTTCCTCACATTTCTTTTGCTGTCAACGCAGGAAGCACACAACTTTCGCTACAACTCAACCTCACACTCAATATAACAATTTCTGACTCCTTGAAGCTGCGGTGTAGATGTTGTGGCTATAAAAGGCATTGTGGTTTAATTAAATAAACCATATAGCTTACTATTCTTTGTGTTCTCTCTCTCTCTCTATAGAATCTGGTGTTCACGCAGCATGTGTCAGAAGCAGGTCTGGCTCGGGAGACTGACCTGTTCTTCATGGCCGTGGTGGAGAGAGGAACAGGTAAATACCAGCGGTTAAAGTGATGATTCACTACGTAATATATTAAGACGTTCCTGAAGAATTGGAGCCCTGTCTCTGCTTTGTTTGGACTATAAGATTTCTTAGAAAAGTCAGGAAAATTAATTCTCTCTTTCCCTTCTAGCTCGTCTTCAGGCTGCGGTGGTGTTGAACCCCCGTTACCCAGTAATTTCTCCTCTCTTTGCTGTCTCACTCAGCTGGAAGGGGGAGCGCAGTGGACGTACTGACGACAACCTTCGAGTGAGTATACACACACACACACATCACACACTGTGAATACGATACCCTAACACAGGGGAGGGCAAATCTACGTATATGCTGTTATGCCCTTTGGTGTCACTGGTTAGTGGTTAGACACTCACCCGCAGGTATTTGCATGTCTAACCCCTCCCCCAGGCCATGGAGAGTGAGGTGAACGTTTTTAAATCGGAGCTCCAGGGGCCCCGTCCAGGCCACCAGCTGCTGACCAATCAGGTGGCTCGTCTGCGTGTCTGTCTGGACGTGTACCTGGAGACTGACGGACAGGACGACAGCGTTGAGGGACCACGGGAGTTCCCCAGAGAGAAAATGTGCCTACGCACTGTCAGGTACATGCACATACATACATGCACACACAGAGATGGCGCTGTTTTACATGTTTTTTGCATTATTACATACGGACGGAAATAACTTTTGGATATCAGAGTGGCAGTAGCTCACCAGCATTTCGACCAGAAATGCACACCATCCACTGCTTCTGAGTATATTACTTGCTAATGTTCAGTCCCTGGACAATAATGTAGATGAACTTTTTAGGGTGAGGATCTCCTTCCAGAGAGACATCAGGGACTGTTACATACTCTGTTTCGCATACTGTCCCCGTCCATAGAGCCAGCTGGGTTCTCAGTACATCGAGCAGATAGGAATAAAGAAGAAGAAAAAAGGCAGAGGTGTTTCATTATTAACTACTCATGTTGTGATTGTGGTAACGTTCAGGAACTTAAGTCCTTTTGTTCACCCAACCTAGAATACCTCACAATCAAATGGCGATCGCATTACCTCCCGAGATAATTATCTTTGGTCTGTCTATATTCCCCCTCAAGCCAATACCACGACGTCTCTCAAGGAACTACGCTGGACTTTGTGCAAACTGGAAACCGCATATCCTGAGGCTGCATTTATTGTAGCTGGGGTCTTTTATAAAGCAAATCTGAGGAAAACGCTACCGAAGTTTTAGCAACACATTGCCTGTAGTACTCGCGCTTCAAACTCTCAGTGAGATTTCGTTTTAAGTGAGTTAGACATTTAAGCAAGTTAACCCGTGCAAGGCTACCGGCCCAGACGGCATCCATAGCCGCGTCCTCCGAGCATGCACAAACCAGCTGGCTGGAGTGTTTACGGATGTTCAATCTCTCCCTATCCCAGTCTGCTGTCCCCACTTGCTTCAAGATGTCCACCATTGTTCCTGTACCCAAGAAAGCAAAGATAACTGAGCTAAATGACTATCACCCTGTAGCACTCACTTCTGTCATCATGAAGTCAGAGTCTAGTTAAGGATTATATCACCTCTACCTTATCTGACATCCTAGACCCACTGCAATTTGCATACCGCCCCAATAGATCCACAGATGATGCAATTGCCATCGCACTGCACACTGCCCTATCCCATCTGGACAGGAGGAATACCTACGTAAGAATGCTGTTCATTGACTACGGCTCAGTCTTCAACTCCAACAATGACGAGACAGCCTACAGGGAGGAGGAGAGGGCCGTGGTGGAGTGGTGCCAGGAAAACAACCTCTCCCTCAACGTCAACAAAACGAAGGAGCTGATTGTGGATTTCAGAAGACAGGAGAGGGAGCACACTTCCGTCCACATCAATGGGACTGCAATGGAGAAGGTGAAAAGCTTAAATTTCCTCTGCATACACATCACTGACAATCTGAAATGGCCTGCCTTCACGCACCGTGTGGTGAAGAAGGCGAACGGCGCCTCTTGAACCTCAGGAGGCTGAAGAAGTGTGGCGTGGCCCATAAGACCCACAAACGTTTACAGATGCACCATTGAGAGCATCCTGTTGGGCTGTAGCACCACCTAGTACGGCAACTGCACCGACCGCAACCGCAGGGCGCTCCAGAGGGTGGTGCGGTCTGCCCAATGTATCACCGGGGTCACTCTGGCTGCCCTCCATGACATCTATAACACTGGTGTCACAGGAAGGCCAAGAAGGTCATCAAGGACCTCGGCCACCCGAGCCACGGCCTGTTCACGCCGCTATTATCCAGAAGGCAGGGCCAATACAGGTGCATCAAAGCTGGGACCGATAGAAGCTGTTTTTCAGACCATCACTGTTGAATAGCCAACCTCCACCCAGTACGCTGCCCAGAACTTAGTCACTGTCACTAGCCGGCTACCACCCAGTTACTCAAATGTACATAGACATGGAACACTGGGCATTTTAATCAAGTTTACATCTTTTTTTTCCCATTTTATATGCATATACTGTATTCTAGTCAAGGCCATCCTAATAAACTATTGCTACGTAATTCTTCAGATATACTACATATTCTATCCACATATTGTCCATAAACCCCATCATATACAGTGCATTCGGAAAGTATTCAGACCCCTTCACTGTTTCCACATTTTGTTACGTGACATCCTTATGCTTAAATTGATTACATTTTAAAAAACATACCTTACTTAAACAAATCAAATATAGCCACCCTTTGCCTTGATGACAGCTTTGCACACTCTTGGCATTCTCTTAACCAGCTTCATGAGGTAGTCACCTGGAATGCATTACAATTAACAGGTGTGCCTTAAGTTAATTTATGGAATTTCTTTCCTCCTCAATGCGGTTGAGCCAATCAGTTGTGTTGTGACAAGGTTGAGGTGGTATACAGAATATAGCTCTATTTGGTAAAATACTATGTCTGTATTATGGCAAGAACAGCTCAAATAACGACAGCCCATCATTACTTTAAGACATGAAGGTCAGTCAATCTGGAAAATGTCAAGAACTTTGAAAGTTTCTTCAAGTACAGTCACAAAAACCATCAAGCCTTATGATGAAACTGGCTCTCATGAGGGCAGCCACAGGAAAGGAAGACCCAGAGTTACCTCTGCTGCAGAGGATAAGTTCATTAGTTACCACCCTCAGAAATGGGCAATTAACTGCACCTCAGATTGCAGCCCAAATAAATGCTTCCCAGAGTTCAAGTAACAGACACATCTCAACATCAACTGTTCAGAGGAGACTGCCTGATGACAGCCCAAATTTGAGGTTTTTATTTCTAACCGCCGTCTCTTTGTGAGACGCAGAGTGGGTGAATGGATTATCTCCTTATGTGTGGTTCCCACCGTGAAGCATGGAGGAGGAGGTGTGATGGTGTGCGGGTGCTTTCCTGGTGACACTGTCTGTGATTTTATTTAGAATTCAAGGCACACTTTAACCAGCATGGCTACCACAGCATTCTGCAGTGATACGCCATCCCATCTGTTTTGCGCTTAGTGGAACAATCCTTTTGTTTTGACCCAAAACACACCTCCAGGCTGTGTAAGGGCTATTTGATCAAGGACGACAGTGATGGAGTGCTGCATCAGATGGCCTGGCCTCCACAATCACCTGACCTCAACCCAATTGAGATGGTTTGGAATTAGTTGGACTGCTGAGTGAAGGTGGTTGAGAGAATTTCAAGAGTGTGCAAAGCTGTCATCAAGGCAAAGGGTGGCTACTTTGAACAATAGATTTGTTTATCACTTTTTTTGATTACTACATGATTCCATGTTATTTTATAGTTTTGATGTCTTCACTATTATTATATAATGTTGAAAATAAAGAAACCCTTGAATGAGTAGGTGTCCAAAGTTTTGACGTGTGTCCTCTCTCGCCCTCTTGCCCTCTGGAATTGCTAATATTTCTTAATGTGTGTATTATTAGATATTACTGCACTGTTGGAGCTAGGAACACAAGCTTTTCACTACACCCGTAATAACATCTGCTAAATATGTGCATGCGACCAATAACATGTGATTTGATTTGACACCTCTCTCAGTATCTCTGACAACGTGTTTCTCTCTGATTGTTTCAGGGGTCCGAACCGTCTGAAGCCGTTCAAGTACAACCACCCCCAGGGCTTCTTCAGTCACCGCTGACCTCTCCTATACCCCTCTCCCTTCACCCCTTACCCCAGATCTTTTTTTTTTTTAATACACAAATATTGTCTGTTTAGCACACTGTTTGACACATTCTGTGTGTCGGTTGGACAATAAAAAGCTAGTGATCTTGTTTGGATCAGCAAGTTCTTTGTCTTTAAAAAAAAATGTTCTTCACTGCAGATTTATTTATGCTCAGCTTTTCTACTATGATTTATCTCCTCTTTGAGCTAGTACATATTTATTGCCTCATCTCTCCCTGCCTTCACTTTTTCTCTCTCTCAGATCATATTATTATGGCCTTTATTATCATGGCTCAGCACTTCTCTAAGATGACTCATGCCCATAGGTTCTGGAAATTCAGGGTATACACTATCACACACGTACACATAGGGAACACATTTCTATCTTGTATTTTCAGTGTTATAAGAGATTAATGAATGTGTACCCTTACTTAGTGTGGCAAGAGCTGATGAATAATACAGGACCACTTGATCACTGCTCTGGAATTAAACCAGGCTGTAAATTAATCCAGGCTGTATTACATGATTGGGAGTCCCATAGGGCGCCGCACAATTATCCCAGCATCGTCCAGGTTTGGCCGGGGTAGGCCGTCATTGTAAATAAGAATTTGTTCTTAACTGACTTGCCTAGTTCAATAAAATATACTGACAGTGCTGCATCACAGAGCCTCTGTAGCTCTCTCCTCCAGGACAACCTTGCCACTGTTAGGATGTAGGCTAGGTGTTTTGTGGGCTCCATGCCATGGTGATCATTAGGGGAAGTGGGGTTCTGAGGAGGTTTTTGCTGCAGCTTGTGTCTCCATCAGATTACATTACAACCCCAAGGAGAAAGCCTATCAGGAAATAATTCAAGGAGAAACTTAACGAACATGATGATATACTGTCAGAATTCAGGGAGATTCACTACATGGCCAAAAGTATGTGGACAGCTGCTCATTCCAAAACCATGGGCATTAATATGGAGTTGGTTCCCCCTTTGCTGCTTTAACAGCCTCCACTCTTCTGGGAAGGCTTTATGCTAGATGTTGGAACATTGCTGCGGGGACTTGCTTCCATTCAGCCACGAGCGTTAGTGACGTTGGGCACAGATGGGCTATTAGGCCTGACTGGCAGTCTGCGTACCAATTCATCCCAAAGGTGTTCAATGAGGTTGAGGTCAGAGCTCTGTGCAGGCCTGTTAAGTTCTTCCACACCGATCTCGACAAACCATTTCTATATGGACCTCGCTTTGTGCACGGGGTATTGTGTTGAGAAAGGAAAAGGGCTTTCCCCAAACTGTTGCCACCAAGTTGGAAGCACAGAATCGTATAGAATGTCATTGTATGCTGTAGTGTTAAGATTTCCCTTTACTTGAACTAAGGAGCCTGAACCATGAAAAACAGCCACAGACCATTATTCCTCCTCCACCAAACTTTACGGTTGGCACTATGCATTGGGGCAGGTAGTGTTTTCCTGGCATCCGCCAAATCCAGATTCATCCGTCGGACTGCCAGATGGTGAAGCATGATTCATCCCTCCAGAAAACGCGTTACAACTGTTCCAGAGTCCAATGTCGGCGAGCTTTACACCACTCCAGCTGACGCTTTTTCTGTTCTGAAATAAAGGGCGTGATCTTGGTTTATAGCACTTCTCATACTGCGCTCTATCTTTTGCAGCACATGCATGGATCTCCAGATTAGCGCGTGTAGATTATATCCACTGGCTGGACAGGTTACTGCAGGATCTCTACTTTATGATCCATGGTTACTGTTTTAGCAGGCTGGCTTTCTGAAGCAGGTACAGTGTTTGTGTGAGAGAAGGGTAAAAGAAGGGAGGGGTGAGATAAGGATGAGACCTAACCTAAGGACAAGAGAGAGATGTGTAGGGGCAGATGTATTCTTTAACTCTTGGATGTTGTGTGGTGATGTGCTGTGTGGAAGAGGGGAACAGTTCTGTTCAGGTAGCACTCCAGACCACCTCCGGATTCAGTTATGAGCCCAAGTTAGGCAACGTCAGAGCAGGGAGGGGAGGGGAGCACCCTGCACACCTCAGCCGCAATGCAGCACAGCACACAAACAAACACACACACACACACACACACAGTGTTTTAGGAGATCCACACCCCTCTCACACCTCAATGTCCTCCCTCACACCTCTTCTTCCTCACCCCCACTGTGCTTCTTTTCATACCTGCCTTAGCACTCAGTGTATTGTTCAGAACTGTTCCTTTCTTCATAGTGAAATGTACATGAGAGGAATAGACCAGCTATAGCATCTATATCGTTTAGTTTAGTACCTTAGTACTGTAAATTATCTATTCTAGCGAGCTAGTTTTTCTCTCAAACAATGAAGACATCCGGTAACGTCAAGACCATCACAGCAGCCATCAGTATCATTCACACCAGAGTAATACAGTATCTCTTTGCATTTCTATTAGAGTAAAATTATAACGACAACACACAGAAATCTTTGAATTTTAACCTTTATTAGTTCATTAGTTTGTATTGCATACTCTCAGCAGTTTATACATAGCGCAGCCATCCCTAACTTTAGATTTCTCCTCGCTGGCCTAGCATCATTACTGACCACAGCACAGTGAGTCAGCACAACCGTCGGACAGGGAGCTGTTTAAGATGCACAATGACCAGGTTCATAGTCTTTCTCTACTTTTTATATTAGTTAATATAATATACGCATTTATATCATCATAAATATACATATACAGTACAATATATTCATATGTCACAATATTTTGTAGACATTTGTTGACATCTCTACCCTTGAAGGCTTCAGAAGTTGCATGGCCCTGTGCTGTACTCCCAGCCGAGGCGATGCTGCTGTTTTAATGCACTTGTTATTATTGACGGGCAGTCAGACACGTTGAGTTTAGAGCATTCTGCATTCACTACAGTCATACATTAGAAGAAGCATCATATCAGGGTTGAGTACCCGGGGGCTAGTAATTAGAGAAACGCTATTGCTTTGTTTGTTTACTGTTTGTCTCCTGCTCTCCTCTGCTAAGCTTTTACAAAGGCTGCTCAGGTCTTCAGTAGCTTCCCTTCCTCCCTCCCATCCCTCCCCGATAGTTCTTTGGCGTCTCTCTCTCTCTTCTGGCTCATACACAGTGTTAGTGACTCACTTCTTAATTTTCTCGTCTTTGACCTCAGTGCTAGAAGACTTCTTGGCCTTCTCTGCCTTCCCTCCCTCCTTCGTATCCTTTGACTCTTTACTGTCGGATGCTGTAGAGGCCTCCTTCTTGTCCTCCTTCTTGTCCTCCTTCTTCACCTCCTCTTTGGGCTCTGCTTTCTTCTCCTCCTTTGTGCTCTCTGTTTTCTGTGGTGATTCTTTGGGGACAGGCTTCACCTCTGCCTGGGGTTTGTCATCTGTTTTGGCCTGTTTCTCCTCTTCTTTCTTAGCAGGGCTGTGGCTCTCCTTGGCGGGGGCAGGCTTTTCTTCTGCAGGCTTGACCGGTGTGGCAGCAGGAGGGGCAGGTGTTGAGGTCTCAGTCTTCTTGGGGTCCTCTGGCTTGCTCTCCTTGGGATCTGGTTTGTCTGTCTTCTCCTCAACCTTCTCCTCTTTAGGCTGGCTCTCACTCTTCTCCTTGGGATCTGGTTCCTGTTTCTTGTCCTCCTTTACAGGCTGGGGTTGTTCCTTCTCTTTCTTTTCCTCCTTGGCCAGTTTGTCTTCTGCAGGGGGCTTGGCCTTCTGCTGGATGGGGGACTTGGGTTCAGGAGACTTTGGGAGGGGGGACTTGGGAGGGGGAGACTTAGACTCTGGGGATTTGCTAGGAGGAGATGTAGATGTTGGTGATTTCACGGCTGTGGGAGATTTGGCAGGTGATTTGGGGAGGGGAGATTTGGCAGGTGATTTGGGGAGGGGAGATTTGGCTTGGGGTGATTTGGATTCAGGTGATTTGGGGGCGGGAGATTTGGCAGGTGATTTGGGGAGGGGAGATTTGGCAGGTGATTTGGGGAGGGGAGATTTGGCAGGTGATTTGGGGAGGGGAGATTTGGCTTGGGGTGATTTGGATTCAGGTGATTTGGGGGCGGGAGATTTGGCAGGTGATTTGGTGGGGGGAGATTTTGATTCAGGTGATTTGGGAGCGGGAGATTTGGCAGGTGATTTGGGGAGGGGAGATTTTAATTCAGGTGATTTGGGGGCGGGAGATTTGGCAGGTGATTTGGGGAGGGGAGATTTGGCTTGGGGTGATTTGGATTCAGGTGATTTGATGGCGAGAGATTTGGGCTGGGGGGTTTTGGGGGGAGAAGAAGCAGCCTTCTCAGGTGACTTCTCTTCCTCTTTCTCCTCACCTGCCTCCTCTTCCCCTTCTCCCTTATCATCAGCTCCTTCCCCTTCTCCCTCTTCTGCCTCAGCTTTGGTCTCTTCCTCTTCCTTTTCTCCCTCTTCCTCCTTCTCTTCCTCCTTTTCTGTCTCTTCTCCCTCTCCCTTTTCCTCTTCCTCTTCTTCTGCTTCCTCTGTCACCTCAGTGACCTGTGTCTCATCTGTCTGTTCCTCCAGTATGACTGTGTCTGAGAGCTCCTCCCCCTTCATCTTCAGGTGGGAGGAGGAGTAGGAGTACAGGCTTGGCCCAGATATGAACCGAGTCTCCTCCCCTTCCAGCAACTTCCTGTTTAGGGGAAGAACACAGGAAGAACAGTCTGATTGGGTGTGTCAATACAGTCCCCTGAACAAGGCAGTTCACCTACTGTAAGGCAGCCCCCCTCTCTGATTCAGAGGGGTTGGGTTAAATGCGAAAGCACATTTAAGTTGAATGCATTCATTATTCATTGACAATCTGAGTCTGCATAAGTGTATTGACCTCTGACCCACCTGTAGGCTGCTATCTCTATGTCCAGAGCCATCTTGACGTTCAGCAGCTCCTGGTATTCTCTCAGCTGACTGGCCATCTCCCACTTAGTACTCTTCAGTTCACCGTCCAGCTGACGAATGGTCTCCTACACACACACACACACACACACACAAATGTTGGTGAGAAATGCGTGGCAAAATGCAGGGAAAGAGAAGAGCCAGACAGACAGGCAGGCAGAGGAGTGTACCTGTTGTGAGTGGATATCTCCATAGTGTCTGTCCTCAGTCTCCATGCATTGTCTCTCCAGAGAGTCCTTGGTTCCTCTGAGGGTCTCCAGTTCGATGGTGCGGCTCTGCAGCTGCCGTCTGTACTCTGCTATCTCATCCTGTGCACCGCGGATCGCATCTGTGTTAGAGTGAGCTGCATCTGCCAACCGCTCCATACGCACTACAGGGGTTTGGGAGAGGTTGGAATTTGGGGAACAGGGTCAGAGACAGGGTTTTAGAGGTCATAGAGACAGGGGCTATAACAACCCAATACTCTCAAATAGTGTCCTTTCCTTGTATCGTCTCATTGTCTTCTTTTTCCTCCGTGACCACCACACAGGTCGGTCATTGAGAACACAAATCCTCTCCTCCAGGAGTAACCTTGACAGCGCCTGTCTGTCTGTCTGAGGTCTGACTCAGCTACAGGACACTGAACAACATGCTGCCAAAGTCAGCTGGACAGCTCCATCATAGTCAGCTGGAGAGCTACAAAGAGAGGGAATGGTCACTGGTAAGAGGACTGTTAACTCAGTGAGGTGGTGAGCCAGTACAAATCACTGGTGGGAGGACTGTTAACTCAGTGAGGTGGTGAGCCAGTACATATCACTGGTAGGAGGACTGTTAACTCTGTGAGGTGGTGAGCCAGTACAAATCACTGGTAGGAGGACTGTTAACTCCGTGAGGTGGTGAGCCAGTACAAATCAAGCTATACACAACATGTATCCATCCATTCAGAGAGTTTAACTAAGGTCTCCAATCCTAGTTCTAACACCAACACTGGTACATACCACAGTCAGGACACAATAGCATTGCTTTTCAGTCTGCATGTGGATCTATGTGGACAGGGCATGACCTTAGTGGCTGAGCTAGAGGTGGAGGCCTGCATTAGCCCTGAACTTAACTCATCTACTATTGTCAACATGCTTTAGTGACCTTGAAGCAGACCCCTCTGGTCTCTTCTCTCAGCTAGAGACAGTAGCCCTCGGGAAATGATGTAATGTTATGAAGGTTAGAAAACATTCACAAGACTCACTGGCAACCAAACACACAGGGCCACAACATCCTCAAACACATAATAACCAAACACAGGCAAACCACTGCAGTCACATCAGTAGGAAATGTAGTCATTTGATTCTATTTCTATGGTCACATCAACATGCTATATACATACACACTGTACTCAGACACCCCTATACCGTGTCATCTCAACCTGCTGTGTCTGACTCTGCAGAGGAGGGCTCCCCTTGTGGTAGGAACATGGTATGACATTCAAGAGACTGCAAGTCATAAGAAAAGGTAGGATGGTGAGATAAGATAGGTGACTTTGGTGGGCAAAATATATCTAATTATAGAGTTAATAGGTGCACTTACCAGGGCCACGTCGGGAATGATTGAGAGACATATTACATTTCTTATGAGGTAATGGATTTGGGTTTGGGGGGGCAAGAGACATTTCCAAGGACACTAGAAAGCGGCATCAGTGTTTCTAGGGACCTAATAATGCTGACGCATAGTTGCCTGCGGCAGGAATGCACGATCAGACTCAGAGCAGCATTAAGACTTTCAACTGTAGAGGACAGTTTTAGCGGACAGTTAAAGGACACGAATTTACACCGGACATAATACTTTCTCCTCTCCATAAAATAAATCAGAACGCTATATTACCACATTGTTCACATCTGTTTTCCAAATGCAATCATAGCCTATAATGCCACAACTATGGATGGTTTAATTCGATACTACCCTTGGGTAACGGAAGCTGTCATTACAGTCATTGGTGCGCACTGGATGATGTTTTGCAGGGGTTTAACTGAATATATAGCCTAGAGTCTAATACAGTTTGCTTCCAATGGTGACCTTACAACGAATCAATGTCCCAAATAGGATTGATAATAGTCTATAGGCTATGCACTACTGTGTACCAGAGCCTATTTGATTGTAAAACAATCGAGCTCCATAGCCAAGTCTTGAGAGCCCTAAAACTCTATAAACCTGGATTTCTCACACTGACCCATCTCTGGGTAAAACCAGGTAAAGGTAGATTGATATAAAGTTGCACCTCTCACCTTTGAACCATTCCTCCGCGTGCGTTGCGCTCTTGGTCGCGTGGCCATCCAGCTGAGCGCGGATCTCTCGCAGGGCGCTCGTGACGTCAGCCTTGATTGTGTCTCGAGCCTCGAAGCTCACCTGTGCACCCTGGATCTGTGCTAGCAGCTCGGACACCTCCTCCTCGTGGTTCTTCTTCAGGAACGCGGCTTCTTCCTGCAGCGCGCACAGCTTCTTGTCCAGCTCTAGCCGTGCGAGTCCAGACTCATCCACATACTTGTTCATGACGCGTGCCTTCGCCTCCAGATCATCCCTGCTGCGTGCCTCGTCCTCGAGCCTGGTCCGCACTTGCTGGATATCCTCTTCCAGGTGTTCTTGCTCCAAGAGTGCGCGTGCCTTCTCCCCGGTCAGCTGCTGGACCAGACCCCTTAGGTTCCCCAGCTCGCGCTCATAGTGCTCTCCCACGGTAGCGCGCCGGGTCTGGCTCTGTCGCAGCGCAGCCGCTTCCTGCTCCAGATTCGAGTTCATCAGCTCGAGGTTCCGCACCTTGTCGATGTAGCCGGCGAACCGGTCATTGAGTGTCTGCAGAATCTCCTTCTCATTCCTCCGAGTCATGTCGCCGTTAAAGATCTCCAAGCTGTCGGCGGAGGGTGTCTGGCTGTAAGCCTGGCGGCGGCGCTGGGAGGTCGTCCAGGGCTGGGAGTGGAAGCCGGAGGAGGAGAGGGAAGCGGCGGGCCGGGCAGAGTGCCCCTGTGGAGCCCTGCGGTAGGAGCCGTGGCCGTAGAGGTGGTCCAGTGGGTAGCTCATCTCTAAACCGGATGCAGACTGCGGCAGGATGGAGAGAGATGAGCTTTTATACCGCGGGAGGAGAAACTCCAAACTCAGCATGGACACTCTCTCTCTTTAAGGATGCATCATCTTCGCTATCGTCATGCACCACTCCTTCCTCACACAGACTAACTACAGAAAACCAACATGATATAGCGTATACAGCTGATGTAACATTTAGATTTTGGGTTTCAATTATTTTATTGTGTTTGGACTAGGCTGAAAGTTTCATGTGCAGCTCTTCATTCTCTCAGTGAATACATTACTGTGTGTGTGTGTGTGTGTGTGTGTGTGTGTGTGTGTGTGTGTGTGTGTGTGTGTGTGTAAATATGTGTTGTTCTGTCAGTCGGCCAGGTATGTGTCCCAGGTGGGTTGAAGTGGATCTGCAGACTCACACTGCAGCGGTAACCACACCACATATCAGTAGAACATTTTACATGTTTTAGCATGTCAGTCATTGCATACCTTAGAAAGCTATTCATAACTTGTCAGAAATTTCCAGATCAAATAGCCCATGTCAGCTAACGTTTTTATGCTTCTTAATTTAGCCCATAGATTTTGTTTGAGTGTTTGAGTTACTTAAATATCGCATAAATACTCATTAGACATGTCAAATGTATAGAACTGCATGAAAATTCTCTCTCACTTTCTCACACACACACACACACACACACACACACACACACACACACACACACACACACACACACACACACACACACACACACACACACACACACCTGGCCCACTGACAGCTTTATACATCGTAAGAGTGTTTGAGGTTTGATGTCATAATCTGTGTTCATCATGATCCTCAGAAAGCTCCAGTGCAATAGTTGGGACCAGAAATCAGACAGTGGAGATGACTGAGCATTAAGTACGCATAGGGTTGCAAAAGGTCGGACACTTTCCGGTAAATTTCTGGAATATTTCTGGAAATTTTCCATGGGAAGCTAAGCCCTGGAACTTTGGGGGATTTTGCTTAAATTAATCAAAAAATTTAGTTTATAACAGTGAACCTTTTTTGTGGGATACACATAAGGCAATTCTAGGTCTTGTGGCATATTTTGGTTAAACTATCCCCAATTCAATGGAATTGCAAATCTCTGCACTACTACAGTGTAGTAGTGTGGGCTCAATAGCTTCTCATTAGTGTTCAAGATCTTGAGAATCAGCTGTACACGTGATGGAAGCGTGCACTGCACATGTGATGGAAGAGTGCATTCTTCCATCACATTTGCAGTGCACTCTTCCATCACATGTACAGCTGATTCTCAAGATCTTGCACACAAATGAGATGCTATTGAGCCCACACTACTACACTGTCTGAGCCAAGGACTACATGCTTTCTGGTAAGTTTTGATTACAATACTGGGTGGGGTGAATATATTTTATATGACATACATGTTTTTTTCTTAACTAGTAAATAGTAGCCTACAGCAAAGTGTATTTAAATAATTTCTAACTTGTTAACAATTTCTGCTAGTTAGTTTTCGCTACCATGTGGGTTTTAGCTTGCTTGAGCCTGCTAACTGAGGAGTGTTAATTCACCTGTTTCCATACATGTTTCATTTTAAAACATTTATCTTACAAAGGAGTTGTTTAATCTAACTGTACATGGAATTGTTATTTTTTGTGGATATGTGGAGACATTTGTGGAGATATGTGGAGACATTTCACTGCAGCTAATGTTGAAGGAAAAGCTGTGTACATTTGCAAATACTGTGCCAAATCATATGTGAAGAATTCAACAAAGATGCATAATCATCTGGCCAAGTGCATTAAGTTCCCTCAGCACTCACAACAAGCAACCTCTGACAATCGCTGCGAACATGAAGGCTGCTTGGTCTATAGTGGAGGAGTCCTACCCTCACATCACACCCATTGGCTGTGTTGCTCATGCATTTAATCTGCTCCTCAAGGACATAATGGCACTGTAAACAGTGGATACACTCTACAAGAGAGCCAAGGAAATGGTTAGGTATGTGAAGTATCATCAAGTTATAGCAGCAATCTACCTCACCAAACAAAGTGAGAAGAGAGCACACATTGAAGCTGCCCAGCAACACCCGTTGGGGTGGTGTTGTCATCATGTTTGACAGTCTCCTGGAGGGGAAGGAGTCTCTCCAAGAAATGGCCATATCACAATCTGCCAATATGGACAGCCCCATCAAGAGGATCCTCCTGGATGATGTATTTTGGGAGAGAGTGGTAAGCAGCCTGAAACTCCTGAAACCTATAGCAGTAGCCATTGCACAGATTGAGGGAGACAATGCCATCCTGTCTGATGTTCAGACTCTGCTTGCAGATGTAAGAGAAGAAGTCCATACTGCCCTGCCCACTTCACTGTTGCTCCAAGCAGAGGAAACTGCAGTTCTGAAAGACAGATACCTGTTATATGATACATAGTGCGGCAGTATGAAAAAGTATAAAAATACAAGAAGTCTGGAGTGCAAAAAGCTATAAAAAGACATTGCATAGTATGGGTGAATGGCTGAATATGTACACAATACATTGTTACAGAGTGTCAGGTGAAACATTTTTTTATTGCAAGTTGATAAGATAAATAAGGAATATTTGCATGGTTAACTGTACTATACAGGTCAATGGCAGAGTAATACTTAAATAGCTAAATGTGCGTATGATATAAGTGAGGGTAATAATAGCTTACTTAATATACAGTCTGGTTAAATTAACAGGTAAGTGAATATTTGCATGGTTAAATTAACTGTACAGGTACATGATAGGAAGAGATACTTAAATAGCTAAATGTGCGTATGATATAATTTAGGGTAATAATAATAATTCCCTTAAAATTGTCATGGTTGCGGTTAGACAGGACCCGAGGCGCAGAGCTGTGGTGCGAATACATTCCTTTATTTTGGCAAGAATAATCCCAAAACAACAAAAGGCGAGAATGCGACCACCAACGCACAACGCAGGTGGGAATAACTCAACTTAAATAGGCTCCCCAATTAGAGGCAATGCGGCGCAGCTGATCTAATTGGGGACCAATCCCAAACTGAACATAGAGCTATCCAGAGAGGCCTCTGGACACTAAACCTGAAAACCATAAAGGTTTCCAGAGACCTCTCTGAACATAGATCCTTACAAAAATACAGTCCTTAGTGCAGGGTTTAATTTCAGATAAATGCACTTATTGCACATTCAATATACTAAAAGCAATGAAAAAAGATACAACTGACAGGATACTAATATGCATTCCTGAGTGAATGACTACGTTAGTTCAGTCCAAGAATTACTTACACTATTGCACGTGATATGATATAACAACTACATGAATATGTGTATATAGTCCTGAATGAATAAGTCCTGAGTGAATTAGTGATTACAGACCAGAGCTCTCACGGATGGATGCCTAATTGTTAAACTGTTAAATCAGCCGCCTCAGGGACTTGACAACGAGACAACGAGAAGATGAGGCCTCAGAGTCTGATGTTCAAGAGGTGGACATTGAGGAGGTCCAGGGAGAAGACATGGAAGCCTGAGAGGAAGGCAACCAAAGCTTTAGTTTCTAGACTATCATTTTACAGATGTATGTTGAAAACGGTTTTGGGAGATGAGATGGATCATTGGGGATCATTCAATATTCCCTTTCTTTTGTTGTTCAGTGAAATCATCCCATGTGAAGAGTCAACTCATTTAATTAAATTCGTAACTTGTTTTTATTTCTATTGGAAGGATTTAATCATTTGCAATTATGTCTACTTATGATAAGGTAAAATGTTTATGTTTCTGTCTCTATATGATATGGTAAATATATCCAATGCAAAAAACAATCTACATTTAAATGGTATTAATATGAATTAGCATATATTTCCGTTAATTCCCACTGAAAGTTTCCACCTCTGAATATTCCCCAAAATGTGCAACCCTAAGTACACACACACTTTTAGTGCAGTCCTTGTAAGTGTGTCAGCTGATTTGGAGGAATGCGTCTGAGGAGGATGATTCTGTCCCTACAGCACCTATTGATCACACACACACAGACACACACAGACACACAGACACACACACACACACACACACACACACACACACACACACACACACACACACACACACACACAGAACTAGACAGAAGCTTTAGCATTTATATCGTTTAGTATCTTAGTACTGTACCAGTCAATTATCTATTTTAGCTAACTAGTTATTTTCTTTCAAAGTGAGCACATCAAGTAACGTCAAGACCATCACAGCAGCCATCAGTATCATTCACACCAGAGTAATACAGTATCTCTTTGCATTTTTATTAAAGTAATATACTCTCAGCAGTTTATACATAGCACAGCCATCCCTAACTTTAGATTTCTCCTCGCTGGCCTAGCATCATTACTGACCACAGCACAGTGAGTCAGCGCAACCTTCGACAGGGAGCTGTTTAAGATGAACAATGAGCAGGTCTTTCTCTACTTTTTATATTAGTTAATATAATATACGCATTTATATCTTCATAAATATACATATACAGTACAATATATTCATCTGTCACAATTTTTATCTGTCACAAATTTTATAGACATTTGTTGACATATCTGCCTTTGAATGCTTCAGAAGGTGCATGGTTTCCATTATACTATTGTGTTTGAACTAGTTTGAAAGTTTCGTGTGCAGCTCTTCATTCTCTCTGTCTGTCAGTGCTGTGAATACATGATAGTACACACATACACACATACACATACACACACACATGTTGTCATGGCCTTCTCCTCCTCAGAGACATAAACTCTGTCATCACATATCAGTCAGACAGACAGAGCATCACATTCAGACCAGAAATAAACACTCAACACGCTCCCAGTCCCAGTTACTCACTACATCAATTATATATGAGGCCACTGCGAGGGGAGATCACTGAGCCAGAATGGAGGGCTGGAGCCAGTCCTGCGTTCTCGGTCCTTGGAAAGTCACTCAGTTTGATGTTTGAGGAAGGGAGGGGAAGGTGATGATGTAAGAGGGAGAGAAAGAGAAGCGGAGAGGAGGAGGGAGATGAAAAGAGGGGAAGGGAAGGATAAGGGGAGAGAGGGAGAGGAAGAAAGAGAGCGACCTAATGGACATGGAGGGAGGAGAGAGATGATGGAGAGAGAAAAGCAGAGGGAGAAAGAGAGGTGAGAGAAGAGAGTGACCTTGGGAAGACGGCGCTCTACTGGCAGGCCTCATATAGATGAGTCAGCTTCTGTACAATTAAGCTTTTGGATTGTATTACGTTGAACCGATGTGTGTGTCTGTCTGTGTCAAATCAAATGTTATTTGTCACATACTTCGTAAACAACAGGTGTAGACTAACCGTGAAAGGCTTACTTAAGGAGCCTCCCCAACAATGAAAAAAAATAATTAAGAAATGAAAATATTGAAAAATAACAACACAAGGAATAAATACACAATGAGTATTGATAGCTTGGTTATATACACGGGGTACCAGTACCGAGTCGATGTGCAGGGGTATGAGGTAGGTAAGGATAAAGGGATAGATAATAAACAGTAACAGCAGCGTATGTGATGAGTCAAAGGAGGTTAGTGCAAAAAGGTTCAATACAGATATTCCGGGTAGCTATTGGTTAACTATTTAACTAACTATTTAGCAGTCTTATAGCTTGGGGGTAGAAGCTGTTCAGGGACCTGTTGGTTCCAGACTTGGTGCATCAGTACTATTTGCCGTGCCTGTAGTAGAGAGAACAGTCTATGACTTGGGTGGCTGGAGTCTTTTACCATTTTTGGGGCCTTTCTCTGAACCGCCTGGTATAGAGGTCCTGGATGGCAGTGATGTACTGGGCCGTACGCACTACCCTCTGTAACGCCTTGCAGTCGGATGCCAGGCGGTGATACAGCCAGTCAAGATGCCCTCAATGGTGCAGCTGTAGAACTTCTTGAGGATCTGAGGGCCCATGCCAAATCTTTTCAGCTTCTTGGACCACGATAATTCGTTAGTGATGTGGACACTGAGGAACTTGACGCTCTCGACCTGCTCCACTACAGCCCTGTCGATGTGGATGGGGGTGTGCTCGGTCCTCCGTTTCCTGTAGTCCACGGTCAGCTCCTTTGTCTTGCTGACGTTGAGGGAGAGGTTGTCCTGGCACCACACTGCCAAGTTTCTGACCTCCTCCCTGTAGTGTCGCTGATCAGGCCTACCACCGTAGTGTTGTCTGCGAATTATGGTGTTGGAGTCGTGCGAGGCCACGCAATCGTGGGTGAACAGAGAGTACCGGAGGGGACTAAGCACGCACCTCTGAAGGGCCCTAGCGTTGAGGGTCAGCGTGGCGGATGTGTTGTTGCCTACCCTCACCACCTGGGGGCGTCCCATCAGGAAGTCTAGGATCCAGTTGCAGAGGGAGGTGTTTAATACCAGTATGTGTGTGTGTGTGTGTGTGTGAGAGACAGAGAGAGAGAGAGAGAGAGAGAGAGAGAGAGAGAGAGAGAGAGAGAGAGAGAGAGAGAGAGAGAGAGAGAGAGAGAGAGAGAGAGAGAGAGAGAGAGAGAGAGAGAGAGAGAGAGAGAGGGCAATAACTGGACACATAACACACATTGACATAAACTGGAATTCTAAACTTGTCAGTGTTTTCTCTAACTTGAGGAATTCTGTGGGTATTCTCCTAAATTTCTCTTCACTGTGTTCATCTGGCGCCATCTCATGGACACTCAGTCAGGACTGTTTCCAAACTGTACTTCTGTAAAAAGGAGAAGGGTGTAATTGTAATTGCAGAGGGCAATTAGGGACATTTTCTGCTATCAACTTTTTTTTATATCAAGTTACACCCATTGATGCTCGTCATAGGTCCGTGGCCGTTTTATTTGTGCCGGGGACGCCCGAATTGCGGTCTAAAATTACACCATCTTGGTACCCAGGCCTACACAATGATTTAAATGTACACTAGATGACTGCCAGGGGGTGCTGTGTTGAAGCCACTGTGCCTCCATCTTGGCACTCCTTCACCATTGTTAAAAATATATCTCTCTCTGAGGGACTAGCGGCAGGAGAGAGGGATATCAGGAGGAGAGCAGGAGAGGGGGATGCGTAGATGAGTGCAGTCCGGTGGTAGTGCACCCTAGGGAGCTGAAGGGCCTCCTTCACATCTGCACTGTCATCGCTCAAGGTCTGAACCATTTAGAGCTCCCCAAGCTGGTTAGTTTAACCTGTCCTGGGTAGAGGTTAACCCTTACCTGTCCAGGTGCTGAGCTGCTTTCTGAGGGGCGGTGTTCAGTGGCCCTGACTGTTCTTCAGAGAGACCCCTCCCCCTTGGCCCTGAGAGACCGGCTGGCCCAGATACACACCCTCATACGCCTCTGCCTCAGTGGCAATGTACACACGCACACACACATCACAAGCCTCTCAGATGCATGGTGAGAGAGAGAGGGTGATGACCAATGGTGTGTGTGCGTGTGTTTATGTGTAGGGTCGTCACCTCAGTGCTGTGCTGTGTTATAGGAAGGCGTTGGAGACAGACGTGGGGTGTGTGGGGTGTGTGTGTGTGTGCACTGCAGCAGAGCACCAGAGCATTCTGGTTGACAGAGAGCTGGGAAACACACAAGCAGAGATCCAGGCTCTATGCCTGCTACACTCAGTGAGTAACACACACACACACACACACACACACATAGAGAGAATAAAGGCATCTGTCTGATGCTACAGTTGACTGAGGTGTGATGGGTCTTGTCTCTGTGCCAAGCTCTGATGATGCCAACTACCACCCAGCCTGCTGTGGCCCCACCTTCTCTTGTCTGCCCCACCTCTCTGCTCCCTGGCCAATCCCTGTCCAGGCTGCTCTCAGTCCCCTCCCACCTCAGCATACTTCACAATCTGGCTCAAAAGTGTGCACTCCACGTAAGGCAAGTTCCCAGACAGCCAGCATTGTTGCTCAATTCCATAAAGAATTTTCAGAACTGAGGAGATTGACTTGGTGCAACTCTGTTGTCTATCTAGAGATGATCTGATTTTTGAGTCATGATTTAGGGTCGTTCTTTGATTGTGTCTCAGAGGGAGTAGAGCACTACCTGGACCTCCTAGCTGCTCTTCAGCCAGACCACCAGCTGTCTCAGGTGTTCTCAGTGGCCCCTTCCCTCCCCAGGTTACCTGAGCTCTACCTGGAGGCTGGATCCTCCTTACTGACTGCCCAGCGGCCTGCCGACTGCCTTGCGCTCTGTGATGAGGTCTTCAGTATGACTCTGGATCTGTTCCCAGATAGGCTGGTTCTGTAGGAGCCCATGGAGGTTTTGGGCCTGGGTCTCCAGACAGGCTAGGCACTGTGCCGTGGTCTGGGGCCGCCTACCTCTTCCAGGCCCACTGCTACTCCCACCTCAAGGACTGGAGGCAGGCTGTCACCCACCTCACTAGGTGAGTCTCATATCAATCACATCACACTTCACCCACTACACCAGGTGAGTTTCACATCATGTCACTTCTAAGTCCCCATTAGACTGGTCAGGTTACCTACTCCACCAGGTGAGCATTAGTCCTTACACCTGAGTGCTGAAATTGTACTAGTTCTGAAGGAGTGTGTGTGTTGTGTTTCAGGTGCATCAACCTGCTGAGGAAGGTGTGTTAAACAGAAAGGTGAGTATTCAGACTGGCTGCGTATCTAATAGTCTATTAAGTAATACATGACTGTAGTCCCGACTGTAGTCCTGTGTAGCTCAGATGGTAGAGCATGGTGTTTGCAACGCCAGGGTTGTGGGTTTGATTCCCACGGGGGACCAGTATGAAAAAGTAAGAACATGTATAAACTAACTAACTGTAAGGTTATCTGGATAAGAGCATCTGCTAAATTACTAAAATGTAATCTGGTCGTTTGGTGCGATGGAGAGCATGGTGAAACAGAGAAGACGTCTGTTCTGCTGAGTTTTGATGTAGAGACTTTACCCAACAAAGTTAGCATATGTCAATTACCCTGTGAGAGCTTTTGTCCCGAACCCATTTCAGTGTTTTAGGTGCCAAGCTTATTGTCATGTTTCAGCAGTATGTAGGAGGGAGATTCCTAGATGTGAGAAGTGTGCAGGAGGGCACGAGACAAAGGATTGTATAGTACCGGTCAAAGAGGTTGTGTGTGTTAACTGTATGGGTACACATCGTGCTGGAGATCAGAAGTGTCCGGTGAGAGAAAGGCAGGTTGAGGTTGCCAAGATCAGAGTAGTACATAAGGTGTCATACGCTGAGGCAGTGAAGAGAGTAGTAGAGGCAGATGGGTCCAGGGCGAGGGAGCCTAAGAGGATCCCTGTGAGTAGGCCGAGGCCAATAGAGAGTGATAGGAATAACATGTACTTCAGTAAGGTTGAATTCTTAATGTTCATAGCCATGGTTATCAACTGTATCGCAGAAACAGAACATAAATTACAGAAAAAAGCTGTGGTGGTGGCAGCTGCAGAGAAGTACTTGGGTGTACGAGATTTTACTGCAGAAGAGTTACAAACTGTGTTGAGCGATAATGTCCCGTCCTCCCAGGCTCCTGGCCTGGTGGATTCAGATAGGGCCAAGTAGTGGAATAGTGTTTTTTTAATGGGTGTAGGTTTAGTTGGTAGGTAAATTTTTCTACGATGTGTAATTAACTCACACACAGAGCTAGATAAGAGAAATACATAAATAGGGAGGCCTTGAATGCTGTGTGAGAGAAGCAGGTTGAGGTTACCATGGTTAGAGTAGAGCAGAGGGTGTCGTATGCTGAGGCAGTGAAGAAAGTTGAGGAAGATGGGTCAAGGGGGAGGGAATTTGAGAGGATTTGTATAAGTAGTAGATCTGTATAGTACAGAGGGATAAGCCAACAAGGGATATATGCTTCAGTAAGATTGGCTTTTTAGCGTTCATAGTAATGCTTATCAACTGTACTGCAGGAATGGAACTTAAGTCAAAGAAAATAGAGGATGTGGTGGCAACTTCAGAAAAGTATTTGAGTGTTCGAGACTTGACGTCAGAAGGGTTACAGGGTGTGTTGACTGGTGGTGTCCCGTCCTTTTTCAGGCTGTTGGCCTGAGGTAGGGCTAGATAGGTTTAAATAGTGGAGTAGGGTGGTGGGTTTTACATTCGTGTAGGGTTAGATGGTAGGGTATTTGTTGTTTTACTTTTTTCAAGTAAAGTATAACCCAGTCTAGTTGGTGGCGATAATGTAACATTTATTGGATGCCAACCGCCGTTAAACCTCATCGAAGACGAGGCCTTGAATGGCCTCACACTCCACTACAGTAGGTGGCGGTGTATCCACCTCATGGTTGCGATACGCCAATACAAATGTAAAGAAGGAGAAGAGATCGTTGTGAAGTTATTTTTCTGACGAAGCTTAACACGTAGCTACAGTAGCTACTTTTTATTAATACACACTACCTATTTCAGGAGGAATACCACCATGGCTTCGGGAGGAGAGTAAGTATAAATATGTTACTAACTAGCTATATAGATACACAGGTGTCCTTTCACAAACGAATTAGCTAGCTAGCTTAACTACTGGTATTTACCTCAGCTAGCATAGTGGATATAATGCCCTACTAACGTTACGGTTTATGTAAGACTCTTACTAAGAGTGAACTTAGCTAGCTAGTTATTAAGCATTAGCTCGTAACGCTGTATACTGTAATTGGGACCAGTCAACGGAATGACCCAAACTATCGTACGTGACTGACAGGCGTTTGTATCTAGCTAGCTAACGTTAGCCAATTTAACCTGCCAACGTAGCTAGCTGGGCCTACCGGCACAGTTTACTAACCAATGTTAACATATGTTGCTAACTACCTAGCCTGTGACTCGCTGGCTTGACAAACTTATCCAACGACCCATGATAATGAGTTAGAGGCAAGGCACATTTAAAAAAATACATAATCAAGTTAAATGCGTTTACGTTTGTTAGCCAACTCGCTAGCGACCTGACGTTAACTAGCGTAAGTAGTTGGGTAACTAGTTGGCTAACTGTCGAGCTGGATGACAATGCCGGCCAGGTCACTATTGGTTTAGCTATGGTAACGTTAACATGTTAGCCAAACGTTACCAGTTTAGTTAGCTAACTAATAAACGTATCTTTCAAAGTGTTATGACATTATAGTTACCAAACTACCTACACCTCTGTTTTAGCTGGTTTAGCTAATAAATAGCCTTACCTTGGGGTCCGAAAAGGTGTGTCCTTTTGCTGTGTTATCTGCTGCTGGGATACTAGTAGCTAGGTAGCCAACATTCGCTGGCGATGAATGAACGGTATTGAGGGACTAGCTAACGTTAGTATAATCTAACATAGCTAGCTAGCTACCTGATCATGAAACAAAGTATACACTCTGAAAGTTGGCCAAGTCAAGTGAATGCGCGATGTTAGCCTGCTTGCTAGCCTTTTCTGCATCAATTAGGCTAGCTAACAAGCAAATATAGATACGTATAGCTGGCTATAAATGCTGTATAGTTAGCTAGCTAATGACGTTACTTAATCAATATTCCCAATAGGACAAGGAATTCATGTGTATTTAGTAACTGCGAAATATGAGTCAGGTTTCAGTTTTAACTTATCGCATTTGTTTATCTGTTTCACCCAGATCCAAAAATGATGATCTTTCCACTGCTATTCTGAAGCAGAAGACCAGACCTAACAGATTGATTGTCGATGAATCCATCAATGAAGACAACAGTGTGGTCTCTCTCTCTCAGGTAGGCCAACATTACAGGTGATTGGGTGGATTTGTATCCACACCCACTAGTCACATATTTACACTCTCAGAATGTAATTATTCTGTCTCTAAGAATCCATGTTATTTTGATTCTCTGCTGCTGCTGTGGAAAAGATCTGGGCCCGTATCCCTAAAGATTCTGAGAATCCTCTCAGAGAGCTCCTAACTTAACCTAAAAATTCCTTGCCAGGAGTTTTAGCTTAGAAGTGATTCCAGAACATTTTCAGTGAACTCTGAGCAAGGAATGGATGGAAAATCCTATCTTAGTGAGGAGGTGTGGTTGACCCCGTTGCTAGGTATGAGTCATCATTTCAAAAGCCGTGATTGGTTGATCCTACAAGTTTGATGAAAATGAAGTTTTGGTGATAATGAGCAAAGGATGTACCCTCAAATCAATAAACATAATTATACACTCTAATCTTATGCAGACTGTAATTGTAAATAATATTTCACATTCAAGAAAATATCTGGAAAATGAATAGTAAGCTGTAGGGGTTATAGCCTAACATTAATACCATCACAAGTTCTCAAATGACATGGGGCTACAGCTTGCCTGAAATGTAAATTTGTGAAGTTTGCCCTGTAAGGCAGTCCACTCTGGGCTATGGTTCCCCTGTGGAATGTGAATATCTTCTTCACCACCATCCTCATCGTTGTCTTCATCCTCATCCTCATCGCCATCCTCCAGAGGTTCTGCAATCTGTCTAACCTTGCAAATATTGTGTAATATTGCACAGGCTATGATGACTTTGCTGACTTTTTCAGGCCTCAGCCGCACCTCTCCGTGGAGAACATGAAAGCGCCTCTTAAGCTGGCCTATGCCACGCTCCACCACCGCTCTTGTTGTCTTGTGGGCCCTACAATAGAATACAGACCTTTAATTATTTAATGGAAATATTGCACTACTTGGATGCTCTAACATATTGCTTGCATTTCATTTCCATGATTTTTGTATTGTTTGGCTTACCTGTTATAGTTTAGTTGGGGCCCTTGGCGTGGCTGGAGGTAAGGTGTAAGGAGCCATGGTTTGCATGGGTAGCCACTGTCCCCTAACAAGTGGCAATTAGCTGGCACATAGCGTCTCTCAAAAAGCTGTCTGATGCCACTCTCGGAGAGCACTCTCGCGTCATGTGTGGAGCCTGGCCATTTAGCCACAATGTCCAAAATCTTACAGGCCGCATTGAACGCTATTTGCACATTGATGCTGTGGAAATTCTTCCTGTTAACAAAGACAGCCTCGTCCTCTGATGGCGCAATTATTCTCACATGTGTTCCATCAATTACACCCACAACACCAGGGAATCCTGCAATGTCCATAAATGCCCTTTTATGTGTGTGTAAAGTGCGGGCATCCAGCGGGAATGAAACAAATTGTGTCACAATATTAGGTTGTGACAAAGCTGTCAGTGTTTGGGTGATGACTCTGCTGACGGAGGATTGGGACAGACCCAAGTCATCACTGCTGCATTGTTGCATTTTCCCTGTTGCCAAATACCTCAGGGTTGTGATTACTTTCTTCTCCGGTGTAATAGCGTTGTGGCGTCGAGTTGGTGAAGTAATTGCATCTCTAACGAGATCCACCACAAACATGATTCCTGCACGATCCAATCTGTAGCGTCTCAATAATTCCCTGTCATCCAGTGTTTGCAGGACATCTCTCCTGCCTCCTCTGTTGGCCATTTTGTGCAGCAGCTTAGGGGAACTCCTAAGCCACTAAAAGTCCTCTTCCCTGCTCTTAGCAGATCTCACCTTAGGAGACCTTTTAAGCGCTAGGAATCTTGAGGAATAGCTTTTATATTAACTGGGATTTTCGTGTCACTTTTAGGGGAAATTCTAAGAAAACGTCATGACTCTGAGAATTTTCTTAGAATTTGGCCGCTAGGAGCCACTTTTTGCACAAAAATTCTTTAGGGATACGGGCCCTGGTCCTGCTGTACTAAAAGTATCTAAAAGTATTTAGAACATCCAGTGAAATTCTCTGTGTTTAGGCAAAGATGGATGAGCTGCAGCTGTTCCGTGGAGACACAGTGATGATGAAGGGGAAGAAGCGAAGGGAGTCAGTGTGTATTGTCCTGTCTGATGACACCTGCTCTGATGAGAAGATCCGCATGAACCGTGTGGTCCGCAACAACCTCCGCGTCCGTCTGGGGGATGTCATCAGGTACACACACAGATGCACACACACTGGAACACACATATGCCCAAAGCAAATTGAGATGAATGTTGTTTCTCTATTCGTTCTTCTGCAGTATCCAGCCGTGTCCTGATGTGAAGTATGGGAAGAGGATCCATGTTCTGCCTATTGATGATACAGTGGAGGGAATCACTGGCAACCTATTTGAGGTCTACCTCAAACCCTATTTCCTAGAGGCCTACAGGCCCATCCGCAAGGGTCAGTACACACACACACACACACACACACACACACACACACACCACACACTAGGTATGGTCAATTGAAATTATTTCACTATTCAAATAATATCATTTTTCGGATAGATGGATAGTACCAGTCAAAAGTTGACACACCTACTCATTCAAGGGTTTTTCTTTATTTAGACTATTTTATACATTGTAGAATAATAGTGGACATCAACTATGAAATGGCACATATGGAATCATGTAGTAACCAAAAAAGTGTTAAACAAATCTTCAAAGTAGCCACCTTGATGACAGCTTTGTACACTCTTGGCATTCTCTCATCCAGCTTCACCTGGAATGCTTTGAAGGAGTTCCCACATATGCTGAGCACTTGTAGGCTGCTTTTCCTTCGTCCAACTCATCCCAAACCATCGACAATTGGGTTGAGGTCGGGTGATTGTGGAGGCCAGGTCATCTGATGCAGCACTCCATCACTCTCCTTGGTCAAATAGCCCTTACACAGCCTGAAGGTGTGTTGGGTCATTGTCCTGTTGAAAACAAATGATAGTCCCACTAAGTGCAAACCAGATGGGATGGTGTATAGCTGCAGAAAGCTGTGGTAGCCATGCTGGTTATGTGTGCCTTGAATTCTAAATAAATCCCAGGCAGTGTCACCAGCAAAGCACCGCGACCCCATCACACCTCCTCCATGCTTCATGGTGAGAACCACGTGCAGAGATTGTCCGTTCACCTACTCTGTGTCTCACAAAGATGGTTGTTGGAACCAAAAATCTCACATTTGGACTCATCAGACCAAAGGACAGATTTCCACCGGTCTAATGTCCATAGCTTGTGTTTCATGGCCCAAGCAAGTCTCTTATTTGTATTGGTGTCATTTTTGCAGCAATTCGACTTCACGCAGTCTCCTCCTTGATGTTGAGATGTGTCTGTTACTTGAACTCTGTGAAGCATTTATTTCTTATCATAAAACAAACATATTTTCTCAGTGTGTTACAGTTATTGGCACCCCTTCATTCAAAACTTTGTGCAACATCCCTTTGCCAAGATAACAGCTGAGTCTTCTCGTATAATGCGTAATGAGGTTGGAGAACACACGGCAAGGGATCTGAGACCATTCCTCCATACAGAATCTCTCCAGATCCTTCAGATTCCGAGGTCCACATGTTTTCTATGGGGTTTAGGTCAGGGTACTGGGATGGCCATGGCAACCTTGATTCTGTGGTCAGTGAATGATTTTTGTGTTGATTTTTTTGAGGTTTGCTTTGGATCATTATCCTGCTGGAAGATCCAACCACGGCCCAGTTTAAGCTTCCTAGCAGAGGCAGTAAGGTTTTGATTTACTATCTGCTGGTACTTGATGGCGTCCATGATACGATGTATCCTAACGAGTTGTCCATGACCTTTTGTAGAAAAACAGCCCTACAACATCAAAGATCCACCACCATACTTCACAGTGGGTATTAGGTACTTTTCTGCATGGCTATCTTTCTGTCTACGCCAAACCCTCCTCTGGTGTTTGTTTCCAAAAAGCTCTATTTTTGTCTCATCTGACCATAGAACCCGGTCCCATTTGAAAGTTCCAGTAACGTTTGGCAAACTGTAGGCGCTTAAGTTTGTTGTTTGATGACCGCAAAGGCTTTTTGATGGCAACCCTCCCAAACAACTTGTGGTTATTTAGGTGGCGTCTGATCGTAGTTTTGGAGACTTTCTGACCCCAAGACGCAAATAACATCTGCAATTCTCCGGCTGTGATCCTTAGAGATTTTTTTGGCCACTCAAACCATCCTCACTGTGCGTGGAGTCAATATAGACACACGTTCTCTTCCAGGCCCATTGTTAACATCTCCAGTTGCTTTAAACTTCTTAATTATTGCCCATATAGTGGAAATCTGCATTTTCAACCATTGAGCTCTTTCCTGATTTGTGCAGCTCAACAACCTTTTGTCGCACATCATTACTGTATTCTTGGGTCTTTCCCATAGTGATGAATGACTATTGGAACTTGACCTGTGTGTCACCTCATATTTATACCCCAGTGAAACAGGAAGTCATGGCTTACCACTTAAGTGTTCCTAATCACTCAGGTGAACTTAACGTAAAATATGAATGGGAATATACTTCAGTTAGATTTTACTCATAATAATTTCTAGGGGTGCTAATAATTGTGACACATTTTTCTGAGAAAAATATTTATTTCACATTTATTTTTTTAAATCATTTAAAATTAAATGAAAGGTTAGATTTTTGTGAATATTTTGAATGAAAGAACAAGAGGATAAACAGCAGAATTTGTTTTCACAATAGCAAAAATAATAATTTCACAGTCCATTTTGCTCATATTTACCAAGTGTGCCAATATTAGTGGAGGGCGCTGTATGATCGTCAAATGCCTGTATGTAAAATGCAACCCATAGCCCATGAGAGAATTTGCTTGAAAATAAAACATTCACTTTGTGCGTCCTCAGAACCGTAGGCTGCATTTAGGGCTCTCAAGTGGCGCAGTGGTCTAAGAGACAGCATCTCAGTGCTAGAGGTGTCACTACAGACAACCTGGTTCGAATCCAGACTGTATCACAACCGGCCGTGATTGGGAGTCCCATAGGGCGGTTCACAATTGGCCCAGCGTTGTCCGACTATGGCCGGTGTAGGCCGTCATTGTAAATAAGAATTTGTTCTTAACTGACTTGCCTAGTTAAAATAAAGGTTTTAAAAAAATAAAGATTTACAGTGCTGTTAACAATGTACTGTCAAAGCCATGTGACGTCTGAAGCAGCAGTAGCTCAATGCACCGTACATAAACGCTACATTCTGAAGTTTGTTGTTTTATTAAATTAAGCATTTCAGATGTCATGGTATATCCTTATGTGTTTTAATTTAGACACAGCTTTTTAATTGTTAAAATAGGCCTAAAAAAATAACCCAAAACGTATACTCACAAGTGTTCAAATACTAATGTCTGTTCGGATATTAACTGTGCCCATTCCCGAACACACACACACACACACACACACACACACACGTGTTATCAATCATTTTGTTTCAAAACAGAGACTGTGAACAATAGTGTTTGTTCTATATTTGATTCTGTAATATGTAATTGTGTGTAGGTGATATCTTCCTGGTTCGGGGGGGTATGCGTGCGGTGGAGTTCAAGGTGGTGGAGACTGACCCCAACCCCTACTGCATCGTTGCCCCCGATACCGTCATCCACTGCGAGGGAGAGCCTATCAGGAGAGAGGTGGGTCACAACCTCAACCAATCGCTTGTGGGTGGAGCACTTTTAATTTATCCTATTGAAATCTAGGGGTTGTAGTTTTAGCCAATTAGCGTTGCTTTTCTCCAAGTCCACAGCAAGAGGCTCGGGTGGGAATCTGGATTGAATTGGGACCGATGTATCCTGAAGTCCCTGCCAATACCCAGCCCTAGTAAGCAAACCTACTATCAAACGTCAGACTTACTTTGTGTGTGTGTGTAGGATGAGGAGGAGTCCCTGAATGAGGTGGGCTATGACGATATCGGAGGAGTGAGGAAGCAGCTGGCTCAGATCAAGGAGATGGTGGAGCTGCCACTCAGACACCCTGCACTGTTCAAGGCTATAGGAGTCAAGGTAACACACACAGCTCAATATCTTCAAGGCCTTCTGTCCTCTATACACTTTCTTGAACAGTAGGGATTTTAAAAACATGCTTTCCAGACACGGAAAGTTAAGAATCAATTGGCTTAAGGATGGAAGGAAGAATTTTTCGAATGCCCCGTCAACAACACTAAGGAGATTGACATGCACCTGTACTCTCCTCCAGCCCCCCCGTGGTATCCTGCTGTACGGACCCCCCGGTACAGGAAAGACTCTGATTGCCAGAGCTGTCGCTAATGAGACCGGAGCCTTCTTTTTCCTCATCAACGGTGAGATTCTAAACCTTACCCTTTCCCTGGCATAGGTTCACTGTCCATGATATGTCACTGTACTCTTTTTGTTGTTTTGTGGTAGCTGTTTTGATGTTGCTCTGTATGACCCTTCGGTCTGTGTGCCTGTCCGTGTGTGCGTAGGTCCTGAAATCATGAGTAAGCTGGCTGGAGAGAGTGAGAGCAACCTGAGGAAGGCCTTCGAGGAGGCTGAGAAGAACTCTCCTGCCATTATCTTCATTGATGAACTGGACGCTATCGCTCCAAAGAGAGAGAAGGTGAGGGGGAGAGAGAATGCGTGTTAACGGTGTGTATCGGTTGGTGTGCAGAACAGGAGAATGAAAATGGGTTACAAAGGAACTGTAAAAATCCCTCATAGGTCACCAAATATGACGTATCACTTCAATAACTACGAAGTCTTTGAATTGAATTTATTTTGGGTAACAGACATATGGAACAAAATGTACAATGTGGATCCAGAGGATATCACTTGAAAGTATTAATTAAAATGCTTGTTTCCAAAGTGGTCCTCGATGGTAAAAACAATAACACATGTAAAGATTGTGTTAAAGAAAATTACAAACAACCATAAATACATAAATTTATATTGACATCCTAAAAAGTGGTACTACTCACTGCACTTTACCCTAACCTTAAAAATCAACAATATTAATTTCACATTATAACATTCTATTCATTGCACATCATACCTATCATTCAAATAAATACACAGCAGCTATAAACAGTGATTTGACATTTTCTGTAGACCCATGGTTAGATGGAGAGGAATATCGTGCTGTTGTTAAAGTGTGTGTGTTTGTAGACCCATGGAGAAGTGGAGAGGCGTATCGTGTCTCAGCTACTGACCCTGATGGACGGGCTGAAGCAGAGGGCTCATGTCATCGTCATGGCAGCCACCAACAGACCCAACAGCATAGACGCTGCACTTAGGAGATTTGGTACGTATACACACCTTTTATCGGTTGGCTACAGGGTGTTTTGATGTTTTTATTGTGTAGTTCTGTTATTGGTTGCTTTAATGGTCCAACTTGCTTGTGCGTCCAGGGCGATTTGACAGGGAGGTGGACATTGGAATCCCTGATTCTACAGGCAGACTGGAAATCCTGCAGATCCACACCAAGAACATGAAACTGAATGACGATGTTGACCTTGAGCAGGTGTGTGCTGACTCTTGGCCTGCGTCCCTAATGGCACCTTATTCCCTACTGCCCTGATCAGTACTGCACTGAGGCCTCCCGAGTGGCGCAGCGGTCTAAGGCACTGCATTGCAGTGCTTGAAACATCACTACAGACCCGGGTTCGATCCCAGGCTGTGTCACAACCGGCCGTGACCTGGAGTACCATAGGGCAGCACACAATTGGCCCCGCGTCGTACGGGTTAGGGGAAGGTTGGGCCGGGGTGCTTTACTTGGCTCATCACGCTCTAGCGACTCCTTGTGGCGGTTGGGGGGCCTCAGCAGGCTGCAGCCTGCAGGCTGACTTTGGTAGTCAGTTGAATGGTGTTTCCTCTGACACATTGGTGCGGCTGGTTTCCGGGTTAAGCAAGCATTGTGTCAAGAAGCAGTGCGGCTTGGCGGGGTCGTGTTTCGGAGTAAGCACGGCTCTCGATCTTCGCCTCTCCTGAGTCCGTACGGGAGTTGCAGCGATGGGACAAGACTGTAACTACCAATTGGATATCACCTTGAGAAAAAGGGGTATATAAAATAGATACATTTAAAAAAAAACAATACTGCACTGTTTAGGCAGAGCTCGAGATTAACGCTTGTTAATTAAAAACAATTGTCGCATAAGAAGAATCTAGATTTAAGTTGTCTGAATGGACAAGTTAAAAAAAGAACAACACAAATCGCAATATCAAACAATTACTCCGATCTGAATTGTAAAAGAGAGGCCAACATTGGAACAATATTCATGGGATTACGCCCCCCCCCCCCCACAACCCCAATCCACTACACCCTAGTAAAACCCAAGTCTTATTAGGTGGCTGACACACATTTGCCACACCCATTGAACTGGCAGCATTGTGTTCCGAAGCTGGCCTGCAAGTTAACTCCCCCTGTTTCTCTGTGTAGGTGGCTAATGAGACCCACGGCCACGTGGGTGCTGACCTGGCTGCCTTGTGCTCTGAGGCTGCTCTCCAGGCCATCAGGAAGAAGATGGACCTAATCGACCTGGAGGACGAGACCATCGATGCGGAGGTCATGAACTCCCTGGCCGTTACCATGGACGACTTCAGGGTAAGAAACACACTAGCAAGTGTAGACTGTCACTACCTAGGGTAGACTACACAAATGACCACAACCCAGTATGTACTAACTATACTACTTCCTGTTATGTGTATGATATTAAACGTGTGTTTGGTTTCAGTGGGCTCTGAGCCAGAGTAACCCATCAGCTCTGAGGGAGACTGTGGTGGAGGTTCCGAACATCACCTGGGGGGACATCGGAGGACTGGAAGACGTCAAGAGGGAGTTGCAAGAGCTGGTGCAGGTACGACGTGCGCGCGCGCACAGACACACACACACACGCACACATTTTAAAATACTTTTTGAATCCACAAATCACATTAGTCGAAGGATTCAAACATTTCATAGGTCATGGATATATGTCTGCTTTGCCTTTGTCCTATGCAGGCCTGCAATCACACGTGCGCGCACACAGTTTAACCTTACACACACATTGTCATACCTATCCTCTATCTTTCTTTCCCCTGTAGTACCCAGTGGAGCACCCTGATAAGTTCCTGAAGTTCGGTATGACCCCATCTAAGGGAGTGTTGTTCTACGGGCCCCCGGGTTGCGGTAAGACCCTACTGGCCAAGGCCATCGCCAACGAATGCCAGGCCAACTTCATCTCCATCAAAGGACCTGAGCTTCTCACCATGTGGTTCGGAGAGTCCGAGGCTAACGTCAGGGAGATCTTTGACAAGGTATGACATAGAAGTGACTCACCAACAATAAGTTAACATTTTGTATTTGTGCACTATGGTAGATCCTAAATCAACATGGAGAAAAACAGTGGTCTTGGCATTGAACCCTGTGGTACACCATTTTCAATAGTATATGGTGTAATCTACTGTGTGTTTCTCTGTGTGCAGGCCCGGCAGGCAGCCCCGTGTGTGTTGTTCTTTGACGAGCTGGACTCCATAGCGAAGGCCCGTGGGGGTAACGTGGGAGACGGTGGCGGAGCAGCCGACCGTGTCATCAATCAGATCCTGACTGAGATGGACGGCATGTCCAGCAAGAAAAACGTCTTCATCATCGGTGCCACCAATCGCCCTGACATCATTGACCCTGCCATCCTTCGACCCGGTCGTCTGGACCAGCTTATTTACATCCCTCTGCCTGACGAGAAGAGCAGGATCAATATTCTCAAGGCTAACCTCCGCAAGAGCCCCATTAGCAAGGTAAAGCACACACGGCTCATAAACAGTGCATCGTTCTACACCTGTCGTCATGCCAATGTAGCAAGAGCTCATGGAAGTTATATTATGTAACAAGATTTAGTGGCTCACACCAATATGTAAGATGTTTTCAGGTGCTGTAGATCTGTCATATTACCCTGAAGGTGATTGGTTAAACCCTTTCTCCTTCTTCCGTCCTATAGGATGTTGATCTGGACTTCCTGGCTAAGATGACCAATGGGTTCTCAGGTGCTGACCTTACAGAGATCTGCCAGCGGGCCTGTAAGCTGGCCATCAGAGAGTGCATCGAAAATGAGATTCGCAGAGAGAGGGAGAGGCAGACCAACCCTTCTGCTATGGTCAGTTCACACACGCACACACACCTCGTTCACGCCATCTCTCTCTCCGTATGTCTACTTTTCTTTTTCAATTAACCCCCCCCCCTCTATTCTCATCTCTAGGAGGTGGAGGAGGATGACCCTGTACCAGAGATCAGGAAGGACCACTTTGAGGAGGCCATGCGATTTGCCCGACGCTCCGTCAGTGACAATGACATCCGCAAATACGAGATGTTTGCCCAGACACTGCAGCAGAGCCGAGGCTTTGGCAGCTTCAGGTGTGTGTGTGACAGTGGTTAATGTTCTATAATTAAGCAATAACGCCTAAGGGGTTATGGTATATTTAAGCAATCAGGCTTAGCCGCGGTATATTGGCCATATACCCCCTCGGCCTTATTACTAAAATATACCACAGGTAAGGGCTGTTCTTATGCACGATGCGAAGCGGAGTTCCTGGATACAGCCCATAACTGTGGTATATTGACCATATACTGTAAACCCCAGAGGGGAATTGCTATTATAAACTGGTTACCAACATAAAAAAAACAAATATTGTTGCATCATACTCGTGGTTTATTGTCTTATATACACACTGCTTTAATGCTGTTTCAGCCAATCAGCATCCAGGACCCAAACTACCTGGTTTATAATGGTGACTGTCTCTCTCTCTCACAGGTTCCCCTCCAGTGCTGCAGGGGGCAGTGGTCCCAGCCAGGGTACCGGTGGAACTGGCGGGGGGCCAGTGTTTAACGAGGATAACGATGACGACCTGTATGGATAGACTGATGGATGGTGCCACATGGTGGCCAGCTCTTATGGGATCACGCCTGTACAAACATTCAAACCTGATTGACCATTTTTTAGGACTCTGCTTTCTTTCAAGCGTTTCTTTTTGTATGATTCCTCTCTGGTGAAGAAAGCATGTAGCTGCATGGTTTGATCCATCCTCAAACAGGAAGCATCTGGTTTTCAGGGGAAGCCTGAAAACCGGATGCTTCCGGTTTCTACTGACTCCGCTCAGGCATTTCGTTTACGCCTGCTACTAATATTATTAGATCTGGACGGGAAAGCGGGGCAGTGGATAGAGGTAAAAAGTTAAAAGGTGATTGGTTGGCTGTGGGGGGGTTGAGTGGCCTCGTGAGTTTATTTTCACAACCATATGTTACCAGCTTTAGTGGAAGCTTTAGCTAATGACTTTTTTTTTAATGAATAGTAGCATATAATGTATGACGACAATTTTGAAAATAAAATCTCACAAAATGACAATATAGTTTGATGTTATTGATGCCAGTTCCACACTAGGTTCACCATAACAAAGTTGTCTAACCAGTTTCTCATTCCTTTTAGATGAGATGTCAGAGGTCCGACTTACTGTGTGGGACCAGGTATTGTACCCAGGCCATCTGCATGCTTTAGGACCGTGTTTGCCCAGTGAGCTAAAAAGCCTATGTATTTGCTCTGGGAGCTAACTTGAGCCCTCAGGTCTACAGGGCTAGTCATAATACAAGCTTGTTCACCGAACTACCTGTTTTCTAGTGGTCACTAAAAGGTTCCATGGCGCTTGAGTTGAGTAGAAGTGTAAGTGTCCTTCCCAACCTGGTCACCATACCACTATGGTCACCTAATCATCCCGGCCTTCAATGGCCTCGTATAGCATTTAATACCTGTAAATTACAATGGAAAGGAGTTGCATGCATGAGCTGTCATGAATATTTCTATGCAAAATGGTCTGCAATCCCTGACCAAACCCATCCCAGGCTTACCTGACCAAACCCATCCCAGGTTGCATATGAAAACAGTCTTTTAAAGGTCCAATTCTGCGAGGACTGTCGGAGTGGTTTGAGTGGGGAGGGAAAACTGAAAATGAGCTGTTATTGGCAGGGGTTTGGAACTCTTTCTTATTGGTCTATTGTTGCCGCGTTCACGCGCTAGTCGAAACTTGGAACATTTCCGACTTGCTAACTGGTTGAACGCAACATCACGTGTATAATGACTACAACCAGTTAGCAAGTCGGAAATTTCAGACTTCCTACTAGCACGTGAACGTGGCATAACTAATTTACCGCATGGTGATGTCACCATGGAAGGCCAAAACTCTCCCACAAAAACAGCTCTTGCACTAAAAGAGCCTTATCATAATTTTCACAATTTCACATTATTCCAACCTCATGGTGTGGAAATGTATAAAAAACACTGACTGCACTGGATCTTTATGGTTGGCCCTTTCTTGATTTGACACATGATATTGATGTTGACTGTCAATGTTCATTGACAATCATGAGTGTGTTATTCTGAGAGTGAAAATGGGTTATTTACATGTGGGCTGTTCATTACCTGTTGGTCCTGTAGATTAGTACAATCCTTTTTGGAAGTTTCCCAACCATTTGGGTTACAGATAAACAGATCCATCCAGACTTTGACCTCTGTCTGTTTTAAAACCAGCCTGACTCCTGAATATCCCACACTCTGACTGACACTCACAGACATCTTATAGGTAAGAACTATCACTCCTCACTTATCCTTCTTCTAGCATGTTATACACGGACATGACTTCTCACATTACAGAGAACCTTCCCTCTTTCCACAGGGGCCAGGATGTTGGTGTGACTCTGAGATGCACAAGCAAAAAGGAAGTAACTGCTCATAGCGTGTAACTGAGAAAAAATTTGCTTTTATTTACCTTGGTTTCACAGTAACCTTATGCAGTTACTGTTAATATGACCTCAATTTTCTCCACAATACAATAGAGGCAGGAGCACTTACTGCCTTTTTGCTTGGTAGGGCAGTATTGTGTCTTCTCAGTCTGTCTTACAGACAGTACTAATCTACTGGAACAAACTACATTTAAACTGTTTAGCTGAAGCTGAAAGAAGTAGCTGATGGGGGGGGGGTGGATCCTGATTTGATCAGCATGACCTCAGACCACTCAACCTATTTTAGGCATTGTACTATACTTTAATACAATACTATATCATGTGACATAGTAGAGGATTATAATGCTGTGATGTTAATCAGTAATGTGCTCCCATAAAGCCAGCCTGTGACTAATGTCATATAGTTGGATCAGCTATTTAGGGATAGAAACTAGGTTCTTCTAAAGTTACGTTATGAAAGAGCGAGACAGAGAGAAAAGGGAGGATTTGCCTGTTTTAACTGTTCTATGTATATTTTGGGTATCATATCTCTCTCACATTATATACGCACGTGTCACATCTGCGACCCCTGTGATGAGTTAATTCAAATTAGTGATAATAACGCAGCATTAGGACTTAATCATGGTCACCTGCAACTGACACCCGGTCAACTGGGTCGTATTCAAAGTTCTATAGAGATGGCCTCATAGAGCTGGACACCATGTTGTTACCTCACATAAAATTGCATTCATCCATTCATGATGTGTTTCTGTGTGCCTGTCTGTCTGCCAGCTTGCCTGCCTGTCAGAACCTCTGGACTGAACCATGAGTTCTTGCGTGACCCTGTCGTCAGGGCATAAGATTCCCCTGGTGGGGCTGGGCACCTGGAAGAGCGCCCCCGGACAGGTCAGAATGCCATTAATTCTCAGAACACTAACACCCTCACAGATAACCTAAACCTTAACGTGTGTGTTGACTATCTGTGTCTCACTGTAGGTGAAGCAGTCGGTGCTGACGGCTCTAGACTGTGGCTACAGACACATTGATTGTGCTGCTGCATACAGTAATGAGCAGGAGGTCGGGGAGGCACTGGCTCTGAGGCTGGGACCAGGAAAGGTGAGCCACACACATACTTTTTGATCAAAGAGCGTTAGGAAAACTCTTCTGGAAAGCTGTGTGTGTTGATCCCCCGTTTTGCCCCCCAGGCCCTGCGTCGTGAGGATGTGTTTCTGACCTCTAAGCTGTGGAACACCCAGCATCACCCTGACGATGTAGAGAGAGCCTGTAGGAAGAGTCTAATACACCTGGGACTGGACTACCTGGACCTCTACCTCATGCACTGGCCCATGGCCTTCCAGTGAGCAACACACACACCCCTATATGACTACACCTCAATATGACTGTGCACACCTCAACAAACACACCTGTACTAGACACCTGTCCCAGACATGTTATGGTCCTCTGAGCTGCCTGTGTGTTCTCCAGGCGTGGGACAGAGCTGATGCCCAAGCGGGCTGATGGGAGTGTGTGTTACGATGACATACACTACCGGGAAACCTGGGTTGCCATGGAGAGCCTGGTTGATAAGGGGCTGGTCCGAGCCATTGGTCTGTCCAACTTCAACGCCAGACAGACAGACGATGTCATCAGCATCGCCAAACACAAGCCTGTAGTCAACCAGGTATGGGACTGTGTGTGTACAGTGTGTATGTGTAATTCTGTCTGACTATGTGTGTGTTGGTGTAACTCTGTGTCTTTGTAGGTGGAGTGTCACCCATACCTGTCCCAAGCCGAGTTGCTGAGTCACTGCAGGTAGGTGTGTGTGGTAGAGAGTGTGTAATGGTGTGCGTGCCTCTGTTTATGTCTGAGTGTGTGTGTATGTTCCAGGTCGGTAGGTGTGTGTGTGACGGCCTACAGCCCCCTGGGTAGTGGTGACCGACCCTGGGCCTCACCTGACGAACCCTGCCTGCTGCTGGACCCTGGACTGGGGGCTATCGCCCTCCGCCACAGCATGACCCCCGCTCAGGTCATACTCAGGTAACACAGCACACTGTAACACAGAAACACCTCAGTGTAACTAGCCGCAGTGTAATGAGCAATTCTCAGGTGTGCGTCTCTCTTCGTGTCTCCAGGTGGCAGGTACAGAGAGGGGTAGTCTGCATCCCCAAAAGTGTCACCCCCTCCAGGATCCAGCAGAACCTACAGGTGAGGACAGTGCCATCTAGGGGAAGGGATTGACCTGCATGATATTTGACCAGTTTGGAAACTACTAACCTCTTCCCCAAAATGAGACTTTTCTCAAGAAGGCAGGGCCGGCTGAGTCTAGCAAACTACAAACTACAATTCCGTGTAGCTGCTGTGATTGTTTTCTGGAGTGGCAGTTTGTTTGTGTCTGACAGGTGTTTGACTTCTCTCTGTCGGATGAAGACATGAAGCAGATCGAGTCATTCAACAGAAACGAGAGGTACATCGTCCCAGCTGTGGAGGTGAGTTCTGATTTGTCTCAGATGAGACCTCAGGGTGCATGTCAATAGTCTTATACAGCTTCCTCCCCTGTTCACAACTGGACAGGTGAAGGAGAGCAGACGAGGATGCCATATGAGACTACTGAGATGCAGCCAAATTTAGCTGAGTTTCAGTTGAGACATGGGGTTTTCCGGTGGTACCGAATGGAACTGTGTGTTATCTTCACAGAGGGATGGAAAGAGAGTATGGAGGGACGCAGAGCACCCCCATTTTCCCTTCAACGATCCGTACTGACCCCACATCTAGAGACGGATCAACTGACCCCACATCTACACACAGATCAACTGACCCCACATCTACACACAGATCAACTGACCCCACATCTTGACACAGATCAACTGACCCCACATCTACACACAGATCAACTGACCCCACATCTACACACAGATCAACTGACCCCACATCTACACACAGATCAACTGACCCCACATCTACACACAGATCAACTGACCCCACATCTACACACAGATCAACTGACCCCACATCTACACACAGATCAACTGACCCCACATCTAGATACAGATCAACTGACCCGACATCTACACACAGATCAACTGACCCCACATCTACACACAGATCAACTGACCCCACATCTACACACAGATTTACCGACCCCACATCTAGACACAGATCTACTTGTTTAATTTCTACAAAACTCCTGAATGGAGTTACTAGGCCTAGTCACTAGAGATTTGAATATTTGATTACAGAAGAATCATCTGTACTGCAGTTCACGTTCCATTAGTATCGACGTACATACACTACCGTTCAAAAGTTTGGGGTCACTTAGAAATGTACTTTCTAATTTTGTCCATTAAAATAACATAAAACTGATCAGAAATACAGTGTAGACATTGTTAATGTTGTAAATGACTATTGTAGCTGGAAACGGCAGATTTTTTAAAATTGAATATCTACATAGGCGTACAGAGGCCCGTTATCAGCAACCATCACTCCTGTGTTCCAATGGCACGTTGTGTTAGCTAATCCAAGTTTATCATTTTAAAAGGCGAATTGATCATTAGAAAACCCTTTTGCAATTATGTTAGCACAGCTGAAAACTGTTGTGCTGATTAAAGAAGCAATAAAACTGGCCTTCTTTAGACTAGTATCTGGAGCATCAGCATTTGTGGGTTCGATTACAGGCTCAAAATGGCCAGAAACAAATAACTTTCTTCTGAAACTCATCAGTCTATTCTTGTTCTGAGAAATGAAGGCTATTCCATGCGAGAAATTGCCAAGAAACTGAAGATCTCGTACAACGCTGTATACTACTCCCTACACAGAACTGCGTAAACTGGCTCTAATCAGAATAGAAAGAGGAGTGGGAGGCCCCGGTGCACAACTGAGCAAGAGGACAAGTACATTAGTGTCTAGTTTGAGAAACAGACGCCTCACAAGTCCTCAACTGGCAGCTTCATTAAATAGTACCTGCAAAACACCAGTCTCAACATCAACAGTGAAGAGGCGACTCCGGGAGGCTGGCCTTCTAGGCAGAGTTGCATAGAAAAGGCTGTGAAGGGAGTAGTACACAGCGTTGTACCAGATCTTCAGTTACTTGGCAATTTCTTGCATGGAATAGCCTTCATTACTCAACTAGTCTAAAGAAGGCCAGTTTTATTGCTTCTTTAATCAGCACAACAGTTTTCAGCTGTGCTAACATAATTGCAAAAGGGTTTTCTAATGATCAATTAGCCTTTTAAAATGATAAATTTGGCTAACACAACCTGCCATTGGAACACAGGAGTGATGGTTGCTGATAATGGGCCTCTGTACGCCTATGTAGATATTCCATTTAAAATAATCAGCCGTTTCCAGCTACAATAGTCATTTACAACATTAACAATGTCTACACTGTATTTCTGATCAATTTTATGTTATTTTAATGGACAAACAATTAGCTTTTCTTTCAAAAACAATGACATTTCTAAGTGACCCCAAAGTTTTGAATGGTAGTGTACACCATACTAAATTATCCAGAAGTTGATATTAGCGTGAAAATGTATTTACTACTAATCCTTGATTTTGTTCCACTTCAATTGATCTGGTGTTACAATGTATGGATATCTAATCTGTGAGATCATTGGACAAATAAAGAAAGCATTATAATATCATCCTTTCCTCCAGTCCTTGTAGTAACCACAGAGCCGAGAGAGATGGATAGGTGAAAGCAGTCGAGTGGGGGTAGGCTACATATAACTTCTCACATAAACACACAGGACCATACACAGCTCAGTATTTGGTTTATTGGTTGTCATAGTAAAATTCAATTTACATGAGAAACCTTGTCAAAAGTACAGAAGCTGTGAAACCATGAGAATCAAGTCGCAGGAAAAAACACATTCTCACACAGTACCATGCCAATGCTCACTTCCTGCTTTTACCCCACCCCCCTCCACATAGGCCAGAGACCCTGCGGCTGCTCTGATTGACAGGCATCATTATTAGATCCAGATTGAATCCCTCAGATTTTTGCCAATCTCTATCTGTTCTGTATCTCTTGGCTGTGTGAACATGAAAACACTTTTGGCACTATCTATAGACAGGGCAGGGAACAACAACTACAGTATCAACCTGTCCTTACAGATTCCTTCAATGTCCACTATACTGTCGACATTCTTTCAATAGAAAGCATATTACAGGTGGCAAAAAGTGGACCAAGAAAAGTGTCTCCATTTGAAAGTGCTGAATAGATGTATTATACCAGTGCCAGACTGATAGGTCCCTCAGTGCAGTACAGATGGATCACTGCAGCACCCAAACAGTCAGTGCTTGACTTGGGCTGGAAACACACTGGTACTCGTACATTTTTTACTGCTTAAGTAGCAGCACCTAAATAGAATATTGGCTTTAACAGATCCTGAATATAAACAGTACCGGCACCCAAAATGAGTACCAGCATCTATTTCACTCCATTACTTTAAGCACGGCATACATTGTCACACCCAGTACACTACAGCCAACAGACAACATCTACAGCAGAACAGTCATGACTCTCTGGGCAGGTTTACATTGAAAGTGTTTTACAAAACCTATGATAAAGGGTCATAGAAATGTCTTTATATTATCTGTGTTCATCCTGTGGACACTATACCAGCCATTACAAAAGTTATTCACATTCAGTATGAATCCTGGTGCATCTCTGGTATGTCAGACCGGTACATAGGGCTTCAGTAGGTATGGGGGAGTCGTGTGTGTGTGTGTGTGTCTGACTTCAGGTTAAGGCACTTACCAGTCCCTCAGTAAGTCGTGGAGAGCTTAAAGGCAGTTATTAAAGACTCACAGTCATTCCCTCTGAGACACAGACACCACAGGGAACAAAGCACCTATAGATGACAGGCCTGGATGAACCTCCTGAGGTACCAATATGATGATGACCCATAGTGGATTACACACAGCTGGGCTGCTGGGGGTCTCAGCCAGTCAGGTGGTCTGGTCCAGACATAGAAATACAACAAACTGTCCACCATGTTAAAACCTAAACCTTCCACAACAATTACATGCTCATTTGCACTGAGTGCTGATTATAACAAGCAAATCCAAATCAAGACATGTTTGCCAAACTATACACCTTTGTTAATGGTTAGGCACTGGGGGTACTGGCTGCTGTAGTAACAGTGGCCTTGCCCAGCAGATAACCTACACAGTTCACACATGATGCTTTATTAAACATTAGAAACAGAAACAGCTTAATGAGGTGAAACGGGAGCACAGACTGAAGCTGCTGATTGGTTGTAGATAAAGAATAAAATAATCCACTTTCAACTTTCCTCTGGAAAATCTTCTCTTTTTCAAATAAAGTGTTCCTCTCATCCCATCTATAAGAAGAGGGGGGGTGGCGTATAAAACCCTCTATAAATCTGTAGAAAAAAAAGAGCATTAAGAAAAGAAGTTCTGGTAAAAGCCAAAGCCACACTGAGCTGTTCCTCCGTATAACTGTGTGTGTGCTTCGGGCAGAAAGAGAAACAAACAAACAAAAACAACCTTAAACTGCAGTTCCTCTTGGCACTTCTGTCATTCCTAGAAAAAAATGTTTTCCCTTAAAAATATGAGTGTCCGTGTAACGTTGTGTGATAGAAACAGTGAGTTCATGAAATGGGGGAGGAGGGGATGTGTTCAACTGGTAAAAACTATGTGTGTTTGTGTTTATGGTGGGTGCTGGGGATGGGGGGAGGGAGGGTTTGTCCTAAGACTGGGGCAGGTGTTGTCTGATGATCTCTCTGGACTGGGGAGGGATCCTGTCTGGGAAGCGAACCATGAAATCTACTATTAGGTCGCCGCGCTGGGTGGGGCTCTTAGGGAGGGGCAGGCCCTCCCCCCTCAGCCGCTTTACCGTCCCTGGCTTTATGACGTCATGGCAGGGTAGCGGGATGACGCGGTTATCCAGGGTGGGAATGTTCACCGTACAGCCACACAGCGCCTGGGGGAGGAGGATATGAGAGGGTTTACTATTGTATCATATGACACAAACATGTTCACTATGTTTACTAGATAGATAGATAGATAGATAGATAGATAGATAGATAGATAGATAGGTACTTTATTGATCCCCGGGGGGGAAATTTCATTATCAAGCAGCTACAACAAAAACACAGGGCAGGTGCAAAATGCCACAACGAAAGTACACAAAAGACAGATACACGGTACATGATACATAGAGCGGCAGTATGAAAAAGTATAGAAATACAGGATATCTGGAGTGCAAAAAAAAGCTATAAAAGGACATTGCATAGTATGAGTGGTTGGCTGAATATGTACACTATACATTGGTGGATGTTGGATGGTTAACTATACTATACAGGTTGATGGCAGAGAAATACTTCAGTAGCTAATGCGTATGATATGAGCGAGGGTAATAATAGTTTACTTAATAGACAGACTGGGTAAATGAACAGGTAGGTGAAAATTTTGCATGGTTAAATTAGCTGTACAGTTAGGTATACAGTTATATTTACAGATAAGTGAATACTTGCATGTTTACACAAACTGTACAGGTAAATGACAGGAAGAGATACTTTAATAGCTAAATGTGTGTATGATATCATTGGGGTAATAATAGTAATTCCCTTAAAATACAGTCCTTAGTGCGCAGGGTTTAATTACAGACAACTGCACTTATTGCACATTTGATATACTAAAAGCAATGAGAAAAGGTGCAACTGGCAGGATACTAATATGCATTCCCGAGTGAATGCCTAGGTCCAATAATTACTTACAATATTGCATGTGACATAATATAACAACTGTACATGGGTATGTATATACAGACCTGTATGAATAAGTAGGTCCTGAGTGGATGAGTGCTGACGGAACAGAGTTACTCACGGATGGATGCATAATTGTTAAACTTGGTCCTAGCACCCCAACAGTTCCAGATCTATGTTGCCGACGGCACGGCACCCCGGTGAGGCATTATATAGTCTCATAGCCGCCGGCAGGAAGGACCTCCTGTAGCGCTCTCTGGCACACCGTGGTGGGATCAGTCTGTGACTGAAAGAGCTCCTCTGCGTCATAACCATAGCGTGCAGAGGGTGGGTGACGTTGTCCATGATGGCCAGCAGTTTGGCCAGGATCCGTCTCTCCGCCACCTCCTCTAGAGTGTCAAGGCTCATCCCCAGGACAGAGCTAGCCTTCCTGATCAGCTTATTTACCCGAGAAGCATCACCGGCTTTGATGTTTGCTCCCCAGCACACCACTGCAAAAAAGATGGCACTGGCCACCACAGACTGGTAGAAGGTATGCAGTAGTTTACTGCACACGTTGAAGGACCTGAGCCTCCTCAGAAAGTAGAGTCGGCTCTGGCCCTTTTTGTACAGGGCCCCGGTTCATTACAACAGTGTCTTTCCATCAAGGTGTTGCACATATTTGTTCTATTCACACCCGATGATGACATGAAAAACAACAAAGTGATACGTTGTTCGTTAATCAAGGATAGGTGATCACGTGTTTCGGGAGCTATGAACGTAGAACACAAGTTCAGCTGGAGAACATGATTTGGCACTGAGGCACTCGGCGTGAAACAGAATGACATCATCAGCTACAATGGATCACTCCCTCTCTGATACTAAAACAAGTTTCCCAGTCTTTCCCAGTGTGTTGTTTGTGTATAGGGTTGGTGGTTCGGGGGTTATAGAGTGCACAGGGGGATAATTTTAGAGTGTGCTCTCATTTCTAGAGCTAATGAAGTAAGGCAGGAATCAGCTGAGGTCGTAAATAGTTGGACGGTTTGTCAGGGGGCTGGGACACACACAGGGGCTGGGACACACACGCACACACACAGTCTCGTCTCCTTATCACAGTGCCTATTGAATGTAGGGAGAGCAGTGAAAAATGGAATGGGGTTTGAGGAATGAAACCTGAGCGCCCATCTAAGGTCAGTTTTGCACCCTAATTCTCAAGCTTAAAATTGAGTAAGAGTAACGTTAAACTGATCCTAGATCTGCAACTCCTACCCAGAGCAGGTAGCACACCATACTAACTCCAACCCTAACCTAGACAGGTTGTCATGATGCTGGAGACACACAGACCGCTAACCTAAGGCCAGTTTAATGATATAAGCCTCAGCTCAGACAAGGGGTCACCAGAATAATATAGTCCACTCCTAATAAATGCAAACTCTGATTAAGTGCAGAAGGCCTACAATTTTCCAGTCCTAATTCAATAACATGACACTCTATTTAATTGTATGTTCCAGTTTAGTACTTATAAGTTGCCCAATCAGCTGCCAACAGTCCCATTTCACAGCTGCCCCATCCGGTGTTTACTATCCCCCACGACCTCAACCCCCCCCACTATAAGGCATCTAAAAACTGTTGCCTAAGTGTTATCACATGCATATGTTGTCTTAGCCAATGCATAGAGCATATCGCTCTGTAATATCAGAAGTCAAGTTCCTCCTAAAGCTCTGCAGCTAGAGTTAGCGATAGCCTGCTAACTGTGGATGGGGTGTCGTGTGTGTGTTTCCTTCCTGTTCTCCACACTGACACCGAATGCCAAACTGTCCTGATTTAGAGAGAACAGCCGGAGAGAGAGCAGGGCTTGAACCCTGCAGTTACAGGGCAAGGCCACTGGCTCCTGTAACAAAGATCCAGAACGGTCATAGAACAGTCTTTAGCAGACACTGAGATGGCTAGCCTTCAGCTCTACGCTCTGCAACATACAGTGGGGAGAACAAGTATTTGATACACTGCCGATTTTGCAGGTTTCCCTACTTACAAAGCATGTAGAGGTCTGTAATTTTTATCATAGGTACACTTCAACTGTGAGAGACGGAATCTAAAACAAAAATCCAGAAAATCACATTGTATGATTTTTAAATAATTAATTTGCATTTTATTGCATGACATAAGTATTTGATCACCTACCAACCAGTAAGAATTCCGGCTCTCACAGACCTGTTAGTTTTTCTTTAAGAAGCCCTCCTGTTCTCTACTCATTACCTGTATTAACTGCACCTGTTTGAACTCGTTACCTGTATAAAAGACACCTGTCGACATACTCAATCAAACAGACTCCAACCTCTCCACAATGGCCAAGACCAGAGAGCTGTGTAAGGACATCAGGGATAAAATTGTAGACCTGCACAAGGCTGGGATGGGCTACAGGACAATAGGCAAGCAGCTTGGTGAGAAGGCAACAACTGTTGCCGCAATTATTAGAAAATGGAAGAAGTTCAAGATGACGGTCAATCTCCCTCGGTCTGGGGCACCATGCAAGATCTCACCTCGTGGGGCATCAATGATCATGAGGAAGGTGAGGGATCAGCCCAGAACTACACGGCAGGACCTGGTCAATGACCTGAAGAGAGCTGGGACCACAGTCTCAAAGAAAACCATTAGTAATACACTACGCCGTCATGGATTAAAATCCTGCAGCGCACGCAAAGTCCCCCTGCTCAAGCCAGCGCATGTCCAGGCCCGTCTGAAGTTTGCCAGTGACCATCTGGATGATCCAGAGGAGGAATGGGAGAAGGCCATGTGGTCTGATGAGACAAAAATAGAGCTTTTTGGTCTAAACTCCACTCGCCGTGTTTGGAGGAAGAAGAAGGATGAGTACAACCCCAAGAACACCATCCCAACCGTGAAGCATGGAGGTGGAAACATCATTCTTTGGGGATTATTTTCTGCAAAGGGGACAGGACGACTGCACCGTATTGAGGGGAGGATGGATGGGGCCATGTATCCCGAGATCTTGGCCAACAACCTCCTTCCCTCAGTAAGAGCACTGAAGATGGGTCGTGGCTGGGTCTTCCAGCATGACAACGACCCGAAACATACAGCCAGGGCAACTAAGGAGTGGCTCCGTAAGAAGCATCTCAAGGTCCTGGAGTGGCCTAGCCAGTCTCCAGACCTGAACCCAATAGAAAATCTTTGGAGGGAGCTGAAAGTCTGTATTGCCCAGCGACAGCCCCGAAACCTGAAGGATCTGGAGAAGGTCTGTACGGAGGAGTGGGCCAAAATCCCTGCTGCAGTGTGTGCAAACCTGGTCAAGAACTACAGGAAACGTATGATCTCTGTAATTGCAAACAAAGGTTTCTGTACCAAATATTAAGTTCTGCTTTTCTGATGTATCAAATACTTATGTCATGCAATAAAATGCAAATTAATTACTTAAAAATCATACAATGTGATTTTCTGGATTTTTGTTTTTGATTCCGTCACTCACAGTTGAAGAGTACCTATGATAAAAATTACAGACTTCTACATGCTTTGTAAGTGGGAAAACCTGCAAAACCGGCAGTGTATCAAATACTTGTTCTCCCCACTGTAGCTCTCCTTTAGTATTTATCCCAAACAAACATATAAACGCAACATGCAAAAATGTCAAAGGTTTTGCTGAGTTACAGTTCATATAAGAAAATATGTAAATTTCAATAAATTCATTAGGCCCTAATCTATGGATTTCACATGACTGGGAATATAGATATGCATCTGTTGGTCACAGATACCTTAAAAAAAGTGGGGTGTGGATCAGAAAACCAGTCAGTACCTGGTGTGACTACCATTTGCCTCACAGTTGATCAGGCTGTTGATTGTGGCCTGTGGAATGTTGTTCCACTCTTCAATGGCTGTTTAAAGTTGCTGGATATTGGCGGAATCACGATGTCGTACAAGTCGATCCAGAGCATCCCAAACATGCTCAATGGGTGGCATGTCTGGTGAGAATACAGGCCAAGGAAGAAATGGGAGATTTTCAGCTTCCAGGAATTGTGTACAGATCCTTGCAACATGGGGCTGTGCATTATCATGCGGAAACATGAAGTGATAGTGACAGATGAATGGCGCGACAATGGGCCTCAGGATCTCGTCACGATATCTCTGTGCATTCAAATTGCCATCAATAAAATGCAATTGTGTTTGTTGTCCATAGCTTAACAGTCTTCTGGTAGATGGAAAGTCTTTCCCAAAAACCTTCTCTATTAAATGTTAACTAGCTACAAAGTAGCCTATGCCTACCTATCAGAATGATATCATGATTATTTGCATCAATACAGTGGCCATTTCTTTTGCAAACTTCATCTCGTGCTACAGCTAATCAAACAATAGTGCTAGATGCCTGCAAACTTTAATTAAAGGGTAACTACTCTCAAAAATCTAAATTGGTTAGATTTTTCCAAGACCTCAAAAGTGGTCTCCTGATGTGGTTTAAGAATTGTTATGGAAATAGTGTGACTTTAGCCTCCCAAGTGGCGCAGCAGTCACACTGACATGGTCACCAGGTGCACAGTGTTTCCTCCGACACACTGGTGCGGCTGACTTCCAGGTTAAGCAAGCATTGTGTCAAAGAAGCAGTGCAGCTTGACAGGGTCTTGTTTCGGAGGGCGCACAGCTCTCGACCTTCGCCTATCCCGAGTCAGTATGGGAGTTGCAGCGATGGGACAAGACTGTAACTACCAATTGAATATCACAAAATTGGGGAGAAAAAAAAAAAAAAAGTCTAACTTTGAGAACGCAATCCTTAAAAACAATTGGGGAAACCTGTGAATTTCTGACTCAGTTTATCTGTTTCAATAGTAGGCCTACTATTAACCTACTGCACAGTACAGCTTGGGTTGGCCTGACTGTGAAAGACCAATATGGGATTTATCATTTTAGGTCAGAGTGTATGTCACTATTTCTCTTTTTTCACACAGGGCGCCTTTCCTTCGCCAGGCGGGCCATTTGGTAAATAAATTGGCAAATTAGAGTATACCCACTGCTTCAGTCACCACTACACCACTGAATGTGTTCCCAGCAAGAAAACAAAAAATGTAGCTCAGTGTTGGGTGAATTACAAGTTGATATAGCTAAATAAGGAATATTTGCATGGTTAACTATACTATACAGGTCGATGGCAGAGAAATACTTAAATAGCTAAATGTGCGTATGATATAAGTGAGGGTAATAATAGTTTACTTAATATACAGTCTGGTTAAATGAACAGGTAAGATAATATTTTGCATGTTTATATTAACTGTACAGGTAAGTGAATATTTGCATGGTTACATTAACTGTACAGGTAAATGACAGGAAGAGATACTTAAATAGCTAAAAGTGCGTATAATATCATTTAGGGTAATAATAATAATTCCCTTAAAATACAGTCCTTAGTGCAGGGTTTGATTACAGATGAAAAAACTAACAGGATACTAATATGCATTCCTGAGGTAAGTTCAGTCCAAGAATGACTTACAATATTGCATGTGATATGATATAACAACTGTACATGAATATGTATAGTCCTGAATGAATAAGTCCTGAGTGAATGAGTGATTACAGACCAGAGTTACTGGCCTGGGGAGCTGTATGGCTCCCCAGGCCATCCAGCTCCCCAGGCCACACACCCACCTACTCTCACCTGGACAACGCAGGTTGCACTTTACTCAAAGCCAGCAGCATGTCCTTAGTAAAGATTGAATAAAGTAAGAGGCCTAGACAGCTACCCTGGGGAATTCCTGATAATACCTTGATTATGTTGGAGAGGCTTCGATTAAAAAACACCCTCTGTTCTGTTAGACAGGTAACTCTTTATCCACAATATAGCAGGGGGTGTAAAGCCATAACACATACGTTTTTCCTGTAGCAGACTATGATCGATAATGTCAAAAGCCGCACTGAAGTCTAACAAAACAGCCCCCACAATCTTTTTTCATTTTAGATGTTTACATATTTTTATTTCACCCCCTTTTTCGATCTTGTCTCATCGCTGCAACTCCCCAACTGGCTCAGGAGTCATGCGTCCTCCGAAACATGATCCGCCAAACCTTGCTTCTTAACACCCGCCCGCTTAACCCGGAAGCCATCCACACCAATGTGTCGGAGGAAACACTGTTCACCGCCCCGTCCAAACCCTCCCCTAACCCGGACGACGCTGGGCCAATTTTGTGTGCCGCCCTATGGGATTCCCGATCACTGCCGGTTGTGATACAGCCGAGATTGAACCCGGGTATGTAGTGAAGCATCTAGCACTGTGATGCAGTGTCTTAGACCGCTGCGCCACTCAGGAGCCCCCCCCCCCCCCACAATCTTTATCATCAATTTCTCTCAACCAATCATCAGTCATTTGTGTAAGTACTGTGCTTGTTGAATGTCCTTCCCTATATGCGTGCTGAAAGTCTGTTGTCAATTTGTTTACTGTAAAATAGCATTGTATCTGGTCAAACACAATTTTTTCCAAATGTTTACTAAGGGTCGGTAGCAGGCTGATTGGTCGGATATTTGAACCAGTAAAGGGTGCTCTAGGGTAACAGTATGACTTTTGCTTCCCTCCAGGCCTAAGGGCACACACTTTCCTGTAGACTTAGATTGAAAAGATGGCAAATAGGAGTGGCAATATTGTTCGCTACCATCCACAGTAATTTTCCATCCAAGTTGTCAGTACCAGGTGGTTTGTTAATATTGATGGACAACAATAATTTGTCCACTTCTTTACGGAAATCAAAATTACAATGCTTGTCTTTCATAATTTGGTCAGTTATGCATGGATATGAAGGCTCATAGTTTGTTGTTGGCATGTCATGCCTAATTTTGCTAATCTGACCAATTAAAAAGTAATTTTGGCAAATATATAAAAAATTATTGAAAACAGAAATACCTTATTTACATAAGTATTCAGACCCTTTGCTAAGAGATTCGAAATTTAGCTCCGGTGCATCCCGTTTCCATTTATCATCCTTGAGATGTTTCTACGACTTGTCCACCTGTGGTAAATTCAATTTATTGGACATGATTTGGAAAGGCACACTCTTGTCTATATAAGATCCCATAGTTGACAGTGCATGTCAGAGCAAAAACCAAGCAATGAGGTCGGAGAAATTCTCTGTAGAGCTCCAAGACAGGATTGTGTCGAGGCACAGATCTGGGGAAAGTTACCAATAACTTTCTTCAGCATTGAAGGTCACCAAGAACACAGTGGACTCCAAGTTTGGAACCACCAAGACTCTTCCTAGACCTGGCCGCCCGGCCAAACTGAGAAATTGGGGGAGAAGGGCCTTGGTCAGTTGGTCACTCTGACAGAGCTTTAGAGTTCTTCTGTGGATATGGGAGAACCTTCCAGAAGGACAACCATCACATATGGAGGAAACCTGGCACCATTCCTACAGTGAAGCACTGTGGTGGCAGCATCATGCTGTGGGGATGTTTTTCAGCGGCAGGGACTGGATGACTAGTCAGGATCAAGGCAAAGATGAACGGAGCAAAGTAAAATGAGATCCTTGATGAAGACCTGCTCCAGAGCGCATAGTACCTCAGACTGTGGTGAAGGTTCATCTTCCAACAGGACGACGACTCTAAGCACACAGCCAAGATAACGCAGCAGTGGCTTCAGGACAAGTCTCTGAATGTCCTTGAGTGGCCCAGCCAGAAACCAGACTTGAACATGATCGAACATCTCTGGAGAGACCTGAAAATAGCTGTTCAGCGACACTCCCTATCCAACCTGACAGAGCTTGAGAGGATCTGCACATAAGAATGGGAGAAACTCTCCAAATACAGGTATTCCAAGCTTGTAGCGTCATACCCAATAGACTCGAGGCTGTAATCGCTGCCAAAGGTGCTTCAACAAAGTACTGACTAAAGGGTTTGAATACTTATGTAAATGTAATATTTAAGTTTTACATTTTTTATACATTTGCAAAAATGTGAACCTGTTTTTGCTTTGTCATTATGGTGTATTGTGTGTAGATTGATGAGGGAAAAAAACAATACGTTTTAGAATAAGGCTGTAATGTTTCCTGAATGCACTGTATACAGCAACACCTCCCCCGTTGGTATTCCTGTCTCTTCTATAGATGTTATAACTTTGGGCCTGTTTAGACGTAAAGCCTAAGTAGAACATCGGGACTGAAACCAGCCAGCGTAGCTAGCATAGGGTCTAACCAAGCTATCATAGGGCCAAAACCCAGCCAGCATAGCTAACAGAGAGTTTAAAATCAACCAGCATAGCTAACAGAGTGTATAAACCCAACCAGCCAATCAACAGAGGCCCACTACCAGAACTCTGTAATCATACCTCCCATAGCTGTTGGATGGAAGCAGAGCTCGCTGGCAGTAGAAATTAAGCTGTATTTGCTTTGGAATTCAGATGACCCAGTTACCCAATACTCTCCCCCTCCAACAACTCTCCACCTCTCACTCCGGTCTATCTCCTTTCCTGGATCTAAGTTAGCATACTAAATCTGTGAATTTCCGGAGCACAGCAACTGGACTGCCTTTGTCTTTATTGGATGCATTTTAGTAGCTGCATTAACTATCTCATAACTAAAACATATTTATGGCAATTTGTGACACTAAGATAACTGTTTATGACAAAAGTAAGTAATGGATTACTGGTTAACATGCCCATCTGAGCTCCTTGTGTAAACTAATATGTACACAACAAGGGCCTTTCGAGGATGTGTTATTAGCCAGCCCGTTAATATAGGCAGCAGATGAATGGCAGCTATATTGGAACTATAAAAGAGTGTTTAATTTCACAGGCTGGTCACAGCTGAGCTTAGTGACCCCACATGAATAGAGCTTTAATTAAATAAACTGTCTGTCAGAGTACCACCCTCACACCACAATCCTGCTCTCTCCCTGCGTCTCTCTCTCTCTCTGTAGGTGTGCGTGTGCGTGTATGAAAGACAAAGAAAGAGCGAGAAAAAGAGAGCTGTCCTAGTGTATAAATGCCTCGTCTGTTTTAGTAGTAGATGACTTCGTTAGCGCTATAACGACTGTTACGCTCATTAAAAGAGTTATCAGAAAGGAAGACATATGAGGCAGGACAGGGTAGAGTGTGAGCGGCCGTGTGACACAGGGATAACACATTCATCCATGCTCACTCACACTGCAGTGGCAGAGATACATTCTGCACAGCACAAGGACTAAAGCTCACTTCACAGAGAGACTGGAGGGATGTGATGAGCTAGGTAGTGTATTCATCAGAGGAACAGTTGCAGCACCGATGTTTAACTGCACACACACAGACATCTCCCAGCACTGCCCAAAGACAAGTGTTAGAAAAATGAACACCAGTGTACTGCTGTTAGAGGTGCCTGAGGCTCAGAGTCAGAGAGAGTGCGTAGGAAAGACAGAAATACGTGACTTTTACTTAACTTTATTAGAACATCTTCACTTACTAAAGTAATATTAACACACAAACACTTCCCTTGTGAAAACCTAGAGAGGTAGATAGACAGAAAGAGAGTGGGAGTGTTGTATAGGGTAAAAAATAAATTAAAAAAATCCTATTGTCTGAGCAGGGTAATACCACAGGCCTCCAGTTCTATGTGGGTATTTGTGGATAGAGGGAGAGCGGAAGAGAGGCAGGGAGAAAAATAGAGTTTTGTAGTCTGGACAAAGCAATGTCACAGGCAGACAGTTTTCTGTGACGGTATTTGTGGAGAAAGGCTGTGTAAGAAAGAAAGAAAGAAAGAGCAAGACAGACAGACAGATAGATCCTACCTCCTTCAGACTGATGTTGCAGGTGTAGATGATATTGGAGCCGTCCCTCCTAAAGTGGGCATGTCCTTTGTCTTTGAGCACAAAGGCGATGTCTGCTGGAATGTTCTCTGGTGTCTCGTCCCCCTCCTTAGGGAAAGTGATCTTGGTGCCCTCCTTCCATCCCCTCTTTATCACGATGTTCAGGATCTTATGCTCCGTACGGCTGCTCCTGCCATCAGGGTTAAGCCTCCTCCTGGTGATCTTCATCCGCTTGGTGCAACCATAGAAGATCTCCTCCAGAGACACCTTCAGCTCGTGGACCACCGGGGGGTCCTGCTGCCTCCTGGACCCCCCTAGACGTTCCGATTGCACCCCCCTCCTCCTGCCCCCGCCATGGCCAGGGAAGCCGTTGACCCCCCCGGGGAAGCCGAAGTGTGTGAAAGAGGCGAAGGGGTCATCCTCATCCAAGTCGGTTTCCATGTCATTGTCGTTGTTGTGGACCTTGGAGTGGAAGCCGTTGGAGCGGTTGTGGTGGTTGCGGTGTGGTCCGAAGAACATGTCGAAGGGGTTGGAACCGCCGAAGAAGGAGGCAAAGGTGGCATGTGGGTCCCCATGGAAGGTGTAGTGGTACGACCCGCCAGGAACCCCAGACTGACCACTACTGCCCCCCGCCTTCAGACCTGACAGACAGAGAGGAAGGGAGAGAGGGCTGTGAGTACACACACACACACACACACACATAGCCTTCATCCTATGTATAGTTTTAGTGTTGTTTACAGCAGAGTTTGAGGAGTGGAGGTTCAGTGGTCTAGCAAAAGATTTGCTACTACAGAAACTTATAAGACTACCCACAGCTTAACACACTGACACACACACACACCACCTCATTGCTATTCTTATCTCTGCCACCTCATGGATTTAGGACTATCTGAGAGATGGAAACACACAGTCAGACAGGAGAGAACAGTTAGACTGGTAGACTGTCAGACAGTAGGGGTGAGGTAGGGGGGGTAACTAAATAAGGAAAGGAGTCTGCTTAGTGTTCTCGCTCTATCACACAAAGACACACACAGAAAGATAGACGACTTTATGACACTTATAATCACACCGACCACACTCTCGGAATAGTGAGCCTCTCTCTCTATCTTACCCTCCTCTCCTAGCTGGTCGTAGATGACCCTCTTCTTGGGGTCACTCAGAACTTCGTAGGCCTCAGCAATCTCTTTAAACTTATCCTCTGCGTTGGCTTCTGTGTTCTTGTCTGGGTGGAACCTCAGTGCCATGCGGCGATACGCCTTCTTGATCTCCTCCTCGTTAGAACCCTTAGGGATACCCAACATCTTATAGTAGTCCTTCCCCATGGCAACAACCTCTCCGTGACCCCCCAACACACACCTGGCTCTCTGGAGGTAAAGGAAGAGTGTGAGAAAGTTAACTGGGTTAGGGATGCCCAGGATTTTATAGCATATATGGCTGATGAACTGATCCACACCCCATTGCAGATTAGATCTATTTGTGGAACTTGCCATGTTGCTATAGTACTGTAGTATGGTTGTGTTGCCATGGCAGTGTAGTAAAAGCTCAAAGTTGGTGCATTTCCTTCCATCTGGCACCACTCAATCTGCTACTACACACACTAAAACACAAGTTATACACACTCTCTCAAACACGCTCGAACAAAGCGTGAGTGAGAGAGAGGCATTACCTGCTATAGCCTCAAGAAACTGCAGTGCTGTTGAATATGACACTGACCATGCGTCTGTCAGTGTAGACAGTCTCCTACCTACATTCCCTGCGAGCTACAACATATGGTAGACTATAGGCCTATGTATGGTTGTTATTTAGATGCTTTTCAGTTTCTGTTTTTCATGTAGCCAAAATAACCTATCCACACCGCTGTGAATCTCTACCGTAGAGAACGAGACAAAAAAATGGCACAGGTCACCAACTTTGCTTTAAAGCCGATCCGCGCCGCAACGAATTTCATGAGCAGTTGCTGTTCCAACAGAGACCATAACGACTGTGTATGAATCGAACCTATCGATTGGCAAATGCAGAAACCGGAGAGGCGCAAGACAGCCTATTCCATGGGCTTTAATTAGCGTATGACAGCCGTGGAAACTGACAGTAGCCGGCGCTGGGGAGAAAGAATAACAATAGACGAGGTACAAAATGAAACGTTTCCTACCAGTGATAATTTTCAGCAGAAAATTGGCAGATCAGACGAACATGTCCCCGTCCCTCTCCTCTCTCCCGCCCGGGTATCCCTCTCTGGACTTTATCATGTGACGTCAGAGTTCAACCGCTCACCGGTTCTGAAATAGCGGTCGTCACTACATAGCCTACCACAGTCACAGAGTATTATTGCTAAACCCCGTCTATTTCTACAATAGCCCTAACCTTAACCACACTGCTAACCTTATGCCCAACCCTAACCATAAATTAAGACCTAAAAGCTTTTAACCTGAAATAGCCGGTGACCAAACATTTTTAGAACGCTCTGACATCAATGAATAAAACCAAAAACCACGTATTACTGCCAATCAATCAATGACTCACAATCACATACAGTAGTTATGCGGTGTGTGATGTTCAATTAAATAGACCCTCATCACTTTATTCCACTTTCACTTTTCTGGCCCCGGTCAGAAAGTATATAACTATGCCTACTTTCAGTAAGTTAGTTCGTAGCCGGTTTGTTGTAGGTGGGTCCAGTACCGTCTTACCGTGTCCGAGTGACTGTCTCTGGACTTCACAGACTGTCCCTCGCCGCTCCTCTTGCGCAACAGCTGAGTATTTTGCCGGTGGACTGTTCAATGCGCACTGTCAGCCACCGTGGACCAGACCACCAATCGGTCTTACCCCCAATAATTTGTTGCACTGAGGAGTTATCAATTCACTTATGAATTTATCCGATCCATTAAATCATCGATCCACTCATTGAGTTGTTGGTTTACTTGAGCTCCCAGGAATGGAAGTTAACAGCCTGGAGTGTAGGACTAGTCTACATTCCAGCTCTGCTTCTGTCTGAGAGCTGGGATTCCACTGTAAAAAAAACACAAAAAAAAACGCTCGTTCCCTCCCTGTCTGTCTGTCTGTCTGTCTCTGCGCAGATTGGTGCTGGAGGCTGGGACAGTGTGTGTATATTGTGCGTGTGTAGGCTATGCCTGTAGTATAAACAGCGCTGGTACATGTGATCACTGGCACTCAGGGACTAGAACCTTCTTCAACCACACAGTCACATTACAAATTAGGATGAAAGGAGACTATTGAGATGCAGCCCGTGTCTCCTTCCCAATCTCCTGCTATATATTTACTGTATTTATATCTGTCCTCATGTCTACCTCTTCTCTTGGAAGAGGATGTGTTATGTCATCAGTAGAGATTATGTCATCAGTAGAGAGTTCTGCTGTCAGAATCTTTTATTTGACATTTTGACCATTACCCACCTGCTTAGCACTTACAACACATTTAAAATGTTGATAATAGTTTTTATTCCTGCATTATGCAATTTCCAAGAAAAATCACTATTTTCAGAAGCCTGTAATGTAAGCAGTAAATGTACCTCAGAGAGAACAGAGAGAGCAGAACCATTAGGAGGTAGGGGAGGATTGAAGAGGTGGAGATGCAGGTAGGCATGTCAGTCAAGGTAGACAGAGGGGGAAGGGGGAGGGACAGAGGGGGAAGGGGTAGGGACAGAGGGGGAAGGGGTAGGGACAGAGGGGGAAGGGGTAGGGACAGAGGGGGAAGGGGAAGGGACAGAGGCCAACAGAGAATCATAGTGACAGAGAGAAAGAAGAGGAGGAGAGCAAGAACGAGAAAGTGGGCCCAGGATGAGTTTGGCTATAACTTGAGTCATCCCTTTCTCTTGGCTGGTGAGGAGGTGTGAAAGAAACAAGTGACTCAGTAGTTAAGAGCAGAGAATGCAGCATGTACAGTCAAAAGTTTGGACACACCTACTCATTCAAGGGTTTTTACTATTTTCTACATTGTAGAATAGTGAAGACATCAAAACTATCAAATAACACATATGGAATCATGTAATAACCAAAAAAGTGATGTTGACACCCCCTCCATTTGTTTTTCTACACTGCCGATACCCGCTGTCTATTATCTATGCATAGTCACTCACTGGACTCTACCTACACACTCACACACACACACACAACATATGCTTACAAGCATATTGACTCCACACGCACACACTCTTTCCCACACGCTGCTGTTACTCTGTTTATTATCTATCCTGATTGCCTAGCCACTTTTACCCCTACCTATGTACATACTACCTCAATTACCTCAACTACCTTGTACCCCTGTACAATGACTCGGTACCGGTATCCTGTATATAGCCTCGTTATTGTTATTTTATTCTGTTACTTTTTATTATTTTTACTCTTTCTTGAACTGCAACCCTAAGGTCTACACGTTGTATTCGGCGCATGTGACAAATAGTTATTTGATTTTAAAAGCATGGAAACCGGTTGTCATTTTATGTTCCAGGCATATTTTTCTAGTCCCACAACAAAACGCCTATGCAAAGCCCTCAATCTGTCATACAGAAAAGTATTTGTCTGCCTGCTGCTGAAAATCTTTAGAGGCTACCCCCCTCTGAAGCATAGGCTACTGTACTGACGTTACAAGCTTGATTCAGAAGATAGAGAGAGAAGAAAGGAGAGAAAGAATGGATTCACTTTTTAAATATTTTGACATGGAACGAAACAAAAAAACAGGTTCTGTTCTGAACCCCTGCTGCTACTGTCTTATTTATCCTGTAGCCTAGTCACATATGTACATAGCTACCTCAAACCCATGCACATCAACTCAGTACTCCCTGTATATAGCCATGTTATTTTAACTCAGTTATTTGTGTATTTATTTATTGTGCCACTTATTTTAATATCTTTACATTTGCATATTATGATCCTGTGCTAGGCATGGCTGTAGACAAGGCTGATCATACACACACAGTCTGCCAGCCAGGAGTACATTCAGGGGGGGGAAAGACCTGGCACACTTCCCTATTTGAGACTACAGGACAGGGAGTCTTACATTTCTATCCGATCGCTCTAACATCGCTCCCCCCTGAGCAAGCCCCTGGCAGCCCATAGTGAGTGAGTCACACAGAGAAACACTTATGGCACTTAACACACAGTCACCACATACTAAGGCACAGACAGTAAGGCAGGTTACATAAAGTACAATCATTTATTTATTTAACCTTTAACTAGGCAAGTCAGTTAAGGACACATTTTTATTTACAATGACGGCTCTGTAAAAGGGAATAGGGTACCATTTGGAAGGCGGACAATAACAGTGTGCTTCTCCAAAGGGTACAAAACAAGCTCAATCAGCCTTCGGCGAAATCATGAGTTGTGGTGTGTATTTTCCGTCCCAATGCACAGGCGAATAGTATAGCCTAGCATGTTCTGCTCCAATTGAGGATATAGTGCCGTCTCTGTCTACCCCAACAGCATGGCGATGAAAGGAATACAACGATGTGATTAAGAGTAACTGTCTAACAGATGAAGTCATTTGGCAGGAACAAAAAAAAAAAGCAGTTTTGACCAAATAAATACCATGCGCTAATCAAACCCCAATGTAGCAGGGCCACCTAGCTGATGGGTTGATCCTCTGACATTCAATAAGAAATAAATACACAACCAAATATAGGCAATTAATACTGGTATGTAAAAACGTTACCACATGCACCGCTGGTAAAAATACAATTCAACAACATGAGTAATAATTTCCATCATTAAATTGTGATCACAGAATCTGGACGTCAGTGCCACTGCCCTATGGTAGAATGTCTGTGGCTTTGTTTTTGATAATAACTTGGCTTCATAATTGTCATCAAACACATCAGCCATAGCAAAAAAGGGTCTGAATACTTTCCGATTACCTGGTTTGTTAGAGTAGTGGCCTAAAGGGACACACTTGATGTGTTGTGAAAAGTGTAATGAAATGTAATGTCATATTTTAAATTCAACTTAATGTTGCTGAACACCAGGAAGAGTAACAGGCAACACCCTTACTTAAAAAAGCAAATTGCTAGCAAATATATCTGTGCAGACAGAGTGAAGGACAGATAGAAAGTCATGGACAGAGTAACTACCATACTAATAAACTAGAGCTTTGACTGATATGATAAACCTATAGTTGTGCAAGAATCATTAACAGTCAAATGATGTCCGGTGCCGAGATCCAGTCCAGTCAGAGCTAGTCCATTATGTCTAGCAGTCCAGCATATGATGGCTAGGAGGCTACTAGCACGTCGGTGCAAATCTCAAATGAACTATATTCCCCATGTAGTTCCCTAGTTTCTACCACAGGATAGGTTGCTATTTCTAACTTTTCCTGTTTAGCATACTGTGTCACAGTGCTAGCCGATGCTAACTGGCACTGCTATCGTATGATGTTGAGGTATCTGTGGTCTGGGTAGAGGAGGTTGGTCAGCAGAGAGAGGAGGCGAGTTCCGTCTCTAAGACAGTGACCTGGGTAGTGGATGAACTGGACAGCTTTTCCTATAGAGTCCTCCATATCAGCATACTGCTTACTGCTGGGCATGGACTTCAACCCAGCCAGTGCCTAGAAACACACACACAACAAACAGGATTAGTGTCTGTCTCTGTCTGTGTCTGTGTCTGTGTCTGTGTGTGTGTGTGTGTGTGTGTGTGTGTGTACCTGTTGTGCTTTAGAAGTCAGCTGTAAGTCGGTGCTGGGCTGGAGGCGGACCTGGTCCTCGGAGGGAATCTGGACTGAGAGAAATGCAGACAGACTGCGCACCACCACCCTGAACCTACACACACACACACACACACACACACACACACACACACACACACACACACACAGGTTACCAAAAGATACAAACAGGAAATACAGTAGGTGTATATACACTGAGTATACAAAACAAAAAAAACACCTGCCCTTTCCATAAGACTGACCAGGTGAAAGCTACACTGAACAAAAATATGGACGCAACATGTAAAGTGTTGGTCCCATGTTTCATGAGCTGAAATAAAAAAATACCAGAAATGTTACGCACAAATATCTTATTTGTTTACATCCCTGTTAGTGAGCATTTCTCCTTTGTCAAGATAATCCATCTTCCTGACAGGTGTGACATATCAAGAAGCTGATTAAACAGCATGATCATTACACAGGTGCACCTTGTGCTGGGAACAATAAAAGGCCACTAAAATGTGCAGTTGTCTCACAACACAATGCCGCAGAAGTCTCAAGTTGAGGGAGCGTGCCATTGGCATGCTGACTGCAGGAATGTCTACCAGAGCGGTTGCCAGAGAATTGAATGTTTCTCATTTCTCTACCATAAGCGGCCTCCAACGTCTTTATAGAGAATTTGTCAGTACGTCCAACTGGCCTCACAACCGTAGACCACGTGTAACCACGCCAGCCCTTGATCTCCACATCCGGCTTCTTCACCTGCATGATCATCTGAGGGGTTGTGGGGGGGTGCTGAGGAGTATTTCTGTCTGTAATAAAGCCTTTTGTGAGGAAAAACTCATTGTGATTTGCTGGGCCTATGCTCTCCCACCCATGGCTGCACCCCTGTCCAGTCATGTGAAATACATAGATTAGGGCCAAATGAATTTATTTCAATGGACTGATTTCCTGGAGTATTTTTTAGTCTTGAGACATGGATTGTGTATGTGTGCCTTTCAGAGGGTGAATGGGCAAGACAAAATATGCTTTTCAATGGGGTATGGTAGTAGGTGCCAGGCACACTGGTTTGAGTGTGTCAAGAACTGCAACGCTGCTGGGTTTCACACGCTCAACAGTTTCCTGTGTGTATCATGGTCCACCACCCAAAGGACATCCAGGCTTATAGTCCATGCCCGACTAATTGAGGCTGTTCTGAGGACAAAAGGGGGGGTGCAACTCAATATTAGGGAGGTGTTCCTAATGTTTGATATACTCAGTGTATGTACAGCATGTGTGTGTGTACCTGTTGGATAGGGGTGATCGGCGGCCCAATCCTATAGCCCCCAGCAGGCCTGAGCTGAGTCTCTCCTCTCCCATCTGAGCGAGCCGAGTCTGCAGCCGCAGTAGGCCTGCTACCACAGCCGGGACCTCCCACAGCCCCGGCTGCAGCTGCTCCACAGACACACACAGGGCCTTGTGCCACCACAGGAACAATTTGGCCTCGTCACCAGGATCACTGAGAGAGAGAGAGAGAGAGAGAGAACCTATATTAGACGCGTGCGCGCGCACACACACACACACACACACACACACACACACAGGGGGGGGGGGGGTCAGACCTGGGGAAGACCTGACTCGTCCATGTGTCGAGTAAAGCAAGCGTCCTCTTCTCATTGGCTGCAGTGTGTTCCGAGTTAAGGCGTTGCAGGATGTAAGCATAGAGTGTTAGGAAGCTGCCTCCTGATTGGCTCTCGGACAGGAAGTCGTCCACGGTCAGCTCAGGCACCTGCAGGGATGCCAACACAGGACCCCACCCCACAACCTCCTCTTCCGCTAGAGCGAGAAAGATGGAGAGGAAGAGATCGAGTGTGGTTTTCACCTAATGAAATAAAGTACAAGAAATACAACTGTCCATCACCAGAACCCCCTGCTGAGAAACCCTGAAACAGACCCTCCCATAAAGCCCTTCCCTGGGAAACCCTTCCCATGGTTACTGTCTCCGTGGTTACCATGAGTGAAGTAGGCGGTGATGCAAGCCTCGGTGATGCGGGTCATGTGGCGTAGGGACGCTAGGCAACGGGAGCAAGCGGTCAGGAGCGGCAGCACTGGGAAACCCTGCCCCTTTCTGTCCAGCCAGCCAATGACTCGAGCCACCAGGGCCTCGCCTGTAGACACGCCCACTCTGTTCAGCAAAGCCAGTGAATCACAGAACAGACTACAGAATGCCATGTGTCTTTTCTCTAAGCCCACCTCTAGAGAGAGAGAGAGAGAAGCAGGAAGAGAGAAAGATCAAATCTTGTTATAACAAAGGTTAATGATGGAGGTGATGAAGATGAAGAATTCTTACCAGGTGGGTTGAAGGTGATGATGCTCTCCAGTAGTGTCTCTAGCTGAGTCTCCAGGTTAACCAGACTGATGCTGCCACTCTGCTCCAGAGAGACCAGGCACTGGACACACCAGCGCACACACACACCGGCCTTCACCGCCTCGTCCTACAGAGGAAGAAAGAGGGAGAGATAGGGAGATTAGGGCATTCATTTAATTCACTGTCGGTCTGTGAAATGAACAAACTAGAGAAAAAAGGTGAGATTATTCCGTTGTGTCCTCTGTCTCACCCGTTGTGGCATTCGGTGGGGGTATGGCAGTAGCCCAGCAGCGCTACGTAGTGATTGGAGCAGTGTCTGAGGGGCGTAGTCTGTGCTAAGCAGCAGTGAGGGAGGGTAGTGGGTGCCTAGATATCCCATGATCCCTTGGTAGGAGGAATGGTCAACCTGGTGCCATGGCAGGGAGACGGACTGGACCAACAGACTTAGAAGAGGGGAGTCCTGGAGAAAGAGGGGAAAATAATTGATACCAGGGATAGATCATCAAAAATCACCCACAAAATCTTTACCCTCCGACATGGAGTTTAACAGTTATAATGAGGTAATACATAAATAAACAGAGTGAATACTATGTTGTGTACAAACACAAACACTCACCGGTTGGCTGAGCAGCTGCTCTTCTTTAGTGAGGAACACCAGCATGTAGAGTAGATACACCAGCATCTTGTGTAAGTCTGTGTGTATGTTCGTGTTGGAGCTGGCCGGGGTTTGCAGGCTGTCACTCAGAACGCTGACCCAGTTGACCTCACAGAGGACTGCCCCCAGGAAGAGAAAGCAACTCTTAGGACTGCCTCTCTCCACCTGCAGGGGAACAGATTAACCTTGGGTACCGAAACACACTCTACACGAGGGTTAGAGGTCAGGGCTAAGGTCTTACATTGAAGAGCTGTTCCATGAGGTGTGTGTCGGGGTGCAGCTGTGTCCAGGGCAGGCTGCGGAGATGTGTGTGGTAAAGATAGAGGAGGTACTCTGGAGTACGAGGAGAGCTGCAGCTGTCACAGTACTGCATTAGACACAGCCACAGAGCTCCATGCTGCCCGGGGAGAAGACGCTCTGGAATACACACACACACACACACACACAGAGAGTATCCCAAACATTAGGAGCAGAACCCTCAGAACAGCCTCAATTCGTCAGGGCATGGACTCTACGAGGTGTCCACAGGGATGCTGGCCCATGTTGACTCCGATGCTTCCCATAGTTGTGTCAAGTTGGCTAGATGTCCTTTTGGTGGTGGACCATTCTTGATACACACAGGAAACTGTTGAGCGTGAAAAGAACTGCAATGTTGATGGGTTTGACACAAACTGGTATACCTGGCACCTACTACTATACCTTGTTCAAAAGGCACTTCAAATATTTTGTCTTGCCCATCAAACCTCTGAATGGCACACACACACACACAAAATCAACGTCTCAATTGTTCAAAGGCTTAAAAATCCTAATTTAAACCTGTCTCCTCCCCTTCATCTACACTGATTTAAGTGGATTTAACGAGTGATATCATCAAGGGATCATCAATTTCACCAGGATTCACCTGGTCTATGTCATTAGTTAACGGATATCTTAAACGTAGACTCACACATGAATGACTTTCATGACATCACACACACCTCTGAACTTGTGGTGTAGTGTTTGGATGAGCTGGGCGTAGAGTCCCACAAGACAGCCTGCATCGCTGGCATCTGACTCCAACCAGGGATAACACCTTGGATTACACAGACAGAGACACAGCCTCAAGTTCTGTGTGAATGTTATGTAAGGTGAGGTGATTAAGAGGTTGGTGAGAGGGAGGAAAAAGTGATGGGGGGAGAGAGAGAGAGAGAGAGAGAGAGAGAGAGAGAGAGAGGTGTACCTGACGCTGTCTGTCTCCAGAACCAGGATCCAGGGCTTAAATAGCCGGACCATCTTACTGTTTAGATCCTGCAGGGCTGAAAGAGACAGCGAGAGGTAGAGAGGAGAGAAGAGGAGGAGATCTGTCAACAGCAACTGGGAAAACAAGCAGAATGCCTGCATGAAACAACTTAGAACTGTGTCTGGTACCACAGAGATCCTAGAAATCTGTACTGTACATGTATCTATATGTCATTCTGTCTCGTACCTTTCATCACTCTGGCTGCCCCCAGTGGCTCCCTGGCGCAGGCACTGAGCTGCACGTCGATGAGGTAGCCAATTAGATATCCCCAGAACGCAGTGACCTCACTGACGTATGGCGCCCAGGCGGAGTAAAGGCCAAAGCTGCGGAGGTCTGCCTTACTGAGACGACATCGTAGGAAATACTCACACAGCCAATCAACTGTCTCCTCCACCTGGGGAGGGGCCAATCAGGAGACAAGGCAGGGGTCAGGGTTGTTTTGTAAATTAACTGTATTGTAAATCAACTGTATTGAATATCTGGATTTGGTAAGGACTTTCAGCAGACTCACCTGCTGAGGAGACAGGGTGATGGGGGCTCGGCTGGTGGAGGCAGATGTGGGTTTGGAGGTATCGGCGATCGTGGAGGGCTCTGCTGTGGTTTTGGTGTTGCAGGGGGGAGGAGAGACGCCCAGCACACGCAGAGTCACCCTCCAACACTCTGGGCTCAGCAACTGCTCTGTTGAACCTGACAGTAACACACACACACACACACACACACACACCCCCCACAATCACCCAAACCACACACTTTAGAAGTCTGCACACACATTGCACGTTGAAGTACGTAATTAGTGCATGTGCAAACAACGTCTAGTGTCCACATTTAGAGCAAAACAAACAAACAGTCTTACTGGTCATAAGCAGGCGCAGGCAGTCGCTGTAGTGGTCAGGGAAGTGGTGTCTGAGCAGAAGGGTCCAGTGTCGGGTGAAGAGGTTAAAGGGCGTGAGGAGGTCAGCCTCTGGGTCACGGCCACAGGAACACAGAGCAGCGTGGACCAGCTCTACCAGCCTGCTACGCTCGGAGAATACCGGCAGGTCCTCACTCAGCCACGCACTCAGGTCAAACTACACAGGGAGAGAAAGGATCTAGCAATCCTAATATAGCAACACCACAGGCCTCCAGTTGTCTGTGGTGGAAGTGTGTGTTCTGTGTGAAGGATGTGTTTGTTCTGTGGGTGGTGTGTGTGTGTGTAGCTGTTTGTTAAGGTGGTCCTGCAAGGTTTCTTTTTTTTTGTATAACAATTTTTTGACCCCTTTTTCTCCCCAATGTTGTGATATCCAAATTGGTAGTTGCAGTCTTGTCCAATCGCTGCAACAACCGTATGGAGAGGCGAAGGTCAAGAGCTGTGCGCACTACGAAACACGACCCCGCCAAGCCGCACTGCTTCGTGACACAATGCATGCTTAAGCCAGTAGCCAGCCACACCAATGTGTCGGAGGAAACACTGTACACCTGGCGACCGTGTCAACGTGCATGCGCACGGCCCGCCACAGGAGTCGCTAGTGCGCGATGAGACAAGGACATCCCGGCCGGCCAAACCCTCCCCTAACCCGGACGACGCTGGGCCAATTGTACGTCGCCTCATGGGTCTCCCGGTCAAGGTCGGCTGTGACAAAACCCGGTATCGAACCAGGATCTGTAGTGACACAGCTAGCACTGCAACGCAGTGCCTTAGACCGCTGCACCACTCGGGAGGCCCCGTCCTGCAAGGATTTTTGAAGGTTGAGGCTCACCTTAGTGAGCAGCATGAAGATGACGTCAGCGCTGTCGGGGTGCAGGGATGTCACCACTTCCTCGTAGAGGGAGACAAGCTGATTGGGTGCTGCGTTTGGTGTGAAGAAGGGGGAGAGGAGGGGACACAGACGTCTCTGCTGCAGGATGGTGCTGAGGACACGTCCACACTCTGCCTGGGTGCCCTGAATAAACATCTACACACACACACACACACACAGGATTAACACCTACGGTCACATCAAACGTGTATGCAAAGAGTTTGTGTGTGTGTGTGTGTGTGTGTGTGTACTACCTGTCCCAGAATCTCCACGCAGGAGGACAGGTACTGGCGGGTGGGTGGGTGGCGGAGTGTGTCTTCACAGACGAAAGAGACCACCTTGTAGAAGGCAGCCACTCCTACACTCTGTACCGCTGTTGTTGGATGGGCCTTGTACAAATTCACCAGAGCCCTGCGCGCACACACACTTTGACTTTATGGCACATATTTGACAGTATCAAAAATGATTATTTAGAAATAACTCAAACAAGCATGGTGTGTGTGTGTACTGACGTAATGAAATTCTCGGTGTGTACTGCAGCCTGGGCGAGGCTCTGAGGGGGAGGAGTCATGGTTTCTGTCTGCAGCTGTTTGATGTCGCTGCGCAGAGACAAGATCTGAGTCTCCACCGCTTCCTGCATCTGCACACACTCACACTGCGCGCACACACACACACAGATTGACAGAGATCAACAGATAGACAGGAAGGAGTAATCCTACGTTTACATCATAGGATGGACTAATCACCTTTTCTGAGTGGAATTTTCAAGCAGAATCAACCCATTCCGAAAATGAAACTTAAAACAGAATTGACTCATATAGAAGTCCTACCGTAACGGTGATGTGTGCAGCTCCCTGGCAGGGCTGCCCCCCCCTCTGCCCTCTGCACTCCAGAGCCATGGTGACCTGCTCTGGCCTGTTCCGGTAGAGCAGAGGAAGACTCTCCAGCAGTTCTGACTCCAGCGCCACCTGCTGGGCCTCCCGAGACACTGCAAACCTGAATGCACCAAGCAGACGGTCAAGACAGGGCCCTAAACACACATACAGGTAGGTATACATAAATAAAATGGTGTGTGAGTGTGTACCTGGCCTGCTCCTGCAGACAGCTGAGGTCCTGCTGTAGGAGAGTGGATGCAACAGCAGGGTCAGTGAGGCAGGCAGAGGGGACTTCTGCTACTGGAGCTCTCTGCGACTGCAGCTCAGGGAGCGGCCGAGGGACAGGGTGCTTCTGCAGGTTAGACTGGATACGCTCCCTCGCTACACACACAGACACACACACGAAATGTTACAACAATGACAATAACAAGACAGTTTGGTTTGTAGAACTAGAATGGTAACATTTCCAATGTCACAACTCTTTTGTGTAACTGCTATGTGCTGAGGCTGTGTGTGTTCATGTGTGTGTGTACCTGCGCTGGGGTTGGTGCAGTCAGTGAAGGCAGGGTTGTTGCTCTGTATGAAGGTGGGTTCACTCTTCACTTTTTCCCAGAGAGCCAGGACCTCCATCTCATCATACTGGACACGCTCCTGGTCAACATATTCCAACCACAGCTCCTATTCAATACAACAACATTACATCTATCAATCAATACATCAAAAGGAAAGCAGAGGCAACAGTGACAAGGACAAACTATCTACAGTAGGTACACGACACAGTACACACACACACACCTGTTGTTTGTGCATGACCTTGGCCAGTCTGTGGGGGTCATACTGCGGTGGGAGAGAGGGCAGGTACACTTCCTTCTTCTGAAGAGTCTCATCGTCCAACCACACGGCAAACACACCAAACAGCCTGGGGGAAAACAACCAATCAGATCAGCTTGGGAAACAGCCAGTCACAACAGAACTGAGGGAAGGGGCTTCCAGCTGTTACTACCTGACCAGCTCTGTGTGTAGCAGTGGGGAGGTGAGAAAGGGAGGCGGGGGGGAGTCGGTACTGTCCTCTCCCTGGCTGGGGGTGTGTGTAGGGGGCACCCTCAGGGCCTGGCTGGCGGCATGGTGGAAGTCAGATACCTCCTGTAGTCTCTGTCTCAGATCTCTCAGTAACACAGCCTGAGACGAAGCCTGGAAGAACCGACGACCAATACAGCCCCCTGCATCCAGACTGCAGACACCAGAAACAGGGAGCGTGTGAGAACATTACTGAATCTATACCCAGATGCAGGCTAGAGGTTATGGTGTGTGTGATGTGTCGTACCCATACTCAGGTCCTGGCTGTCTCAGGTAGAGCTGCAGGAACCTCTGCCAGATGAGGGGGAGGAGCGGGTGATCAAGGGGTGTGGTCAATGCCTGACACGCCCACCGGTACACCTGTAGCCGCTGCAGCGACGGAGCCACTGGGAGCTTCAACCGCTGCTGGGCCTTCTGTCTCACACACACGAACACAGACACACGCAGAGAGACAAATGCAAACACAAAAAACACAAAGCTAGTCAAAGACAAGCACCATGAATCTCAGATGAAGGCTTATAAATGTCTCAAAGTGTTATTTTAAGATCCACCGAACAGCATGAGGATGTTCTGCTGGTCAGGTGAGAGGTTGGGGTTGGAATGTGTGTGTGTGTGTGTGTGTGTGTGTGTGTACCTTCAGGGCCTGGTCAGGTGAGAGGCTGGGGTCAGACAGTAGTTCGTGCTCCACACAGCGTCTCAGCTGAGAATCCTCCTCAAACATCCCCTCCATGTTCAACACCAGCCACGCAAACCACACCTACACACAGACACAGACACAGTGCAGTTATCATTTCACAAACAAAAAACACACAATCATAATTTTTGGTGCTGAATTTTAAGGAAAATGCTCAGATGTAAAATGTTCTTCTATTTCACACAGAATGAACCAGGTACAGCACAGATCCGAGAGGTCAGATAGGAATGAGGTAAGAGACCTCACCTCCACGCTCATCGATTGGCCCTCGATGAATGAGGGTGTGGCATGTCCAGCAATCCAACCAACCAGGGAGGAGAGCAGACCCCGATCTCCATGGTAACCTAAGGCAATCTAGCAGAGGGATGAGACCTAGAGCATCACAGACTGATCTACAGTGTATGTGTGTGTGACACTGATCAACATAAGCATAACATCTGACATTTATGAGACTGTACATCTCCTCTTTCAAGCTCTGTGTCTGTGTGTGTGTGTGTACCTTGTGCTGCTGGTACAGTAGTCTCTGTACACACTCCTCCTGGCGCTGTGTGAAGGCAGCATGGCAGATCTGGTCCATCAGGAACAGAACGGTTCTGTCTCGGTACCACAGGTTCTGCTGGGTTAGAACCCCCACCCAGAACTCTAGAACCGCTGCCGGACCCACACGACCTGGCCTAGAACTCTCCATCACGTGAGTCTGAAAGAGAAACAAGCACACGCATCATGGATAGGTTCATGGAATGTTCAGAGGCAGGAACATGGCATCCAGTTCAACAGTTGGCTGATGTAATTACTGATACAGAAGTCTGGTTAGTCCCATGTTTCACACCAATTCTGATAGATATTTATTAGGTGTGTGTACATACCTGTATGACACTGTTGAGCAGGCGTACCATGTCCCCGTAGGTGCCTCCAGTGAAGAGTGGCGCCACCCTGTGGGTGACCTGCTGAGTTACACCCTGAGGGGACACACTGTCACAATGCAGGAACAATTGGACACAGCCCAAAAACCTTGCACAGAGAGAGTGGGAGAGAGAGAAAAATATGTTATAATTCAAACAGAGTCTCCAGTTTTGTGAGATTTTTGTTGGATTTTACAGTTTAGGATAGGAAGGATTTAAAAAAGGTAGTGAAAGTTAACTACAGAGGCCGAGAGGACAGGAAGGAGGGAGGATTTTTTATTTTACCTTTATTTAACTAGGCAAGTCAGTTAAGAACAAATTCTTATTTACAATAACTGCCTGTTATCTATTAGTGTGTAGGAAATAGTGTGTAAGACAGCGTGTAGTGTACATGATATCTTACTGGGTGTTCTTTAGCAGATAGTAGCTGAGAGGGTAGGTAGGAGGGAGGATGTTGTCCAATAGGTGGACAGCAGCTCTCAGATGACGAGACTGAATGAGACTCTTCAGTAGATCCACTCCCTCTGTGCAGAACACCTCCAGACTTGGATGACAGAGAGAGCGAGAGAGGTTACACACACACACACACACACAACAATAGTACAGAGTGAGACTTTACACACACAGGCAAGAATTCAGTACAGTAGCGGGTGGACATGTGTGTATGCATGGCAGGGTTCCCCAACTGGCAGCCCGCGGTTGATTTTATTTGACTTGTTTTGTTTTTTCTGAGCAAAAAAAAAAGAATAATGATTTTTTATTTGTTGGGACATAAGACTGTAAAAGCACCAGTTATTCTTATTTTGGAAATCTGTTCCCAAGTATCCCCACACATAATAGAGAGACACGTGATCGTATACAGTTTTTTAAACAAGGTTTGAAATTAGCATGTTTTTGCGGTCAAATTGCAGTCTACAAATGATTTGTAATTACGTTCCGGCCCCCCGACCATCTGTGACTAAATAAATCGGCCCGCGGCTGAATCTAGTTGATGATCCTTGATGTATGGTGTCTGATGTGTGTTGGTGAGCGGACGGTCATACCTGTGACCTATAGTTGTCATGGAGATGGCTAGGTAACAGCCAATGGGAATGCCCGCCTTCGCGGCCTTGAGGACAGGGTGCATGTTGGGGGCATCCGTGAGCTCAGGGGAGGGGTTAGGGGCGGAGCTGGGGGTGGACCAGGCTGCCTGAGGGTGCTGGGTGTTGCCATGGAGCTTCAGCCTTAGCAACAGCTGCCAGGCCCACTGGCTGAAAGAAGCCTCCGGAGACAGACCCAGACGGAGAACACTAGCCAGGTAGGACACCTGAGAGACAGACAGAGGAAGATGGGAGTGTGTCTTACCCTTTGAGATAAGACTAGTGCAGTGGCATTCAAACTTTTTCAGTGGGGACTGAATTTCCGCCACAATTTCTGGGGACCCCATTTTTTTCAGCAATAATTTCTCGCGACCCCACCCCAAATCTAAGGACAACCTTAAAATCGTTGTAGATTACTTCATCATCATATAACCTTCAACTCATTGCATTTTCATCTCTTGTCAAAATTAAAAGCCAATAAATACATTTACTAAATACAAATTGTATTTTTCAAATGACCTTTCTCCAAAACATGTGCATATTGTCCCATACAATAATCTGTACTCTTAAATTAGTTGTTCCTAAAAAACAGTATACATTTTTTGGCGACCCCACTGCAGTTCCCCCGCGACCCCAACTTTGAATACCACTGGCCTAGCGTATGGTGTGTGTGTGTGTTACCTGTTTGATTCCCTCTGAGATGAGTCCATTGTATGGTTTGTCTGTGAGGTATTTCTGATAGGCTTCGACCACCAGCAGAGCAACTTCATTGTGAAGAGAGGAGGGCAGGGCCAGACTCCCATCCTTTAAGACACACACTCAGCATTACACACTGTACACAGTCAACACACTAAAATACACACTCAAATTCAATGTAGGGTTAGGTGTGTGTATGCATTTTTACCTGTGCATAGCCCCAGTCCAGTCCCTCCAGTATAACACAGGCCAGGCGGTTCTCCACAGCAGAGAGGGGGTGTTGGCGCAGCCAGCTCCCGATCACACACACTTCTTCTGGGCTAGGACGCCAAAGGCACAGGGGCAGCTCCTTACAGAGGTATAGCGCCACCTTCATACACAGGTCTCAGACAAGGTTAATCATCACGCAGGTTTACTTAACTGAACCACCTCTGTTACGCTTGAAGTCATCCGCCTACTTTACACAGCAACCTCAGCCGCTGACAGACGTCACGCGCACACACTTACCATGCCGACTGTCTCTATGGTCTCTCGGAGTCTGTCCAGCAGGACTGAGATGATGTAAGGATGAGCGGTTGCTATGGCGGCCAGCAGCTCCCGGGCCACCTTAGAGTAGGTCTCCCTTGTAGACACACTGACATAGGACACCTGGAGGGAGAGAGACAGAGGAGATAAAGACAGAGAGAGACGAGTGACAGTGAAAGAGAGAGAAAGACAGAGGGAGACGGGTGAGAGAGAAATATATGGTGACCCACAGTAGAAACTGGCAGCCAGTGGCTTTGATGTGCACTGTATTGATTCCGTGTGAAAAGTTAGAAATAAATGAGCACGTGTGTGTTACCTGGTAGATGAGGAGAGCTATAGCAGTGATGAAGGTGGGGTCAGAGTGGTGGGTAGGCATGGCCATGTGAGCTAGTGCTGTGAGGAGAGAGATTCCATCAGAACTGTTGACCTCACACAGCCACTTCTCAAACCTCTCCTGGTGACCCGGTTCTGCAATACATGTTAGTAGGTCATTAAGGCATGGCTCCTGTCCTGACACACTGTGTGAATGTGTGATATTATGCACTTATTCTCTGTTGTTTTTAACACATTGGGTGTGAGAAAAGTACTTAATGAATACAATTAATTCCTATCATTATTATATGTCTGTGTACCTCGGAGGGCCTGTAGGCAGGCATACGTGTTGTCTGTAGAGTTGAGTGTGTCCATTGCAGTGGTCTCTGCACACTGCATAATGTACAGAACTCTCCACAGCATGGAACTGGACAGGGTTCCATAGGGCATCTCTGACATGAACAGCCAGATACCCAACCTAGGAGAACACACACAGTCAGACAATACACACACACCTTACTCTCAAAAATCAATATTCTTACTGCCTTGAAAGAATAGATACTCAAGACACATTTCTTTTCTTCCCCCTCTCACCTCTTGTTTCTGAGGACGTGTAGTACAGCTCTGAGGAACAGATGGTCGTATTCCAGCTGCAGTTTCTCCAGAGAAATGGTACTGGGCCGAGCTGGACCAGCAACACTCACATACTGGGCCCAGTGATCACTGACGTAACACACCGTCATCCTGCAGGGAGGGAGCCAGCAGTTACACACCTTTGCAAACACATCTAGATCGAAACACATGTACGCAATGTAAATGTAATGTGTGTGTATTACCGTATTGTGTGTCCGATGCGTTTGACTAGCTGGCGGTAGCGAGCTCTGTTGTAGGTGCGTAGTCCCACAGCCAGCAGCTCGATCAGAGACGAGGCGAACGCAAACGCACACATCATCTTCTGACTGGAGCAGGCCTTGGGCTCATACACACCTAAACAGACAGACAGACACAGACAAATGTCAATTATAAATGGTAGGACAGTCACATAGCCGCATACACACATCTGAAGACACATCCAAAAAGCTGGCAGTAGAAAAACAGAATTACTAAATCAGTCAAATGCAACTTCAAGACAACACAGGCTCACACTCACACACCCTTCTTGCTCATCCCCAGCAGGTGTGTGAAGAGCTGTTGGAAGGGGAACTGGGACAGAAGGGAGATCAGGTCCTCTTCACACAGTAACAACCAGCTGCTGTCTGGGTCCTCATCCTGAAAACACACATACACACATAATGATGATTTGATTTGATTTGATCAGCCACCTTACAACACTTATACTGCAACGTATCTAGGGTTCAGTTCCCTGAAATACCACACACCAACGCAAGCATGCACACACACGCAAATGGTTACCTCCTCTCCCCCTTCATCCACTAGGGTCCAGTTGCCAGACTCAGGGCCAGAGGCTGCAGCACTCTGACTCTCACAAGGCTTCATGTGGCTCATTAACTCAGCACGGTGCCTAAAGATGAAAGGTCAGAGAGAAAAACACAGGGTGGAATCCTAATTTGAGATCTGTGCGTTCAACTAAACAATCACGTAAATAGGTAAGGATTAGGGATGAAAGGGGAGAGGTCAAGGTTAGGGTTACCTGACAGGACACATGAGGATGGCGAGAGCCTGCGTGTAGGTTTAGGGGTCAAGGGTCAGTGAGAAGTTAGGGTTCTTTACCTGACTGGAGACATGAGGATGGCGAGAGCCTGCATGAACTGTTGTACTCCGGAGGGGTTTCCCAGGACCTGGATCTGAAACACACCACCCCAAGCATGTTTTAGATAAGAATCGGTCAACTTTGCCTGGCAAGGATGGCATTGTTAACCAAATATGACAACCTGCCAATAAGCATTAAGAAATAGTTGATGAGCCTGCATTTATAAACTAGGCCTACTTTCAAGGAAATCAAAACATTACATTAAATAGATAGACGGTGTGTCTCACCTGTAAGAAGGGTGCAGCCCACTTGCCCACCCCTGCAGAACAGCACATCAGATGGTTCAACAGGTAGAGGTGTTCTCCTGACCCCTCCACACGCAGTAACACTGTCACCTACACACAACACACACACAATTATCAAACAGCACAACAGGAGGAGCAGGGCTGTGTGTGTCAGGGCTAGTGTTGAGGTTTACAGATAAGTAAGTGTGTGTGTGTATATATGTGTGTGTGTGTGTGTGTGTGTGTGTGTGTACCAGTCTCTGCAGCCAGAGATGGATGTCTGTCTGGAACTGTGCGTCGTCCAGGACTCTCCGTGTGAAGCTGAAGAGAACACTGATGCTCTCCTTCAAGGGGAGCAGGGAGCTGGGCTGCCTCTGTGTACCACACATATCTACAGTACACACACACACTTTATACTAATTAAACAAAGAAACACACTAGCCATGTGTACAATATGTTAAATATTAAATTCAATCCCCACCTGTGCATATATGTATGTACACTGTGTATGTCTGTGTGTGTGTGTGTGTGTGTGTGTGAGTTCTCACCGTGGAGCAGGCAGTGTAGGTATGACTCCACTTGAAGTCGTGACAGCAGAGCTGTGTATGCGTGCAACGCCACCTTCTGGTGCAGAAGTTCAGAGCGGGCCTCGAACAGCTTCCGCAGCTCCACCAACACAGCCTCACTAAAGTCAGCCTGCTGGAAGCGATGGTACCCACACACCTTTGACTGGTCACCACACACACCCTAGAGAGAGAGAGAGAGAGAGAGAGAGAGAGAGAGGTAAAGAGAGAGAGAGAGAGAGGGGTAAAGAGAGAGAGAGAGAGAGGTAAAGAGAGAGAGAGAGAGAGGTAAAGAGAGAGAGAGAGAGAGGTAAAGAGAGAGAGAGAGAGAGGTAAAGAGAGAGAGAGAGAGGTAAAGAGAGAGAGAGAGAGAGAGAGAGAGAGAGAGAGAGGTAAAGAGAGAGAGAGAGAGAGAGAGAGAGAGAGAGGGGAGAGAGATTATGAAAAACAAAAGTGTAATGTATTACTTTGTCGTTTTTATGTGGTGTGTTAAGTCGTATACTAACATAGTCCATTTAACCACACACCTGTAGTGTGAGCTGTTCATCTCTGAAGCTCCAGAGTCGGTTCTGTGTGGTGTTACAGTCAGAGGTGTGTGTGTGCAGCTGTGTGTGTGCTTGTGTCAGCTGTCTGCGGCAGCGCCAGTAGTTCTGCAGGAGCTCCGTCAGCTCGTGGCCTTCCTGCCGGGCCAACACTGCGAACCGGGCTGCACACACCTCCACCCCCTCCACCCACACACACATCCCTCCACCCGGCTCCCACACACTCAGCTGCTCCAACGAGAATGCCTGCAGGAAACACACAACACAGTACACACTATAAATAAATAGCATTCAGATATTATTTTCCATGCACCATTCTTTTGTAACATAGATAGCTTTGTAATATAGAGGGCTTCGAGCACACAAATGGGTCAAAGAATGTGTGTGGTTACCTGTAGTTCTGGGCTGGCCTGTGGTAGTTCAGGGTACAGTCTGGTCCTAGAGCCTTCAGACGTAGCCACTTCTACAACAGGCTCTAGACTGGGAGGACACTCCTGCTCCCCTAAAGGCAGCACGGCAGGGCCCCTTGTCCCACAGGGCCGCAGAGCCTCCCCATGCAGCTGCATCAGGGAGCCCTCCTCCATTGTGGGTAGTGATGGGTATAGGGCAGGGGCGCTGGGGGCCCAGGGTGTCTCAAGCTGGGCGGATATGCAGGGCTGGGTCTGGATGAGAGTTTTGTTCTGGATCTCTCTCCCCAATGCAGTGCTCTGTGGTGCAGCTCTGAGCTCAGCCCCTTGGGCCTCTCCTCTCCCCTCATCCCTCTTCTCTGGCTCTGCCTCAAAGGGCTGGGCTAGCGTCTCAGGTGAGGTTGATGATAATGTTAGCGATGTCTGTAATGTCTGTGATAATGTGGATGACGATAGTGTCTTTGATGCTGGTAATGATTCCTCTAATGTCTGTGGTAATGTCTGTGTTGACAATTGTGAGGTCTCTGATAACGTTACGGATGCCTCTGCCAGGCCCTGTTGTTGCGCTGTCCCCTCGTAGGGCAGACTGAGAGGGACGTCTGTGAACTCAGAGCTGGGCGGGGCAGCAGCACCAGCTTCATCATCACAACCAGCAGAGAGAACTGGGGCACTCTTCACTCCTCCACTCTGCCTCTGTTTCCTGTCCTGTTGGGGGTAACACAGAACATATGTCTGACTGGTCAATACTCATGAATAATGACTGGATAATTTATATGATCATATGCTGTCAACATAATTGTTTATTAATGTTTTTTGGGGCATCAAAATAATTATACTGAACAAAAAATATAAAACGCAACATGTAAAGCGTTGGTCCCATGTTTCATGAGCTGAAATAAAAGATTGCATAAATGTTCTATATGCACAAAAAGCTTCTCTAAAATTACATCTCTGTTAGTGAGCATTTCTCCTTTGCCAAGATAATCCATCTGCCTGACAAGTGTGGCATATCAAGAAGCTGATTAAACAGTATGATCATTACACAGGTGCACCTTGTGCTGGGGACAATAAAAGGCCACTCTAACTGACCTCACAACCACAGACCACGTTTAACCACACCAGCCCAGGACCTCCACATCCGGCCCCTGCCCTATGCGGGATCGTCTGAGACCAGCCCCCCGGACAGCTGATGAAACTGTGGGTTTGCACAACTGAAGAAATTCTGCACAAACTGTCAGAAACCGTCTCAGGGAAGCTCATCTGCGTGCTCGTCATCCTCACCAAGATCTTGACCTGACTGCAGTTTGGCACTGTAACTGACTTCAGTGGGCAAATACTCACCTTCGATGGCCACTGGCACGCTGGAGAAGTGTGCTCTTCACGGATGAATCCCGGTTTCAACTGTACCTGGCAGATGGTAGACAGCGTGTATGGCATTGTGTGGGCGAGCGGTTTGCTGATGTCAACGTTTCGAACAGAGTGCCCCATGGTGGCGGTGGGGTTATGGTATGGGCAGGCATAAGCTTCAGACAACGAGCACAATCACATTTTATTGATGGCAATTTGAATGCACAGAGATACTGTGACGAGATCCTGAGGCCCATTGTCCTGCCAGCCATCCACCGCCATCACCTCACATTTCAGCATGATAATGCACTGCCCCATGTCGCAAGAATCTGTACACAATCCCTAGAAGCTGCAAATGGCCAAGGTCTTCCATGGCCTGCATACTCAGACATGTCACCCATTGAGCATGTTTGGGATGCTCTGGGTCAATGTTTACGAAAGCATGTTCCAGTTTCGGTCAATATCCAGCAACTTTGCACAGCCATTGAAGAGGAGTGGGACAACATTCCACAGACCACAATCAACAGCCTGATCAACTCTATGCGAAGGAGATGTGTCGCGCTGCATGAGGCAAATGGTGGTCGCACCAGATACTGACTGTTTTTTTTTTATCCAAACCCCTACCTTTTTTTAAAGGCATCTGTGAACAACAGATGCATATCTGTATTCCCAGTCATGTGAAATCCATAGATTAGGGCCTAATTAATTTATATCAATTGAATGATTTCCTTATATGAACTGTAACTCTGTAAAATCTTGTTGCATTTATATTTTTGTTCAGTGTAGTTAAAAGGTCACATTTGAGATCTGGGTAATGATTTACCCAATATGGTAAATGCATCCTATTTATGTATAGCCACTATGCTGCATCAGTTTGGCTACAGGTGATGATGCTTATTGATAATTGCATACCTGATCATATGGACCATGCATATGCTATATGCATGGCCCAATATGTTAAAATAATTATATTAAATGATTTTACCAATATGTTATTGGGCTCATTTCTGGAGGTGGAAATTATATTTTAGATGGGGTCAGCATAATTGTACTTTCATTCATTTTGGAGGAGTATCCTTTTGAAAAGTCACTATAACTAAGCTTCTAAGTCCTTCACCACCACCACCCCCCTCTGTCTCCTTTTCCCTGCCTCTGCTACACATTTTTCCAGAGGAAACACTGTACTATACATACCTCAGACCTGCTGCTGGTCTTGGACTTGGACTTCTTTGGTCTCACAGCCTCCATTTCCGGTCTGGTCCTGTCATATCCTTCACACCCTCACACCACATTCACCCTCAGGCTTCTAGAGGGAGAAAAAAGTGTGTCTGTTTCATGGGAGAACAGAGCTCAGCCAGCTCAGTCTCTGGGCATTATTCGTTTCTAATCTCACATTAGGGTCATTCCACCTAAAAAAAGCACAAGAAAGGATTTCGACACTCACCATCTCAGATTGTTCTGAAATCGTTTATGTAGTTAGTAACAGATACAATTAACATTCCTGAAATATTATTTGGTTGAAATTTCTCTGAGAAATTGAGCTAATTGATTGCACCCAAATTGGCCATTTTAATATATAGGATTCAGATAACATTCAATAAATATAGTACCGAACATCCGATTTGGACCAAACCTCATTCTACAAATGAGTAGTTTAATTTCTCAGAAATAACATTACATTTCAACAAAATACTCTTTCTTACTACAGTAACAATTTCAGAACAATAAGAGATGGTGGGTGTCAAGGCATGCCGAAATGACATGGAATGACTCGTTAGCAGTGTAGGGGAAGCTACTCTGAAAATATATTTTACCTAGCTACCAATTACTTCACACAGGAAGAAGTTAAGCTACATTAAAGCTACCCTTAAGAAACACATAGTTTACCTAACTTAAGTTACTTTGGGTTACTTTGTGTGGGTTACTTTTAGTAGTTCACTACAAACTACTTAGTGAAAAAAATATATCTAAATCTGAAATGTCATAGACTACAAAATGCAATAGATCACTCTGGAGTCAGATGTTAACATAATGTGCAATTTAGCCAGTGGAGGCTCCTCAGAGGTGGAAGGGGAGGACCAATACTCCTCATTGAATTTCATAAAAATAAAAATGTTAAAACATTTAAAAAGTTATAATTTTTAGATAAAACTAAATATATTCACGTCACCAAATAAAAAAAAACATTTTTTTGCAATGAAAATCAACAGTAGCCTCAACAGCACTCTGTAGGGTATCACCATGATGTAGCCGGAGGACAGTTAGCTTCCGTCCTCCTCTGGGTACATTGACTTTAGTTCGAAACCTAGGAGGGTCATGGTTCTCACCCTCTTCCATAGACTTACACAATCATTTTAACAACTTCCGGAGGACGTCATCCAACTAATCAGAGCTCTTGCAGCATGAACTGACATGTTGTCCACCCAATCAAGATCAGATAATGAGAATCTAGTAATGAAAGCATAAGCTACAGCTAGGTAGCACTGAAGTACATAACATGTGGTGAGTAGTAGAGAAAGACAATAGTTGAACAAATTAATTTCTTCCAAATTTCTTTATTTTTCACTTTAAGTTTCACTTACGTAGCTAACAAATGTAGCTAGCTAGATTATCTGACTGTAACTAACTAACGTTACTGCATGATTGTAGCGGGTTTACTAACGCGTTAGTTCTATTAGCTATATTGACTATGACGTTACTTTAGCTAATATGGTGACAACGGTGTAGGCTGTATGTAGCCGTTATGATATGAAGTCCACAAGCGAAGGGAGAAGGTGAGAGGAGAACGCATAGATGCGAGAAGGAATACATTGTGGGTGCTATGAAAGTGAACTGTGTTAATGCGTAATCAGGGGTGTATTCATTCCACCAATTCTGTTGAAAAACGTTTCTTAAACGGAAGCAAACGGAACGAAACAGGGATATTCATACATACATTTGTCCAATTGAAACACTCGTTTGCAACTGTTAGACTAATGATTACACCCTAGATCAGCTAGATGCAGGCAAGAGTGTGCAAGGCGGTATTGAATGTGTCACTGTCTTGTCGCCTCATTTCTCTCGACCTGTGTGCACCTACGCTGTAAACTTTAATTCATAGGCTAGGTTGTAGCAACCTCATGATGGTTATAGGATAAATTGTAGTAGCCTAAACCTATCGCTGTTACATTGAACTGGGTCAATGGAATATGAATGACAGTCATCCAAAATACTGTAATAGAAATAAGGCCATGCTCATGAATTTAGCTTATTAAACACAAAAACTGTGTTTCAAGTGAAAATAAGGCAGGTTTTTTATTTTACTATTTTATTTAACCTTTATTTAACTAGACAAGTCAGTTAAGAACAAATTCTTATTTACAATGACGGCCTACCTACAAGGTCAGCCATAGTAATACGGCGCTCTTGCAGCAAATTAGGGTTAAGTGCCTTGCTCAAGGACACATTTTCAGGTCTGATTTCAATCTTTGCTACTTACAACAAAAAAGTAGTATGTAGTTCCGATAGTTAGTTACACCACTACATGGCAAAAAAATAATTAACTTTGAAAATATTAGCAAGATTTAAATTGAGTTAAACTACCACCAAACTACAGCGAAACGTAACTAAACAAGTTTAACACTACTCCCCATCACTGCTCATTAGCCAACCACACCACTCACTTACTCAAGTGAATACTGATAAACAAGTAGCTATGTTTATCTTTACATGAAGGCTGTGCTGTGCTTGTGATCAAATAGGCGTTGTTTCATACCAGTCTCGAGCTATAGGTTAAGGGTTATCTTAGCTTTGGGACACAACATCGGGAGTCTGTGTATTGGTTCCCAGTGTTGTGTCCCAAACCTAGGGTTAGCCCCAGTGGTGTAAAGTAACTACATAAAAAATGCTCTGCCATCTACCTAACTGGGGACATCTTGCATCTTGTCGCTAATGTTACGCTAGCATCTGGGTCGAGGAGTGCGCAAACAACAACAAGGACAGAGCTACTTAGTACTAACGCTACCACTAACAGTATTTTTGGTGTAGCTATCTAACGTTATAATGTTCAGCTGTAAACAGGATAACCCCCTTGAAAATATTTGACAGTTTTACTCACCTTTCTTTGTAAAACAACATTTGATCAACGCCAGCGACGTGACATTAGGCAACACATCAGCTGTCATTTGTTTTGTTCTAGGTTTAACAGCTATCGCAATAATATCTGGTCACGTGACTGCACCCTCTACGGAACTCAAAAAGGGCTTAAATTCATGTTACCCAATCGTTTGTGTTGCAAACGTGAAGGGGACAGACAGAAAAAGCTTAATATTTACAAATGTACACAAACAGTTAAATCATATTTCACATTCCCTTTAAAAAATAATATATGTCAGCTCAGTCACAAGGCAACCTGATGCGTCTTAAATTTGACAGCAGCAATAAAGTAAACAGTTGTCTTGTGTGGAATGTTGAAAGCAGCCTGGCAGGGTCTATGGTAACCTTTGACCTAGTCACCTGCTCAGTCCCTCTCATGTGATGACGCTCCTCTGGTCTCTGTTGCGCTCTCATCTGATTCCACCCACAGGTTTTCTGGTTGAATTAATCTCTCTAACACCAGGGACAACATTCACTTTCTATGTAAAAAGGCTTTGCTGGGTGGTTCAGATAGCTAGTGTGTATGTATGGTGGTTCAGGGTTTCATGTGTGGATCAGGTGTTGTCTGGATGTTTAATGGTCATAGTTTATGTGTAGTTCATGTAGTCTGTGACTCATTGGTGGTTTATGTGTGGTTCAGGCTGATTCTTGTGAATCTGTGTATGGTCCGTGTGTATCTGTGTGTGGTTGATGTGTGAATGCGTGACTCAGTGCCAGGCTAAGGATCTCAGTTTTTTCCTTGTAGAAGCGGAGTTCATTTCCATGACGCCTAGCCACGTCCAGTTCACTCTGTGCTGCTCGTAGCTCCGCCCTCAACCGCCTTGGAGTCTGCCGCTCCCGGCCCAGCCAATCCAGAGCCATACTGCTGCGCATGCTGGCGTCAAGCCCTCGCTGAGAGTAATAACCAATCACACTCTGTGGGGATAAAGAGTAACAACCAATCACACTCATGAGTATACAGTGCATTCGGAAAGTATTCAGGCCCCTTGACTTTTTCCCCATTTTGCTACATTACAGCCTTATTCTAAAATGGATTAAATAAATGTTTTTCCACATCCATCTACACACAATACCCCATAATGACAAAGTTTTTATTTTTTGTGCAAATGTATAAAAAATAAATAACAGAAATACCTTATTTACATAAGTAGTCAAGGCACAGATCTGGGGAAGGATACCAAAAAATGTCTGTAGCATTGAAGGTCCCCAAGAACAAAGTGGCCTCCATCATTCTTAAATGGAAGGAGTTTGGAACCACCAAGAATCTTACTATAGCTGGCCACTCTGACAGAGCTCCGGAGTTCCTCTGTGGAGATGGGAGAACCTTCCAGAAGGACAACCATCTCTGCAGCACTCCACCAATCAGGCCTTTATGGTAGAGTGGCCAGACGGAAGCCACTCCTCAGTAAAAGGCACATGACCGCCCGCTTGGAGTTAAAAGACTCTCAGACCATGAGAAACGATTCTCTGGTCTGATGAAACCAAGATGTAACACAAGTGTCACATCTGGAGGAAACCTGACACTATTCCTACGGTGACAGCATCATACATCAGCATCATGCTGTGGGGATGTTTTTCAGCGGCAGGGACTGGGAGACTAGCCAGGATCGAGGGAAAGATGAACGGAGCAATGTACAGAGAGATCCTTGATGAAAACCTGCTCCAGGGCGCTCAGTACTTCAGACTGGGGTGAAGGTTCACCTTACAACAGGACAACGACTCTAAGTACACAGCCAAGACAACGCAGGAGTGGCTTTGGGACAAGTCTCTGAATGTCCTTGAGTGGCCCAGCCAGAGACCAGACTTGAACCTGATCGAACATCTCTGGAGAGACCTGAAAATAGCTGTGCAGCGACGCTCCCCATCCAACCTGACAGAGCTTGAGAGGATCTTTAGAAAGAATGGGAGAAACTCCCCAGATACAGGTGTGTCAAGCTTGTAGCGTCATACCCAAGAAGACTTGAGGCTGTAATCACTGCCAAAGGTGCTTCAACAAAGTACTGAGTAAAGGGTTTGGACACTTATTTAAATGTCATTAAAAAAATATATTTTTAATACATTTGCCAAAAAAACTGTTTTTGCTTTGCCATTATGGTGTATTGTGTGTATATTGATGAGGGGGGAAAACAATTAAATCCATTTTAGAATAAGGCTGTAACGTAACAAAATATGGAAAAGGTCAAGGGGTCTGAATACTTTCCAAATGCACTGTAAATAGAGTAGAGGTGTCTGTGGCTTGTCTTGTATGAGACTGGTGTGGATGCAGACTTGTTCTAACCAAGCAGTAACACACCTGATTCAACTTATCAAAGTAAGATTGGCCACCCCTGGAGTAGAGGGCTATAGGGTCAGTTAACTTATACACTGTGTATACAAAATATTATTAGGAAGGTGTGTTCCTAATGTTTGGTATACTGTGTACATTTGTACATTTGAATATCCAGGTGAGGTACTTGCCTGGCGGGAACACTGTCTCTCTCTTAGAACCTTCAACGTCCCGTTCCAGTGTAACAACTGAAACAAAGTCATCACCTCCTACAGAGAGAGAGAGAGAGAGAGAGAGAGAGAGAGATAGGAGGTATGAAGTGTTTCTAATTCCTAACCAAACTGTGTGATTAGTTTGAAAAGTTACGTTAAACGTTTATATTCTGAGCCTGTCTGCTGAAGCTGTGATCGAGAGCATTCTGTCTGGCTGTCTGTCTGGATGGCTGCCATGTATCCACAGTGTTATAAATGATAAGGGTAATTATCAGAAACAGATGGAACTAGTGCGATGAAACTTTGCTCTGAATAGGTGGTGGAGGTCAAATAACAGGTTCAACAAAAAGTTTAAAAAAGACTAGGTATGAGATAATGTTTGCAGTGCAAGATAGAAAGAATAATTAGACCAGCAAGGATATATTATAAATAACTAGCCTATAACATATTCCTATGATAATCCTGTCCTTACCTGGAACTCCAGCATGGTTCTGCCTGTGTATGACTGGAGCAGGAGACAATAAGCTCCTATACTGGTGCTAGGATCAGAGGCATCCTCCACAGAGACCTGGATGCAACATACAGTAACACAACACTTAAACACTGACGCAACAGATATCAGTCTATACAACCAAGCTTTTCATGATCAATAACTCAGGGTATATTCTATTGTATCGATGCTGCCATGTTGATGCTTAGTCGTTGTGAATTAGTCAGTCCTTTGCTAGAGTTAGTCCTGTGCTAGAGTTAGTCCTGTGCTAGAGTTAGTCCTGTGCTAGAGTTAGTCCTGTGCTAGAGTTAGTCCTGTGCTAGAGTTAGTATTGTGCTAGAGTTAGTCCTGTGCTAGAGTTAGTATTGTGCTAGTTAGTCCTGTGCTAGAGTTAGTCCTGTGCTAGAGTTAGTCCTGTGCTAGAGTTAGTCCTGTGCTAGAGTTAGTCCTGTGCTAGAGTTAGTCTTGTGCTAGACTCACAGTGCTGGCTGAGGCAGCCTCCTGTAGGCTGTGTGTGATGAACAGAGGAGTGATTCGTCTAGACGGCAGCTCGTTCACTAGAGAGTTCATCAGAGCGACACGCGCCGCATCCCTACGAGCATCCGCCTGGCTCTCACACTCCTACAGAGAGACAGAAAGAGGTGAGGGGAGAAAAGAGGGAGACAAGTCCCACTCTGTAAATTATATTTGCAGCTAATCACTGTTTGCATGAATATGATCAGACTGGAACAAAAATAAAGGCCATCTATGATAGTTTATAAGAGTAAATCATGTGATTAGCAATCAAATGTGGAATTAGATTCTGACATCAGAGGCAGCTCTGAACCAATCAGAGCGCCTCCGGGAAGCTGCATGAGCCACAATGAGCCTTTTGAAAAGCATTTCCAGCTGAATTAAGTCAGCAAAGCAGGCGGAGGGGCTGAGTGTGTGTGTGTGCATGTGTGTGTGTGTGTGTGTGTGTGTGTCTGTGCTTCGCAGGGTCTGACGGGTATACTGTAGATGCATGACCTCTCTTTAGGGGCTGTGCAGGAATGAGGCCCTCCGCACCCCATTCAGACCCACAATAGGGCTCATTTAAACGGACGTCAGTGTGCTGCTCATGGTATATCTTCCTACACTGACCCTGTCCCCATACTGAGCTCAAAGTGTCGAACCATTGATCCTCTGTTCACAGACACGTGACCACCCTCCTTGACAATATACCAACCGTTTGAGCTATTAAAAAATATCTAATTCGATATCTCCATCGATGACATTTCAAGCTATGGAGTGAGTTTACGATACCTTCTGAACTCTGTTACTCCTACCCCTTCTAAATTCGCTACACAGTGAGCAACCCCGGCCAGTTAGCTGAGCCCAACTGCCGATCCGGGTCACCGTACCACTGAAAAGGGACGTCAGTGTGCTGCTCACAGTATATATTCCTCCACTGTAGAGTAATCTTACGGTACATTCTTAACTCTGTTACATGAGCAGCACTCCTGTGTTTTCTCACTCACACTAATGACAGGGCTCCGTCAAAGCAGTTCAGTGGTGGTCTTTGGCTGTGCTACGGAAACACTGTCTCTATTCCATGGTGGGCTCCTGTCATTGGGTAAGTGAGAAGAACCACCTGGCCTCCAACTCTTAACCCCCCCCCCCTCCCCACACGCACACACACCTCACCCTACCCCTGCCCCCAAAAACCCTAGCTTTCCACCACAGTGAAACTAAATAATGTTAGATGAGTAGTAATGGTTGAGGTGGGTTAGGTAGCTGTGGTCATGATGATTATTATGGCAGTTACCATATAGTTTCCAAAGCAGCTTCCTCCAGGTAGAGTGACGTAGCAGATGTAAGGGGGTCCTGGCGAGGGGGCCGACTCATACAGCAACAAGCCCTCTGATTGGCTAATAGAGCCCTTCACCGAGGCCTCTGATTGGCTGACGGACCCCTTCACCTGTTTCTGCTCCCAGAAGTGATGCAACATGGCCACAACGTTCACTGAGGACACACACAAACACACACGTAACTTTTGGGTGGCATTTGAGCTCATTTTGTATACACTTATGGGTAATGGCCATTTAGAGAGTGATTAAGTATGTAGAAATAATCAAAGTCTGCATATAGACCTGATGATTGTCACATCAAAAGAAATCTAAAATATTCCTCAGGGCTTTAGAACAAGCCACCTGTCAGGATGACAGTCCACTTCAGAGATGTCCTGTGGCTGTGGTAGAAACACAATGAGGTATGAAGAGTTTGAGGGATAAGGAGTCAGTCTGGGGCTAAGGCAGTGGTGGGAAAAGTACCCAATTGTCATACTTTAGTCAAAGTAAAGATACCTTAATAGAAAATGACTCAAGTAAAAGTGAAAGTCACCCAGTAAAATACTACTTGAGTAAAAGTCTACAATATTTGGTTTTAAATATACTTAAGTATCAAAAGTAAATGTAATAGCAAAAATATACTTAAGTATCAAAAGTAAAAGTATAGATAATTTCAATTTGCTTACAGTGTATTATGCAAACAAGACAGCACAATTTATATATATATATATATATATTTTTTTTTACAGATAGCCAGGGCACACTGAAACACGCAGACATCATTTACAAATGAAGCATTTGTGTTTAATGAGTCCGCCAGATCAGAGGCAGTAGGGATGCCCAGGGATGTTTTCTTGATAAGTGCGTGAATTGTGCCATTTTCCTGTCCTGCTAAGCATTCAAAATGTAACAAGTACCTTTGGGTGTCAGGAAAAATTGAGTATTGAGTAAAAAGTAGATTATTTTCTTTAGGAATGTAGTGAAGTAAAAGTAAAGTACAGATACCCCATAAACTACTTAGGTAGTACTTTAAAGTATTTTTACTTAAGTACTTTACACCACTGGGTTCAGGGGATAAGAGGTTAGGGTGATTTAGAGTTTCAATAATGACAGAAATAGAGGGAACAGAAGAATACAATAGGAAGTCAGCTAGACTCAGCACCACAAAGCTACTCTGCAGAACCTCTATCTGACTTAATATATCTGACTTAATAAGGGTATGAAGTGGACACTGTTGGAATGGACTGTAGACCTATTTCTCTTAATCAATGCAGAGACAGCCCATCCAAACCTTGTTTAACTTCTGATAACATCTACCGTCCGTCTATAGCCATGGCCACACAAGTTTTACGCCTACTCCTTCACTCTCGATGTGTGTGTGTGTGTGTGTGTGTGTGTGTGTGTGTATGTCTCTGTAACTGAACATTCCCAGACTGAGTTTGTTTGTGCTGAATTAGAAACAGGGGGTAACACCCAACCACTCATCTCTAACCCTGCCAACCAAGGCTGCAGAGTGGGCTTCAGGTCATGAAGGGCTAGCCATGCAGCCCGATGAACAAGAACAAGCTTACCTTTTGAGTGTAGACATTTTACTAAAATCAAATAGGTTTTAATTTAATTGTGCTTGTAGATCAATACAGTGGAAAATCTCCACACAACACTGCTTACATCCAATCAAATCAAAAGTATTTGTGTCAGAATCAATGTCATGTTCTTTACTGTGTGCATGCATGTAGAGCAACCAGACCGTTCTATCTGGGTAAACAAGCTTCTAATAAATCAGGATTTTCAACAATGTTTTCCCAGACCCACATTATTCCTGTGATAAAAAGCAATTCAATTGGGATTTCCCTGGCCCTATGTCTGTGTGCTTTGAATGACTAAATGCAATGATTGCCTATATAAAATCTATATAAATACCTGTATTAAACAGCCATATGCAACACTGAAAGCATGGTCTGAGTATGGCCATCACGCTGACTCAACTGCAGGTGACACTCATCAGTTACATGCTCAAGCCCAGACGTCTGAGAATGACGTGTGTGTGTCTGTCTCTGTGTATGGATAGCTACTCACAGTCCTTGAGGCTGGTACCGTAGTCACTTGGGGACAGAAGGTGTGACATCATGATATCGTATGGAGAATCCCAAACTCATCCTTTTCAACCTCAGTCTTCCCGGAACACTCAGCCCAGTTCACACACTGGCTCAAACTCGCTCACACACACACACACTTAGTCCGGCTAAAACACACATGCTAAGTCTAGTTCAAACCATGCCCCATGGATAGAGCAGCAGGCAGTGGGAAACTACTCCAAACACAACTCCACTCAAGAATTTTGAAATGAAAGAGTACAAAGACTGCACTTCCCCTTACCCATTTTCTCCCTCCCTCTCTCTCTCTCTCTCTCTCTCTCTCTCGTGTGAAGCCCTTCCCAGGGGTGCTTCTCTGGAGCGCTCCACCTTTGTCACGAGCCCTGCTAATTAGCCCCCCTCACACGCACGCACACACTGAGGCCTGCTGTTGGTATGCAGTCCCCGCCCCCTCCCCACTGCAGCTGCCTTATCCCAGAGTGGTCAGACAGACAGAGACTATAGGGCTCTATAGGGAGTCACTGTATAGCCCCTCTCTACTTCTCACAGCCACACATGGTCTGGGTCACACCCTGAACATACCAGGGCTGTTGGCAGTAGGGATCCAAATGGACAGAACAGTCCCACCTCTCTGACTGGGTCCCTCTTTAAATGTGCTCTGGCTTCTTATAGTAAAATGTGCAATTAGACCAACCAACATTAATAACCCCCATCCAAATCCTTCACCCCTCAGCCCACAGCCAAACACCAACTAACCCACCCACATCCTCAGAGGGTTTGTGTGTATGTGTGTGAGTGGGCAAGCTGGATGGAGCCATGCTGTTGACTTCAGACTTGTGGATCCAGGGCCTGAACTCCATTCAGACTGGGTATGAATGGCCAATGTCATCAATTGAAGCCTGTTTCATTGTCAGAGACCCTGGGACTAGAGGAGAGTTTAGCACCAGCCCCCCTAACACACACACACATACATTTGCATTCTACAGGCACAGAGAACCATTAGAGTACAACCATTGACAAACAACACACCATTCTGAAGACGTCTGCAGTGAATGACACAAGTACTCTCTTTACAAGGTAAAGCACATTGAGCACTTGGAAAAGCACTCTCTATGCAATCCATTACTTTTACCAACCATTTCTGTCTGCAAATAGGGTTGAACATTTTGGGAAATATTCAGAGGTGCAAACTTTCTGTGGGAATTAACGGGAATATATGGGAATCAACAGAAAAATATGCAAATTATATTAATAACATTAAAATGTAGATGTTTTTTTTTGCATTGGCTATATTTACCATATCAAATGGAGACAGAAACATAAACCTTTTACCTTATCATAAGTAGATATAATTGCAAATGATTAAATCCTTCCAATAGAAAAAAAAACAACAACAATTTAGTTACGAATTGAACTTTAATTAAATTAGTTGACTTCACATGGGATGATTTCACTGAACAACAAAAGAATGGGAATATTGAATGATCCCCAATGATCCATTGCATCTCCCAAAAACATTTTCAACATACAGTACATCTGTAAAATGATAGTCTAGAAACTAAAGCTTTGGTTGTCTTCCTCTCAGGCTTCCATGTCTTCTCCCTGGACCTCCTCAATGTCCACCTCTTGAACATCAGACTCTGAGGCCTCATCTTCACTGTCACTTTCCAACCTTGTTGAGGATGGCTCATTGTCAGGCTCAAAAAGCCTCAAATTTGCCAGGATGTCCACCAATTTTTCAATCCTTGTACTGGTCAGCCTATTGCGTGCTTTGGTGTGTGTGTGTTCCCAAACAAGGACCAGTTGCGCTCTGAGGCGGCTGATGTTGGTGTGATTTGGAGGATGATTGAGGCAACAGGGGAAAGAGCCTCAGACCCACAAAGTCCCTTCCACTAGGTAGCTGATGAGATATGTTGGCACGACTGCCATGTTGCATCTCCATCCCAAAGCCCTTGCTTAGAAGTGTACTTTGCCAGACTGCCAAGAACCTTGCCCTCATCCAAGCCATGGTGGCGAGACACGGTAGTGATGACACCATAGGCCTTGTTGATCTCTGCACCAGACAGGATGCTCTTGCCAGCATACTTGGGGTCCAACATGTACGCTGTGGCGTGTATGGGCTTCAGGCAGAAGTCTTCACGTTTTGTATGTATTCCAGAACTGCAGTTTCCTCTGCTTGGAGCAACAGTGAAGTGGGCAGGGCAGTACAGATTTCTTCTCTTACATCTGCAAGTAGAGTCTGAACATCAGACAGGATGGCATTAACTCCCTCAATCCGTGCAATGGCTACTGCTATAGGTTTCAGGAGTTTCAGGCTGCTTACCACTCTCTCCCAAAATACATCATCCAGGAGGATCCTCTTGATGGGGCTGTCCATATCGGCAGACTGTGATATGGCTATTTCTTGGAGACTTCTTCCCCTCCAGGAGACTGTCAAACATGATGACAACACCACCCCAACGGGTGTTGCTGGGCAGCTTCAATGTGGTACTCTTATTCTTCTCACTTTGCTTGGTGAGGTAGACTGCTGCTATAACCTGATTACCCTTCACATACCTAATCATTTCCTTGGCTCTCTTGTAGAGTGTATCCATTGTTTTCAGTGCCATGATGTCTTTGAGGAGCAGATTCAATGCATGAGCAGCACAGCCAATGGGTGTGATGTGAGGGTAGGACTCCTCCACTTTAGACCAAGCCGCCTTCATGTTCGCAGCATTGTCTGTCACCAGTGCAAATACCTTCTGTGGTCCAAGGTCATTGATGACTGCCTTCAGCTCATCTGCAATGTTGAAACCGGTGTGTGTTGTCCCTTGTGTCTGTGCTCTTGTAGAATAGTTGAGGGGTGGAGATGATGTAGTTAATTATTCCTTGCCCACGAACATTCGACCACCCATCAGAGATGATTGCAGTACAGTCTGCTTTCTCTTTGATTTACTTGAACTCTGTTGAACTCTGCATCCAGCAAATGAGTAGATAAAGCATGTCTGGTTGGAGGGGTGTATGCTGGGCGATGAACATTCAGAAATCTCTTCCAATACACATTGCCTGTGAGCATTGGAGGTGAACCAGTTGCATACACAGCTCGAGCAAGACATTAATCAGCATTTCTCTGACTACGTTCCTCCATTGAGTCAAAAATACTTCTGATTCTAGGAGGACCATGAGCTGTTGCTATCGATAAGGTGTCTGATTCATCATTTTCTCCTCGAATAGAAGTAGAGGGACTTTTGTCAGAGGTTGCTTGTTGTGAGCGCCAAGGGAACTTTATGAGCTTGGCCAGATGATTCTGCATCTTTGCACATATGATTTGGCACAGTATTTGCAAATGTACAAAGCTTTTCCTTCTACATTAGCTGCAGTGAAATGTCTCCACACATCAGATAGTGCCCGTGGCATTTTCCTGTAAAGATTTGAAAAAAATAGAAATTATTTAAATACGCTTTGCTGTAGGCTACTATTTACTAGTTAAGAAAAAATCATGTATATCATATAAAATATGTTCACCCCACCCAGTATTGTAATCAAAACCTACCAGAAAGCATGTAGTCCTTGGCTCAGACAGTGTAGTAGTGTGGGCTCAATAGCATCTCATTAGTGTGCAAGAGCTTGAGAATCAGCTGTACATGTGATGGAAGAGTGCACTGTGCATGCAGAGGGTTGCAATTCCATTGAATTGGGGATAGTTTAACCAAAATATGCCACAAGACCTAGAATTGCCTTATGTGTATCCCACAAAAAAGGTTCACTATTATAAACTAACTTTTTTGATGAATTTAAGCAAAATTCCCAAAATTTCAGGGCTTAACCTTCCATGGAACATTTTCGGGAACATTCCGGAAAGTTTCCAACCCTATCTGCAAATCAATATTTGTTTGCAGGATTTAAGCAATATGGCCACCCATTCTAAACGCCCATTCAACAAAAACAAAAAAACAGTGTACAATGACACAGACAGACAAGGTGAAAGCCATGAAACCTTATTCAGCCACTTTAAATCAGTGTAGATGAAGGAGGAGACAGGTTAAAGAAGGATTTTTTAGCTTTGAGACAAGGATTGTGTATGTGTGCCATTCAGAGGGTGAATGGGCAAGACAAAATATTGAATTGCCTTTGAACGGGGTATGGTAATAGGTGACAGACGCACTGGTTCGAGTGTGTCAAGAACTGCAATGCTGCTGGGTTTTTCACACTCAACTGAGGAGTGTTCGACAGCTTGTAGAGCCCATGCCCCGACTAATTGAGGCTGCAAAAATGTGTGCAACTCAATATTAGGAAGGTGTTCCTAATGTTTTGTGCACTCAGTGTATATTGTGAACACACACCTGGACTCATTGTCATCATATTAAAGTTGTCTTTATTGAAATGATTCACACTGCAGTAGATACAAAGCAGGACAGTTCAACGCTGGGGCTCGTCACTGGGAGAGAGGCCTTCTTCCAATGTGTCCCTTTCCTCTCATCTCCAATGTGGTTCCTGTTCTCATCATGTTCTGTTGTCCTCGTGACCAGGTTCTCACACACACACACACACACACTTGACTCGCACTCAATCATACACGCACGCCCCTCTCAGCCCCAGAAGCCATCAGTCTCCAGACTAGATTTGATATTACTCTGATTCTCTCTCCTCTCCGCGGTGACCAGGTTAGATTCTCCCTTCATCAGTCGTCTCCTCTGAGCTGCTTTCTGCTGCTTACTCAGCTGTCTCCTCACCTTCGCACGAACCACCTCCTACAACCCAACAATACATACATTAGTGGCGGGATCGCGTGTGTGACCATGTCAGTGCATGCATGTTTAATCATGTAAGAGTGTGTACTGACCGGTGGTATAGTAGAGCAGCTCCCTACACTGCCGGCGGTAGCCTCACTGTCCGTCCTCCTCCTGCTGTGTTCAACCACATGGAGCAGGCTGTCTGAGTCTCTGTGAAGGAGAGATCATTGGACTTTAACATGATCACCAAGCAAAGGAAACATTTGTCAGATGTGACTCTAGTGGTGGAGAATGACACATTTGAATGACACATTGACATACAATAACACTCTACCGGAGATTCAAAGAGGTTGAAATGTGAAGAGGAGAGAGACGTGGGTGTGTGAAGAGATACGGAGGTGTGCGTGTGTGTGATCTGTACCTGAAAGGTTTGAACTCTCTGTTGGAGGAGGAGAGGTCGACTAGCTCAGGACACACATCCTCTTCCTCCTTTTCTCCCTCTTCATCAAGACCACCCATCACAACAGCCTCTTGATCAGTCTTGCTCTCTTCTCCTCCCTCTCTCTCTGGGTCTCCCTCTCCATCCTTGTCTCCTGTCTCAGTGTGTGTCTCTGTGTCGCTGACTTTGAGCCCCTCCAGTTCCAATATAGCATGCCTATACTCCTCCATGTCCATTGTATTCTCTTTCTCCTCATCTTCTTCCTCCTCCTCCTCTCCCTCCTCCTCCTCCTCCTCTCGATCTGGTCCTTCAGGGTCGAGCAGGGCTGCGTCTCTCTCAAAGTCTTTGGTGAAGCCACTGGCTGAGATCTCTACGTCCAGAGAGCAGGAACGTCTAAAGGACAAACACAGGGTGAGTCCCCTCCCCACTTGACTACCTCCCTCTCCTCCCCACTTGACTACCTCCCTCCCCTCCCCACTTGACTACCTCCCTCACTTTATGAAAATGCCCCACTGGTAGAGTTAATAGTAAACATGCTGAATTACCTGATGTCTTTGAAGGTTGGGTACAGCTCACTCTCATAATTGTATCTTTTGGCAAAGAAATCTCGTATACATTTGACATCTCGGTCAAAATACCTGGGGACAAGACAGGAAAGTATATCTAACTATGTATTTGTGTGTGTGTGGTGTGCTTTTCTACATGTGCAGTGCTCATCAGTCTGTGTCAGAGTACGAGTGTGTGTGTGCGCGCAACTCACCACTCTGCGTTGAAGTGTGTGGTAGACACCATCTGGGGGAAGTCGATCATGGTCACGTGATCGTGGTCGTCCAGCATCAGGTTAAACTCATTGAAGTCGCCGTGGATCAGGCCATGATTGGCCAGCTTCACTATCAGCTCCATGATATCATTGTACATGGAGGACGGGTCTTCCAGCTCACGCACCTGACAGCTGTCAATCATTCAGACCACAAACAGAACAGCCAACCAAAGGGCAATCAGAGTGCTAGAATTACACACGTGTGAGATGAAAGCGAGAGAGAAAGAGCGAGAGAGATGTAGGTGTGTCAAGAGAAAAAGAGAGGGAGAAGTAGGTGTGCAAAGAGAAACAGAGAAGGGAGGGGAGAATGTGTGTGTGTGTGTGTGTGTGTTTTACTAACAGTGGGTATCCATTGATGAGCTCCATAACCACAGCATGTCTGTTATAGTCAATGGGCTTAGGGACAGGAAACCCTCGTTCGTACAGGGCCTGAGAGGAGAGACAAATCTGTTAGACACACAATGTCACCAGCATAGATATAAAGCAGTTGAATAACTTATAATATGTATGGTCACCAGGACCTCACAGTACACCTAAATAGTAGGATTGAGTCTTCTTTTCAGAAGAAACAAGCCACTGAACACTGAGTGTCGGTGCCAAGTACCTTCATGTAGGCGTACTCCTTCATGGCTGAGAGGCGTGAGAGGTAGAGCCAGGACATGTTCTTCCTGTGTTTGTGGTAGTCTCTCTTGTTCTTCAGGTTCCTGAAGGAGGTCCTCCCCAGCCTGTGGAGCTTCAGAGCATACTGCTCCCCCTCTGGACTGGCTACGATGTAGATATCTACAGGAGGAACACCACACAATATACAACCACTTACCTCTAGAGAAGACACCCGATTCAACTCAGAGACTCAAATTCAAAAACATTACCTTTAAGCGTGAGTTGTGTGTGTGAGGTATGTTACCTGTGTGTGTTAGAGAGACAGAGTGGATGGTTAGTTCTTACCCGAGTGTGTGTTTTTGGTCAGTTCTTACCTGACTCTTTCCCCACTCCCATCTGGTTCCCGACAGAAAGGAGTATTTCTCTAGAGCAGAACGTCTTCAAAGCCAGGTAGTCATAGCCCCCGTAGTTCAGACGGTAGCCATGTACCACTGGAGACAACACACACACACACACACACACACACACACACACACACACAATTCATGTGTGGCCTGTAGATTCCTCTGCTATGCATATACTGTGGTGACAGAGACTCAGGTTTTGAGGAATGGAGATGTGTGGCAAACTGATTTAAGGGTGAACTACCCCTGCCTGTTTAAACAAAGTATTATAAGTGCTCTTACTCTTAGTACGCTCGTAGGCCACTATTTTGTGCTTGACGAGCTCTCTAAGGATCTTGTTGCAGCCCCCATGGCGCAGGCTGGCGATGGAGGATATCAGGCTGACTGGAACTACCTCATGGTTCTTCATCCCCATCTCAACCTGCAGGGAGCAACAGTCAGTTGCAAACCAATTTACAATGACGGCCTACCTACAGGGTCATCCCCTGGAGCAAATTAGGGTTAAGTGCCTTGCTCAAGGACAGATCGACCGGTTTTTCACCTTGTCGGCTCGGGTATTCGAACCAGCGACCTTTCGGTTACTGGCCCAACGCTCTAACCGCATGGCTACCTGCCGCCCCAATATGATCAATAACAGTTTAACTAACGATTGATTGCCAGAGATCTGCTTGAGTGGGGCACGGTGTAACGTTACCATGTACAGTATACACTATTACTGGCCACCACGGCCCGAGGGCTTTATTAAAATATAATAACGGCAACAGGGAGTTTACTTACCGCTGTGAGGACACGGAAGTCATCTCTGGACAGATATCTCAAAACTACAACATTTAATTTGCCCATATTACCACTGTAATTGTTTCCAAACCCTTGAATATTGTGTTAATTTGCTGAGACCCTACATATTCTGTTGTAAACGCATGTGCAACCCGGAAGTAAAAGATAGAAGAAGACGTTACGTTACGTTGTTCTAATACTTCGACGTCAGGTCGTACGAGTGGTTCAACTTTTTATTTTATTGTATATATTGTACAGAATCTACATAAAAACAAGGTGGACAGCTTTAAATATAATATACAATTTCATATTTATATATTGTCATTCGTGTTCGAATAATTTACTCACCTGCAAATAAGTTGTGAGAATATGTTGTATCGTTTCTATATCTCAGACAGGACTATCTGGTGGCGCTATAGACATGTAATTCTAGAATGGGTCTAAAATCTACTGTCGCCTATGTTCATATATTTTATTTTCATATATGTAGTAAATCAGGAGACACGCACGTTTGCAACACCGTTGTTGACTACATAGACTGTCAAGAGAGACACGCTTGCTAGCAACTTTCCCCAGGTTGATTTACAATACAGTTACCGCCGGTAGTTATACATGTACCCAAGAGTACCCTATAAAGTCTGTCAGGTATTCAACAAAGGTAAACAGTATTAGTAGGCTAAAATAGCTATGTGGTTCTCAATCTCAGTACTGCCAGTATCACACAATTAAACGAACAATCTCTATAACCACAGGGTTTTACAGAGTAATACATGTATTTACTATAACGGTAACTAGTTAACCAGGCCTGTTGGCATTTATTCTCAAAGTGTGTCTTGCTACAACCCGAACCTCCTAGAAGTTTGATCAGGTAAACTTTCATAGTATTTTTGCCAAAGGATTCGTTGCTATCTAGTGCTATCTAGTGCTCAAAGTTAGTAAGTGTCGCTAATCATCATGGGCACAAACCAAGTCTGTCTGTGGCACAAAGCACCACTGTTGGCTTCTTCAATCTCTGCATAAATATCATTATAAACTGGGTGGTTCAAGCCCTTTATGCTGATTGGCTCACAGCCGTGGTATATGAGACCGTATACCACGGGTATGACAAAACATGTATTTTTACTGCTCTAATTACTTTAGTAACCAGTTTATAATAGCAATAAGGCACCTCAGGGGTTTGTGGTATATGACCAAAATACCACAGCTAATGGCTGTATCTAGGCACTCCGTGATGTGTCATGCATAAGAACAGCCCTTAGCCATGGTATATTGGCCATATACCACACCCCCTCGTGCCTTATTGCTTAAATATTCCCTGGTCCTGGAAACCCAGGGTGTGCACTGCAGGCCTTGAATCTCACAGCAGTCTAGCTAGCATAGGCTATATCGGTGAAGTTAGGGCAGTGGTGCTAATTAGACTTTTGATCGGCCGTAACTTCTCACTTAAAACATTTTTTGTGTTTATTATGATATCTCTCAATGATGAATACGTACAGTGAAACACTCAATGTTGAATTCAGAACACTAGGCTGAGAAAGAGTTTTCACTGGACATTGACACACATTCCATTCTAAAATCACTTATTTGTGTGTGTGAGGGTGTTAAACTGAGAGATTTACGGGCGGTGTTCTGTTGCCATGGCCCTGGGATTCTGAGCATTCCATGGGCAGGTAGGATCTAAACAGAGGCAGTCGTGTTTGTGTGTGTGTGTGTGTGTGTTTGTGAGAGAGAGAAAGAAAGAAAGAAAGTGTGTGTGAGAGAGGTCGAATCTAAACAGAGCTTGTGTGTGTGTTTACCTCACTGCCCTACAGGCACATCTCAGTTCTACACACACACACACACACACACACACACACACACACACACACACACACACACACACACACACACACACACACACACACACACACACACACACACACACACACACACACACACACACACACACACAGCTCTCGTCCCTAGGCTGTGTTGACTTAGTGAAATTCCTCTGCTGGTTTATTTAACATTCTGCGGTTCAGCAAGTGGCTGTCCAAAAGAAGCCAGGCATGCACTAACTGTGTGTGTCTGTCTGTGTGTATCTGTCTGTGTGTGTCTGTCTGTGTGTGTCTGTCTGTGTGTGTTTGTCTATGTGTGTGTCTTTGCTTGTCTGTCTCTCTGTGTGTTTATGTGTGTTAACATCCCAGCCGTGAGAACGTTTGATTCCAGTTTGAGTCAGGCCTTTAGGTAGCCTACAGTATTTAGTTTGTCTTCCTCTAGCTGTTGACTGAAGTCACACTTATCTGCAGTATTGTTTTTGTAAGATCTACCTGATGTGGTGTTGTCTAGCTGTTGACTAGGTGTGTGTGTGAGTGTGTGTGTGAGAGTGTGCACTACTCTGCATCATACATGCTTGTCTGTGTTTATGAGTGCTCAGCACGGGTCTCTGCCTTAGTGTCGCTGATGTGTGCTGGCTGTGTGACGTCATGGCACACATGTGGTGTGTTGACAGCTTAGGTGTGTATGTTGGCATATGTGATGGTAAACTGCTTGTGTGTGTGTGTGTGTGTGTGCATGGCATGTTTGTGTGTGACGGTTAGCGTCCACAGGTAGCTTATAGGGCTCCCAAGTTGCGCAGTGATCTAAGGCACTGCATCTCAGTGCTATTGGCGTCACTACAGACACCTTGGTTCGAATCCAGGCTGTATCACAACCAGCATCGTCTGAGTTTGGCCGGTGTAGGCCGTCATTGTAAATCAGAGTTTGTTCTTAACTTACTTGCCTAGTTAAATAAAGGTAAAATAAATAAATAATAACAACTAATAGCTTAGATAAATAGATAGCTTAGAAAACGTAATGGACTGATAGTAATCTGCAGTACCTTATTTATATCATAGATGGCGCTGTGACACCGTACCACACAGTACCAGGGGCCTTTAGGCTTTGTTTTGTCTCATTGTCATCTCTCAGATGCTATTTAGCATTTAGACAATGTGGGCTGGTTTTAGTCAATCTGGTGTTCAGGAAGCCATAGACACGAAGGGCTGCTTGATTAGAGGGAGAGCTCTGCTCTCTTTACCCATATGAAAACACCCCTGGATAGATCCTCATTTAAGAACCATGTCCGAGGCTACATGTCTAATTAGGAAATGCCTCCTTCCCCCCCTCTGGACCCAGGCCAAGGCAGACACATGACAGCACTCTGAGAGTTGAACTTCTAGATCTAATATTCTATCTGATTTTTGATTGGATAATCCTGTCATACTGTAATTTAATTAAACCGGTTCAGGAGGAATCTCCACCATCTCACCTCAGACCCCCCCAAAAATATTTTATGTTGTTGGTTATGCGTGTGTGGTTGGTTGGTGTGGTTTGAGTAGATAATCAGGTTTGTGTGTGTGTATGTGTGTGTGTTTTGGTCCTCAGGGTCTGGATAAAGCTGACTGAATGACAGATCGCTGGGCCTGTTATTAGTATTAGCCTATACACTGTAGGAACACCTTCCTAATATTGAGTGTCGAAAGCATTCCACAGGGATGCTGGCCCAGTTGTGTCAAGTTGGCTGGATGTCCTTTGGGTGGTGGACCATTCTTGATACGCACAGGAAGCTGTTAAATGTGAAAAACCCAGCAGAGTTGCAGTTCTTGACACACTCAAACCGTTGAATGGGCGTTTAGAATGGGTGGCCATATTGCTTAAATCCTTCAAACAAATATTGATTTGCAGACAGAGAAATGGTTGGTAAAAGTAAAAGATTGCATAGAGAGTGCTTTTCTGCTTTTCCATGTGCTGAAGGTGCTTTACCTTGTAAAGAGAGTACTTGTGTCATTCACTGCAGACGTCTTCAGAATGGTGTGTTGTTTGTCAATGGTTGTACTCTAATGGTTCTCTGTGCCTGTAGAATGCAGTCGTGTTTGTGTGTTAGGGGGATGGTAACTTGTGTTAATCCTTCTTTAACCTGTCTCTTCTTCATCTACACTTATTGAAGTGGATTTAACAAGTAATATCAATAAGGGATCATAGCTTTCACCTGGATTCACCTGTTTAATTTATGTCATGAAAAGAGCAGGTGTTCTTAAAGTTTTGTACACTCAGTGTATTATGAAGGCCTACTAGTTCAGAGTCCGATGCCAAAACCCTTGGGCGTGCTGTGTCTGACCAACACTCTCGCAATCTCTCTAAAAACGATCTTCTTGATCCTAACCAGTCAAGCTTCCAGACAGGTCACTCAACCGAGACTGCTCTTCTCTGTGTCACGAAGGCTCACCGTACTGCCAAAGCTGACTCTCTCTCCTCTGTTCTCATCCTTCTAGATCTATCAGCTGCCTTCGACACCGTGAACCATCAGATCCTCCTCTCCAGCCTCTCAGGGCTGGGCGACTTAGTCTCTGCACATTCTTGGATTGCATCCAACCTAGCAGGCCGCTCCTACCAGGTGTTGTGGAGAGGATCTGTGTCTGCACCACTTACTCTCAAGACTGGTGTTCCCCAGGGCTCGGTTCTAGGCCTACTCTCTTTTCTCTATACATTTCTCTAAGTCACTCGTCTCTGTCATATCCTCACATGGTCTCTCCTAGCATTGCTATGTGGATGAAACTCAGCTACTTTTCTCCTTCCCCCTTTCTGACACCCAGGTGGCGACACACATCTCTGCGTGCCTGTCAGACATCTCAGCTTGGATGTCGGCCCACCACCTCAACCTCGACAAGACGGCACTGCTCTTCCTCCTGGTGAGCCGCGTGACCCTGGACAACACCTTATCGTTCTCTGCAAACATCAAATCAGTGACTTGCTCCTGCAGGTTCATGCTCTACAACAGGGCTGTCCAACCCTGTTCCTGAAGAGCTACCATCCTGTAGGTTTTCACTCCAAACCTCATCTAGCGCACCTGATTCTCATAATTATCTGCTTGAAAAGCTGAATCAGGTTGGTTACAACTGCGGTTGGAGTGAAAACCTACAGGATGGTAGCTCTCCAGGAACAGGGTTGTACAGTCCTGTAGTACGACCCTACCTCGCACAGGAAGCGGCGCAGGTCCTAATCCAGGCACTTGTCATCTCCTGTCTGAACTCCTGCAACTCACTGTTGGCTGGACTCCCCGCTAGTGCCATCAACTTATCTAGAACGCTGCAGCCCGCCTGTTGTTCAACCTTCCCAAATTCTCCCATGTCACCCCGCTCCTCCGCATTCGCCACTGGCTTCCAGTCAAAGCTTGCATCCACTACAAGACCATGGTGCTTACCTATGGAGCAGCAAGAGGAACTGCCCCTCCAAGCTTTATTAGGATCCCCATTAGCCGACGTCAATGGCGACAGCTAGTCCTTCTGGGGTCCAAGACATAACGAACAAATACATTACAGACAAAATACTTTACAATTGACATACATTTAAAAACATTCAAATGTAGTGTGTGTGCATCTCTCAGTTAAACATGCACGTCAGTACGTACACACAACAACTACTTCACATGGGGGAGAGGCGTGAAGTGATGCTTTATTTGTTTTTTGAAACCAGGTTTGCTGTTCGCTTGTGTTATATGAGATGGAAGGGAGTTCCCAGCACTCATGGCACTGTATAACACTGTACGTTTGTTCTGGACCTGGGGAGTGTTAAAATACCCCTGGTGGTATGTCTGGTGGGGTAATTGTGTGTGTCAGTGCTATGTGTAAGTTGACTATGGAAACAATTTGGAATTTCCAACACAATGTTTCTTATAAAAACAAGAAGTGATGCAGTCAGTCTTTCCTCAACTCTTAGCCAAGAGAGACGGGCATGCATAGTATTAATATTAGCCCTCTGATTACAATGAAAAGCAAGACTGTGCTGGGCCAGCTGCAGCTCTTCTCTGTCCTGGCACCCCTATGGTGGAACCAGCTTCTGTCTGAATCTAGGGCAGCAGAGGCCCTGCCCATATTCCGAAAACATCTGAAACCCTACCTCTTCAAGGAGTATCTTAAATAATCCCACAGCACCCCCCATCGCACCTCCTTCGGCAATTTAAGATATTGACTCAAATCTAGGTTGTGCCTTTAGATTTAGAGAAAATTAACAACTAATGAAGAATGTTTCACCTGTCCCGTTGAATTCCCAAACCCCTATCTGGTCTGTCGGGTCTGCTTCACGAAAATTGGCCACTTGGAACTCTGTGAGTCAACTGTGAAGCCAAGAGCAGGAAGTGAGGAGTTTGATGTTAAACAGCCAATTACCGTCAGGGATACAGCCCAGAGCGGCCCTGAATCTGTCCAATCACAGACAGGCAGAGCTGGGAGCGGACAGAGAGAGTCCGTCTGTGTGTTGAATTATATGGAACACGATGGAACGTTCTTTCCCACAGTCAGACACACACACACACACACAGCAAGCACTGTGTCTCCAGGCCAGATGTGTGAAAGGGAATTTGCCACACTCTAAACAGCTCGCTCCCTTGTCTTGTTCTCTCTCTCTCTCTCTCCTCCGTCTCTCCCTCTTATTATGATTGCTAAGTACTGCACACTTTAAACACTTGCCTCCCAATCCCCCCTTCCCCAAAACACGTGTATATATTGGACTATAAATTGTGCCTTCCTGTATCATACAGTGCATTAGGAAAGTATTCAGACCTCTTAACCTTTTCCACATTTTGTTACGTTACAGCCTTATTCAAAAATTGATAGAAAAATATATCCTCATCAATCTACACGCAATAGTCCATGCTGCTCTGACATCGCTCGACCATATATGTATATATTCTTAATTCCATTCCTTACTTATATTTTTGTGTATTGGGTATATGTTGTGAAACTGTTAGATATTACTTGTTAGATATTACTGCATTGTCAGAGCTAGAAGCACACTCAATTCGCTACACCCGCAATAACATCTGCTAACCACATGTATGTGACCAATAAAATTGGATTTTATTTGATACCCCATGATGACAAAGCAAAACTGTTTTTTAGAAATGTTTGCAAATGTATTAAAATTTAAAAACAAATATATAACTTTACTCAGTACTTTGTTGAAGTACCTTTGGCAGCGATTACAGAGTCTTCTTGGGAATTACGCTACAATCGTGGCAATCTTGGCACACCTGTATTTGGGGAGTTTCTCCCATTCTTCTCTGCAGATCATCTCAAGCTCTGTCAGGTTGGATGGGGAGCATCGCTGCACAGCTATTTTCAGGTCTGTCCAGAGATGTTCGATCGGGTTGTGTGCTTAGTGTCGTTGTCCTGTTGGAAGGTGAATCTTCGCCCCAGTCTGAGGTCCTGGAGCAGGTTTTCATCAAGGATCTCTCTGTACTTCGCTCCGTTCATCTTTCCCTCAATCCTAACTAGTCTCCCAGTCCATGCCCCTGAAAAACATCCCCACAGCATGATGCTGCCACCACCATACTTCACTGTAGGGATGGTGCCAGGATTCCTTCAGACGTGATGCTTGGCATTCAGGCCAAAGAGTTTAATCTTGGTTTTAATCAGACCAGAGAATGTTGTTTCTCATGGTCTGACAGTCTTTAGATGCCTTTTGACAAACTCCAAGCGGGCTGTCATGTGCCTTTTACTAAGGAGTGTCTTCCGTCTGGCATAAAGGCCTGAGATGGTTGACCTTCTGGAAGCTTCTACCACCTCTACATAGGAACTCTGGAGCTTTGTCAGAGTGGCCATCGGGTTCTTGGTCATCTCCCTGAACAAGACCCTTCACCCCCGATTGCTCAGTTTGCCCGGGCGACCAGCTCTAGGAAGAGTCTTGGTGGTTCCAAACGTCTTCCATTTAAGAATGATGGCCACTGTGTTCTTGGAGACCTTCAATGCTGCAGAAAGTTTTTGGTACCCTTCCCCCAGATCACATTTGCAAAAAACCTGTTTTTTCTTTGTCATTATGGGGTATTGTTTGTTGATTGTTGAGGCAAAACATGTATTTAATCCATTTTAGAATAAGGCTGTAATATAACAAAATGTGGAAAAGGTGAAGGGGTCTGAATACTTTCTGAATGCACCGTACCTATTCTAAAATGTTTATTCTATTCTACTGAGCCATTTACTTTATGTTCCTATTCTTATCTTTTAATATTTATTATTGTTGGAACCTGCATGTAAGCATTTCGTTGGACGGCGTTGACCATGTGTTTTCCGTACATAATACTAATAAAACTCTCTCTCTCACTTCTCCCCATCTCTCTCTCTCTCTCTCTCTCTCTCTCTCTCTCTCTCTCTCTCTCTCTCTCTCTCTCTCTCTCTCTCTCTCTCTCTCTCTCTCTCTCTCTCTCTCTCTCTCTCTCTCTCTCTCTCTCTCTTCTCTCTCTCTCTCTCTCTCTCTCTCTCTCTCTCTCTCTCTCTCTCTCTCTCTCTCTCTCTCTCTCTCTCTCTCTCTCTCTCTCTCTCTCTCACTTCTCTCTCTCTCTCTATCTCTCTCTCTCTCTCTCACTTCTCTCTCTCTCTCTCTCTCTCTCTCTCTCTCTCTCTCTCTCTCTCTCTCTCTCTCTCTCTCTCTCTCTCTCTCTCTCTCTCTCTCTCTCTCTGTCTCACTTTCTACCATAGGAATCTAAAATGTCTCCTGTGGTCATATAAACTTACCATGAAGGACAGTGTGTGTAGTCATCACAGGATGTGTGTGTGTGTGTGTGTATACTGTACAGTAAATAAACTGTGTATACAAAACACCCATGACATGGACTGACCAGATGAATCCAGGTGAAAGCTCTGATCCCTTATTGATGTCACTTGTTAAATCCACTTCAATCAGTGTAGACGAAGGGGAGGAGACAGGTTAAATAATGATTGTTAAGCCTTGAGACAATTGAGACATGGATTGTGTATGTGTGCCATTTAGAGGGTGAATGGGTAAGACAAAAGATGTAAGTGCCTTTGAATGGGGTGCCGTTGAATGGTAGTAGGTGTGGGTGAGCATCCCTGTGGAACGCTTTCAACACCTTATAGAGTCAAAACCACACAATCCATGAGCCAACAAACTCCAAGGCCTTCTGAAGGGTTTTTGAGGTTGCTTATTAAACATGATCATGTTTTTATGTTTTTACACTGCCCTTCCCCACCTGGACAAAAGTAACACCTACGTGAGAATGCTATTTATTTACTACAGCTCAGCGTTCAACACCATAGTGCCCTCAAAGCTCATCACTAAGCTAAGGATCCTGGGACTAAACACCTTCCTCTGTAATTGGATCCTGGACATCCAGACGGGCCGTCCCCCAGGTGGTAAGAGTAGGTAACATCACATCTGCCACGCTGATCCTCAACACAGGGGCCCCTCAGGGGTGCGTGCTCAGTCCCCTCCTGTACTCCCTGATCACCCATGACTGCATGGCCAGGCACGACTCCAACACCATCATTAAGTTTGCAGACGACACAACAGTGGTAGGCCTGTCCGGGTGGTGCTAGGATAACAACCTCTCCCTCAACGTGATCAAGACAAAGGAGATGATTGTGGACTACAGGAAAAGTAGGACTGAGCACGCCCCCCTAGCACGCCCCCATTCTCATTGACAGGGCTGTAGTGGAGCAGGTTGAGAGCTTCAAGTTCCTTGGTGTCCACATCCCCAACAAACTAGAATGGTCCAAACACACCAAGACAGTCGTGAAGGGGGCACGACAAAGCCTATTTCCCCTCAGGAGACTGAAAAGATTTGGCATGGGTCCTCAGATCCTCAAAAGGTTCTACAGCTGCAACATCGAGAGCTTCCTGACTGGTTGCATCACTGTCTGGTATGGCAACTGCTCGGCCTCCGACCGCAAGGCACTACAGAGGGTAGTGCGTGTCAATGGGGCTAAGCTGCCTGCCATCCAGGACCTCTATACCAGGTGGTGTCAGAGGAAGGCCCTAAAAATGGTCAAAGACTCTAGTCACCCTAGTCATAGACTTTTCTCTCTGATACCGCACGCCAAGTCTAGGTCCAAAAGGCTCAGCTTCTATCCCCAAGCTATAAGACTCCTGAATAGGTAATCAAATGGATACCCGGACTATTTGCGTTGTGTCGTCGTCCCCCCCAACCCCTCTTTTACACTGCTGATACACTCTGTTTATCATCTATACATAGTCACTTTAACTATACCTACATGTACATATTACCTCAATTAGCCCGACTAACCGGTGCCCCCCCCACATTGACTCTGTACAGGTACCACCTGTATATAGCCTCGCTACTGTTATTTTTACTGTTTTTTATTTCTTGACTTATCTATTGTTTACCTAATAATTATTTTTTACTTAAAAACTGCACTGTTGGTTAGGGCTTGTAAGTAAGCATTTCACTGTAAGGTCTACACCTGTTGTATTTGGAGCACGTGACAAATAAACTTTGATTTGATTTGATGAATCATGGATCAGTAGTTCTCTTTAGACACAATGAGAGATCAGACATGTTAGCTGCTGAGAGTGGGTAGAGAGATAAGCTAGGCTAAATGCTATGGCCTATGTTTTGGGACTGTAAAGTCGTGGGCCTGCTTTCCCTACCTTAGACACACCCCTGTCTGGGTCCTGGTCGCTCTGAGAGGAGGCCAGAGGAGAATGAAATGGTAACTATCAGGAACAGCTTGTGTTGTCTGCGCGTGCGTGCGTGCGCGTGCGTGTGTGTGCGTGTGCGTGTGTGTGTGTCTGTGTGTGTGTGTGTGTGTGTGTGTCTGTGCGTGCGTGTGCGTGTGCGCGTGTGCGTCTGTGTGTGTGTGTGTGTGTGTGTGTGTCTGTGTGTGTGTGTGTGTGTGTGTGTCTGTGTGTGTGTGTCTGTGTGTGTGTCTGTGTGTGTGTGTGTGTGTGTCTGTGTGTGTGTGTGTGTGTGTGTGTGCGTGCGTGCGTGCGTGCGTGCGTGCGTGCGTGCGTGCGTGCGTGCGTGCGTGTGTGTGCGTGTGTGCGTGCGTGCGTGTGTGTGTGTGTGTGTGTGTGTGTGTCTGTGTGTGTGTGTGTGTGTGTCTGTGTGTGTGTGTGTGTGTGTGTGTGTGTGTGTGTGTGTGTGTGTGTCTGTGTGTGTGTGTGTGTGTGTGTGTGCGTGCGCGCGCGTGTGCGTGCGCGCGTGCGTGCGTGTGTGTGCGTGCGTGCGTGCGTGCGTGTGTGTGTGCGTGTGTGTGTGTGTGTGTGTGTGTGTGTGTGTGTGTGTGTGTGTGTGTGTGTGTGTGTGTGTCTGTGTGTGTGTGTGTGTGTGTGTGTGTGTAATTATAAGTATCTACCAGGCTGTGGTAGATACAGGACATCATTCCCAGGGATCCCATTACTGAGTGTGACAGGCGAGGAGAGAGGGTTCCGAGCGATGACACACACACACACACAAATACAGTGAGTGACGTCAGTAATGATGTGAGCGTGAAATTAGATGCCTGTCCATTTGTCTTTGAAGACAGGACTTAACAACTGATTGGGTTAAGTCAGAAGAACATGGAGGTAATCAATTAGTCTGAATGAGGCCAACAGTTTTTATCCTGTAGCATGGAACTGTTGTAATAGTATAAAAGATCACACTTTGTCTAAGTGATGTGTGTGCTGTGATGTAACCGTTTGGTCTGAATGATCAGAACACACACACAGAACCAGCCAGGCCCATGCATCACACTAATGGTAACGCTAGGGATGCTGGGTAATCTGGTTAGTGGTGTCAGGAATGTAAATCAACTCCAATCATCCTTGCTCTCCCATTGGTCACTGACCCTTCAGCTCTATACTTTACCTTAGAAACTACAAGACAGACATTGCATTACCTTATAAACTACAAGACAGACATTGCGTTACCTTAGAAACCACAAGACAGACATTGCATTACTATAGAAACTACAAGACAGACATTACATTACCTTAGAAACTACAAGACAGACAGACCATAGATTCATATGTAATTGATGGACGAGGTTGTGGTAGTTAAAGATTGTATTCACATTTGACCTTGTGATACTTTACTGTCAATAAGGTGTGATGACTTCATGGATGTCTTTATGTTCCAATAACATATTTATTACCATATTCAATCAAACCGTTGATCCAGGTTTTCCAGGAGAAGTCAGCAATAAAACTCTTCATGTTCAATAGAAACACACAAATAGAAAATCAACTGTACATCATAAATGTATGCATGCTGTTCATCTCTCTGATGTAGAAGAACAATGGGGTTTTTGACTGGAAGCCTGGGGGTCTGTTTAACTGAGGAGGGCTCTTATATTGACTTGAATTGTAAATTTGATTAAATGGTAGATAATATGATGCTTGTGATATAAGAGGGTGCCTTCAATAGCATGTGTAATTGTAACCCTTCAATAGCATGTGTAATTGTAACCCTACAATAGCATGTGTAATTGTAACCCTACAATAGCATGTGTAATTGTAACCCTTCAATAGCATGTGTAATTGTAACCCTACAATAGCATGTGTAATTGTAACCCTTCAATAGCATGTGTAATTGTAACCCTTCAATAGCATGTGTAATTGTAACCCTACAATAGCATGTGTAATTGTAACCCTACAATAACATGTGTAATTGTAACCCTTCAATAGCATGTGTAATTGTAACCCTACAATAGCATGTGTAATTGTAACCCTACAATAGCATGTGTAATTGTAACCCTACAATAGCATGTGTAATTGTAACCCTTCAATAGCATGTGTTTTTGTAACCCTACAATAGCATGTGTAATTGTAACCCTACAATAGCATGTGTAATTGTAACCCTTCAATAGCATGTGTAATTGTAACCCTACAATAGCATGTGCAATTGTAACCCTACAATAGCATGTGTAATTGTAACCCTTCAATAGCATGTGTAATTGTAACCCTACAATAGCATGTGTAATTGTAACCCTACAATAGCATGTGTAATTGTAACCCTACAATAGCATGTGTAATTGTAACCCTACAATAGCATGTGTAATTGTAACCCTACAATAGCATGTGTAATTGTAACCCTACAATAGCATGTGTAATTGTAACCCTACAATAGCATGTGTAATTGTAACCCTACAATAGCACGTGTAATTGTAACCCTACAATAGCACGTGTAATTGTAACCCTACAATAGCACGTGTAATTGTAACCCTACAAATGCATGTGTAATTGTAACCCTACAATAGCATGTGTAATTGTAACCCTACAATAGCATGGGTAATTGTAACCCTACAATAGCATGTGTAATTGTAACCCTACAATAGCATGTGTAATTGTAACCCTACAATAGCATGTGTAATTGTAACCCTACTGGTGCAGATATGACTGTTTATCTTCCTTTGTGTTGCTCTGTCTTCCATCTATCTATAGGGTGTAGATGACAATAGATAGGGATGGGTGTGATACACACACACACACACACACACACACACACACACACACACACACACACACACACACACACACACACACACACACACACACCGTATCACCTCACATTACGCCTGCCCTCTCTAGCCTCAGGGCAGGGCCTTCATCATACGAGAGAGCATTGATTGGGTTCTACACAGCATTAATAAATGGTGTGTGTGTTTGTGTGTGAGTGAGTGCGTGTCACTGTGTGTGAGTGTGTGTGTCTGTCAGAGAGATATTTGAGTGATACACAGCCACAGAATTATTAAATGATGTCTGTTTTGAATTCATTTGGAAGTGAATTTGGTTTTTAGATTGAGTTTCCGTGTCTACTATCCGGTGTGTGTGTGTGTGTGTGTGGTTTTGAGAAAATATTATTTGTATGTGTGTATGTGGTATATAGTGTACACAGGGAGGAGGAAGGGTAGCCTGGTTGACAGATACCACTCCTTGTACTCTGTATCGTATGCCAAAGGCACATGACATGGAGTACAAGGAGTGGAACGTTCGCTGAACAGACTGGCAACCAGGCTAGGGGAAGGGTGCCAGTGGAGTGAGTATTTGGGATGCGAAATGAGAGAGGAAAGTGCGTGTGTGTGTGTGTGTGTGTGTGTGTGTGTGTGTGTGTGTGTGTGTGTGTGTGTGTGTGTGTGTGTGTGTGTTGCTCGGAGATGTCCTCATGATAGGTTTTAGCTCAGGCTGCTTGTCGGAGCCCAGAGTAGATCGATGATGCTCTAATCTAGAGTCTGTATGATGTGATTGATTACTTATCATTTGATTGATTACTTATCATTTGATTGATTACTTAACACGACTCAGAGAGAGCAGCATCTACTGTGTTACCAGTGTGTTAGTGATGCTCAGTACGCACACACACACACGCATGCACACACACTCGCAAATACATGCAAACTGAAATGAAAGAGCAGATTGGTTTTGCGACACTGAACCATATCGGTTATTGAACACTGAATCATGGTTTTGGTTTTACTGTCCTTGTGGCGACCAGAAGTCCTCAAAAGGATAGTAAAACAAGGAAAATTAGGAAAAGTGGGGGCATTTTGCCGATCCCCACAAGGAAAAAGGCTATTTTAGGCTTTGGGATTAGGTTTATGGTTAGTGTTAGGGTTTAGGAATTAGGTTTGGGGTTAAGGTTAGGGAAAATAGGATTTTGAATGGAAATCAATTGTTTGGTCATGAAGCTAATATGATTAGAAGTCATTGCAGAAGAACCAAGGTCACATATTACACCCTGACAGCCTGTGTTCCACACAAATACTACTATCGTGTGTGTGTGTGTGTGTGTGTGTGTGTGTGTATGTGTGTCTGTATGAGTGTATGCGTGTGCACACCTGTGCATGTGTGTTGGAGGAGGATTGGGTTCTTGTAAAACAGGAGAGAACAGTTCCTGTGGAGTGATTATTAACCAGTGTTGAATGAGATTTTTCCTCTATTTACGAATCTATCTTATAATGTAATACCAGATTCCCATGTTTTCGCATATTCTCCATGTGTCAGATGTTAACACCTATAGGCTATGTTTTAGTTTGTGTGTGTATGTGTGTGTGTGTGTGTGTGTGCTGGGGCTATGGTTGAGACTCACTGACATGCAGTATTTGTTAGTAGCCTCATCTCAAACCCTATTAATAAGCTTTACTTTCTGTATGCCTGTTGGGCTCAACTGTCCTGGTTTCTGTCACAAAACATCTAATTTTCTTTCTCTCTCTCTGTGTCTCTCTCTCTGTGTCTCTCTCTCTGTGTCTCTCTCTCTCTGTGTCTCTGTGTCTGTGTCTCTCTCCGTGTCCCTCTCTCTGTGTCTCTCTCTCTGTGTCTCTGTCTCTCTGTGTCTCTCTCTGTGTCTCTCTCTCTGTCTCTCTCTCTTGTGTCTCTCTCTCTCTGTGTCTCTCTCTCTGTGTTGCTCTCCCTCTCCCTCTCCCTCTCCCTCTCCCTCTCCCTTCCTCCCTCTGGCATCACTTATTTACTTTGATCTGTTGGAAATGTCATGCCGATGTCACGCTAGCTGTGTGTGTGTGTGTGTGTGTGTGTGTGTGTGTGTGTGTGTGTGTGTGTGTGTGTGTGTGTGTGGGTGAATACAGTGGATGGTCTCTCTGTGCCCTGGGTGCTGGCCCCACCCAGTCTGCTCAAGCAGCCAATCAGTTTGCTTGACCTCTGCTACAGCCGAACTGACAGCATCAACCTGCAGCATGTGGTGAGTCCAGCTAACTTAAACCTGCTAACTTAAACTTAACTGTTAACTTAGTCCTGTTAACTTGAACATGTTAATTAAAACCTTTTATCTTAATTAACAAATATTTCTGTCTGTCTGTGTGTGTGTCCTGCAGAGTAGTGTGGAGCGTGGTCTCAGCCAGCTGTTTAGACACCTGCAGGGACTCAAACACACACTCACACACATCCTGGGCCCAAGCAACCACCCTGGATTCCACCCCAGCAACAACCCCTGCCCCGAGACTGCACCCCATGTGATGTACGAGCGCCTTCTGTCCCTGTCCTCTCTATGTGTACTTCTTGGGGTGTATTCTCTAGGAACCAAATGGAAGCAAAGGGAGCGAAAGGGGGAGGGACCTACCTACATTTCTCCAATAGAAACTAGAAACTCTCGTTTTTGTTGCAAAATGTTTTTCTTTTGGACTAAACCCATGAGTTTAGTTTCTGTAGAATAAATATCCCAGATCCTATTTCTGGCCTGACTTCTCTCCAAGTAGATCTCTTTACCCTGTTAGTACTAGGGTTCCAAAAGGAGGGTATATTACTGGAAACTTTCAAAATGTACCAGTAAACTACCAGCATTTTTGCATCTTTCAAGGAAGACATCTAATGGCTCTTTTGGGTACTTCAGATTTGTACAGATGTCTGTAATTCTCTCTGGTCCCCTGTTTGGCCTTATCACATGTAAAATATTTGAAATAATTATAACCAAGCTTTAAAACATTATCCTAAATACACTGAACAAAAATATAAACACAACATGTAAAGTGTCGGTCCCATGTTGTACAAAAAGCGTATTTCTCTCCAATTGTTTGCACACATTTGTTTACATCCCTGTTAGTGAGCATTTCCCCTTTGATAAGATGTTGCATTAAACAGCATGATCATTACACAGGTGCACCTTGTGCTGGGGACAATAAAAGGCCACTTTTGTCACACAACACAATGCCACAGATGTTTCAAGTTTTGAGGGAGCATGCAATTGGCATGCTGAGTGCAGGAATGTCCACCAGAGCTTTTGCCAGACAATTAAATGTCATTAACATAAGCCGCCTCCAACGTCATTTTAGAGAATTTGGCAGTACGTCCAAATGGCCTAACAGTCGCAGAACACGTGTAACCATGCCAGCCTAGGACCTCCACATCCGGCTTCTTCATCTGCGTGATCATCTGAGACCAGCCACCCGGACAGCTGTTGAAACTGTGGGTTTGCACAACCATAGTATTTCTGCACAAATTGTCAGAAACCGTCTCAGGGAAGCTCGTCTGCTTGCTCGTTGTCCTCACCAGGGTCTTGACCTGACTGCAGTTTGGCGTCGTAATCAACTTCAGTGGGCAAATGCTCACCTTCGATGGCCACTGGCATGCCGGAGAAGTATGTTCTTCACGGATGAATCCCGAGTTTCAACTGTACCGGGCAGATGGCAGACAAGCGTGTATGGCATTGTGTGGGCGAGGGGTTTAATGATGTCAACGTTGTGAACAGAGTGCCGGTGGGGTGTCGTTGGGGTTATGGAATGGACAGTCATGAGCTACGGACAATGAACACAATCGCATTTTATTGATGGCAATTTGAATGCACAGAGATACCGTGACGAGATCCTGAGGCCCATTGTTGTGCCATTCATCCTCCGCCATCACCTTAATTTTCAGCATGATAATGCACGGCCCCAATTCCTTGAAGCTGAAAATGTCACAGTTCTTCAATGGCCTGCACACTCACCAGACATGTCACCCATGGAGCATGTTTGGGATGCTCTGGATCGACGTGAACGGCAGCGTGTTCCAGTTACCGCCAATATCCAGCAACTTAGCCCAGCCAGAGGAGTGGGACAACATTCCACAGGCCACAATCAACAGCCTGATCAACTCAATACGAAGGAGATGTGTCGCACTGCATGAGGCAAATGGTGTTCACACCATGCCCCTAACCTTTTAAGGTATCTGTGAGCAACAGATGCATATCCGTATTCCCAGTCACATCTATAGATTAGGGCCTAATGAATTGATTTCAGTTGACTGATTTCCGTATATGAACTGTAACTTAGTAAAATCTTTGAAATTGTTGCATGTTGCGTTTCGATTTTTGTTCTTTGTTTGAACTATCAACTTAGTGAATACCATTGGTGTTTAATATGAGGGTTTCAGCATGAAATATAATTGTATATATTTTTTTACACACTTATTTAGTGTATAGTTGGAATAGTTGGAAGAGTTACAGAGTCAATTAAATATGTTGCCATTTGTTGATCCGTTGCAAAACATTATGCTATGGAGTAAAACCTTTTGCTACGGTGTGCGACTAATGAATACACCCCTGGTCTTCGGTGTCAGACGTCTGTGTGTCTGTCTGCCTGTCTGCTCTGGAGTCCTGCTGTACAGACCTACTGCCACTCAGCCTCATAGGACCATACACACCCCAGGTACACACACACACACACACACACACACACACACACACACACACACACACACACACACACACACACACACACACACACAAACAAACACTCTCTCTGGTCTCTCTCTCTGGTCTGACCCTCATCTCTCCTTCCTCCACTCTTTCCCAAGGAAGTAGGAGGATGTGACCAGATCAGGTACTGGCTGTGTGCGTATGTGTTTGTGTATGTGTGTAGTACGTATGTGTGTTCTTGTCATACTATGTTGTGAGTGATGTTGTGCCATGTGGAGCAGGTGTCCACCCATCTGTTCCCGAACCATAGAGACTCTACTGCAGATTCACAGTCACACTGACTTACACATTAGACATCATCTGTTGATAAAATGAACACTGGGAAACACACAGGACTGTGTCACTGTGAGATTCACATCTATGAAGGGAATGCTGTAACTACTCCACCCAGTGCAGTGTGTCTGTTCCCCCTCTCCGTCCATAGCCCAGGGCCAGGGATTACAGACAGGAAGGGCTTAGTGATAGACAGACAACCTCTCCTCTCGTCCTCTCTCAACAGCTGTTGGACCCACCTGCTCTCTCTCTCTCTCTCTCTCTCTCTCTCTCTCTCTCTCTCTCTCTCTCTCTCTCTCTCTCTCTCTCTCTCTCTCTCTCTCTCTCTCTCTCTCTCTCTCTCTCTCTCTCTCTCTCTCTCAGGGTGTGAAACTGAAGCCCAGATGAAGAGATCATTATTAATCTCCAACACTAGTTTCTGTAGAATAAATATGTATGACCCTCTCTCTGCTGCTTAAATGACCTGGTTTCTCTCCAAGTAGACCTCTTTACTACGCTACTACACACTGTCAAACAAACACACCATCATGCACTCGCACACACACATGCGTACACACGCACAAAAACACAGATGGGGATGTGTGTTTACGTTTGTGTATACAGCAGCTCCTCCAGGGTCTAAGACACGCCTATAGCCAGTTCCAGAACGAGGTCCAACAGAGTGTGTGTGATCCACTACAAGGTAACATCAGACTGTGTTGTGCTGTGTATTCTCTCAGGGCTTCTCTTGTTATGATGTGTTGCTGAGTTTGTGTGTGTGTGTTTACAGATATCCTCTCTGGTTCTGATGCATTGGTTATCTCTGCATCAGAGGCGGTCCTTGGTGACTTCCTGTCAGCATTTGAGAGGAACCAATCAGAACTGAGAAAGGCTCTGCAGGCTCTCACACTGTCACAGGAGAAGCTAACACCATAGAAATAAGAATTAATAGAAGGGGCGTCTCCATTAAAGTCAATGCTGGCATAATGGGTGGACCCATGCCAGGAAGTAAATGCAGGAAGCGTCCCCTTCAATACATTCCATTGTATGAGCCACTTCAGTTAACATCATTTGATTGAACATTCTACCATGGCAATCCAACATCAGTTTAACCATCGAAGTTATTGCATCACATTACCAGGCAGCCATTGCGAGTATACCCATGAGTTTACCAGTCAATTGCCAGGGTTAGAGCTTCCAAACCTGTTCTATTAATTCGTATTTCTATGGGTAACACTCCAATTCTGTTTCTGTAGCTCTATAATCCTCTTCTAGTCCCATGCTACAGTCTTTATACATCCATAGAACCCCTCTCACACACCAAACACTCCTGACACAGAGGAAAGGCCTGGTGGATCCCATCCAGTTTTACACACACACACACACACACACACACACACACACACACACACACACACACACACACACACACACACACACACACACACACAACACATATTCCCTTTCCCCTCCTCCTCCCCCTCTAAATCCCAGAAATGTTTTTGAATTATCTGTGTTCCATTTCGGCCCTGTGTTCTGAGGCCTCGGCTAAGGTCTGTGAGTCGTCTGTTCTGTGGCCTAGGCTGTGTGTCTGCGTGTGCCGGTGTGTGTGTGTGTGTGTGAGCTGTGTTCTAAGGACTGGCTAAGGGCTGTATGAGCTATGTGTCCGGTGGCAATGTGAAGTGTTTATTTTGGCTCATCTGTTACTTCACTATAAACTATAAACCCTTGGCAACTCTAACCCCTCACACTCCACTGCCAACCATAGTAAAAATCTTTTGTGTGTTTGTTTGTTTCGGTGTGTGCGTGTATTTTTGTGTAGGTAAGGAGGCGTTGGCTCAGTGTGGGAGGGACTTCCTGGTTGCTGCTGATAGGATAAAGAAGGAGTGGCAGAAGCAGAGGGACAGAGCTGCAGTGGAGCTGTGTGACATACAGGTGGCATTAGCATCAGCCCAAACCAACCTGGATACACTCAGGAGGGAGAGGAGTGACACACACATATCTGATACACACACACACACCTGACACCCACACTCCTGACACACACACACCTGTCATCCACACTCCTGACACACACACACCTGACACACACACTCCTGACACACACATACTAGCCCTTGCTCAGTATGTAAGAAGTAATGCAGTTTAAAAATCCCCTCTGCCAACCCTACCCAATCACAGCTGTCCTCATAGAGCCCGGTCCAATCAGAACACTCCTCACAGGGCTCTGTCCAATGAGAGCGCAGGTCTTTCTGATGTGACGTCCGGCGTCTCTGAACTCTCTGTCTCCCAGCAGCCCCGTGTCACCCAGAGGCAAGCCAATCAGAAGGCAGAGAGGAGCAGTAAGGGCCTGTCCAGACCTCCCTGGCAGAGCTGACTAATGCATCATCACTGGCTGGCTGGATTCTAATTTTCGTATTGTATACCCTTTCTTCCTGAAGTGTGCACTCATTCACTACACCTTATGGAGGTAAACCATTGAATACTTTAGAGAAGAAAGAGCAAGAGGTGTTTAGAGGTACTTAGAGGCTGTGAGCTGTGGAGTCAGACAGAGTCCACGTCTAGATACATCACCTCACACTGCTCCAGCCACGCATGACAAAGTATGTGTGTGTATATATATATGTGTGTGTCTGAAGTAACCAGCACCTGTCTGTGGGTTTTATGGGGTTAACCTGACACAGACTCTCTCTGCGCTCCAGATGCCTGTGTCTCAGTGCCTCAGTGTGTTAACATGTTGCAGTGGTAAAGTGGTCCGGTACTGTAGCTCTCAATATAAATTAACTGGCTTGGATTTAGCTGTGTTGTTTCTATTAATGTAACTGAGACAGTCTTTATGAAGTGTGGTGTAGGCTATGAGTGTAATGTTAAGTACGTAGCTGGCTTTGGGCCACATAGTCAGGCGAATGACAGCCACCTGTGTTACATTAGTACATAGGAACAAGAACACAAAAGAAGCACCTTGCTTCCTTTCCTCTTTCCCTCCTTTCCTTTCCTCTTTTCCTCCCTTCCTTTCCTCTTTTCCTCCCTTCCTTTCTGTCCATATTTGTTCTGGTGTCCTTTCCATTATGAGGTATAGTACCTGCGACCCTGACATTTAATTTTCCAATTCTGGCTCCCCCCTCCCCTCTCCTCCCCTCCTCTATCGCACCTCTCCCTTTCCTCTCTACTCCTATCCTCATCTCCCCAAATCCTGTCCTCTTCTCCTCTGTCCCCTCCTCTCTATCTCCCTCCCTCTATCGCTCTCTCTATTCCTCCCGTTCTCCTGTTTTCTGGGGCAGCTCCTGAAAGTGAATGAAAACAAAAGAAAGAATCCAAGATGGCGTGAGAGAGAGTGATAAAACAAAAAACAACACGTGAAGTCACTATTTCTGAATGCACCTCATTCTTTCTCTCTTGCTCTTCTCTCTCTCGTCATGTTTAAAAGAGTCTTTATCCTCTGCTCTCTCATGAATTACACATGAGCAGCACCTCTCTCTCTTCCCCCTCCTTTACTCCCCACATCCTCTCTCTCTGCCTCCATCCCTCACTCCCTGCCTCTCTTTCTCCCCTCTCTCTCTGCCTCCATCCCTCACTCCCCACATCCGCTCTCTCTCTGCCTCCATCCCTCACTCCCCACATCCGCTCTCTCTCTGCCTCCATCCCTCACTCCCCACATCCCCTCTCTCTCTGCCTCCATCCCTCACTCCCCACATCCCCTCTCTCTCTGCCTCCATTCCTCACTCCCTGCTTCTCTCTCTCTGATCCCCGAGATGTGTAGTTCAGGTCATATCCTGTGTGGTTGGAGGATAACTGGGTTACTGTCTGTTCTGTTCTCACTCATCTGTTTATGGAGAGAAAATGTCAACTCATTCATATAATGACCCTTAGACACACACCCTTTCACAGCGGATTAAAGAACCTATCATAATTTCCAATTAAGACCTGGGATGTAGTTTTGCCGTTGTATCCATCTACGCTCATGGCCAAAAACTGGGAATATCTCAAAGCATACTGCATATTTGTGTGTGCATGCATTAATGTGTGCTTATGTCTCTGTGTATCAGTTGGGGAAGGGTCCAATTGAGTTATATTGATTGCTATTTGCCCTCCGAACACCTGCTAAAACATGCACGAACGCACACCAGTGAATAGAATATTGAGCTCCAGTGTTTGAACAGCATTAGTAATGCATATGTAGTGTTTAGAGTGGCCCAGAGGTGCATTCATATGGAGATATCTGCTTTAACATACCCAATTTAACCAGCTGTCTCTCTCTCTCTCTCTCTCTCTCTCTCTCTCTCTCTCTCTCTCTCTCTGTCTCTGTCTCTGTCTCTGTCTCTGTCTCTGTCTCTCTCTGTCTATCTCTCTCTCTCTCTCTCTCTCTCTCTCTCTCTCTGTCGATCTGTCGATCTTCTTTTCCCTTTATTCCTTTCAATACAGTTCAAGAGGCTTTATTGACATGGAAAACACATGTTAACATTGCCAAAGCAAGTGAAATGGATTGACAGAAATATTGCACTCACACAAGTTCCAAAAGAATTAAGACATTTCAAATGTCATTATGTCTATTTACAGTGTTGTAACGATGCACAAATATTTACAATGGTGTTTGTTCTTCGCTGGTTGCCCTTTTCTTGTGGCAACAGGTCACACATCTTGCTGCTGTGATTACACACTGTTGTATTTCACCCAGTAGATAAGGGAGTTTATCAAAATTGGATTTGTTTTCAAATTCTTTGTGGGTCTGTGTAATCTGAGGGAAATATGTGTCTCCAATATGGTCATACATTTGGCAGGAGGTTAGGAAGTACAACTCAGTTTTCCCCTCATTTTGTTGGCAGTGTGCACATAACCCGTCTTCTCTTGAGAGCCAGGTCTGCCTATGGCAGCTCTCTCTCTCTCTCTCTCTATCTCTCTCTCTCTTCCTTTCTCCGTTCTTTTCCCTCTCTCTCTTTCCCTCTCTCTCCTACCCTTGTTTTCTCTCTCTCTCTTGCCTGCTCCAGTATTAACGAAGCTGCCTCCCTCGCTTTCTCCTGAGCTGCTCTCCGTCTCACAACATCCATCTATTAGGATTGTATGTTTCTGTAGTCAGAGCAGATATGAGAGGAAGAGATGAAGGCGATGATGATGGTGATTGGAGCTCATTGTCTGGCTGCCAATGGAGGTGTGTGTGACTCTTATCATATGTCAGAGAGTGAATGTGTGTGTGTGTGTGTCAGTAATGATATGCATGCTCTGGGCTCTGGTTTGATCAGCACTGTCTGAGGTGTCGTCTGCTCACCTTTGTCTGAGGGGAAGAGAGGAGGGAGGGAGATAGGAAGGAGATAGAGAGGGGGAAGGGGGCGGATGAGAGAGAGAGAGAGAGAGAGAGAGAGGATAAGGAGGGAGGGAGATTGCTTTTTTCTCTGACAGTAGCACAGTGGGATGCTGCTCTGAGCATGTGTGTCTGTGTGTGTGTGTGCACATTGTTAGAAACATCTCACATTGTTAAAAACGTAGTGAGCCCAGTGCAGGTGCTGTCTGACCAGCCATACACACACATTGTCTGTCTGTCTGTCTGTCTGTCTGTCTGTCTGTCTGTCTGTCTGTCTGTCTGTCTGTCTGTCTGTCTGTCTGTCTGTCTGTCTGTCTGTCTGTCTGTCTGTCTGTCTGTCTGTCTGTCTGTCTGTCTGTCTGTAATGAACAAAGGCTGAGAGGAGTGACTGTCCCCACTCTCGACACACACACACACACACTGTCTGTCTGTGTCTGTACTGAACAAAGGCTGAGAGGAAAGACTGTCCCCGCTCTCGACACACACACTCTGTCTGTGTCTGTACTGAACAAAGGCTGAGAGGAGTGACTGTCCCCGCTCTCAACACACACACACTGTCTGTCTGTGTCTGTACTGAACAAAGGCTGAGAGGAGTGACTGTCCCCGCTCTCAACACACACACACTGTCTGTCTGTCTCTGTACTGAACAAAGGCTGAGAGGAGTGACTGTCCCCGCTCTCTACACACACACACTGTCTGTCTGTCTCTGTACTGAACAAAGGCTGAGAGGAGTGACTGTCCCCGCTCTCAACACACACACACTGTCTGTCTGTCTCTGTACTGAACAAAGGCTGAGAGGAGTGACTGTCCCCGCTCTCAACACACACACACTGTCTGTCTGTCTCTGTACTGAACAAAGGCTGAGAGGAGTGACTGTCCCCGCTCTCTACACAGATGTCAGCAGGAACAAAGGGAAAGAGGAAAAGCATGTGCGCCGAAGCATCAGTCTTTCCCTGTTCTTTTCTGTACGCACGCATGTACACGCACGCACTCACAGACACAAACGCACTCACAGACAGTTTTTACTATTACTCCATTAAATTCCTAAACAAAATATGTACTTTTTACTCCGATACATTTTCCCTAACAAAAGTACTCATTATGCTAGAATATTAGAATGCTCAAGCAGGACAGCAATATGCTCCAATTCACACACCTCACTATAATGCGTTGTCATCCCTACTGCCTCTTATCTGGCGGACTCATTAAACACAGATACTGCGTTTGTAAATTATGTCTGAGTGTTGGAGTGTGCCCCTGTCTGTCGGTAAATTTAAAAAACTAGAAAATCGTGCCCTTTGGTTTGCTTAAAATAAGGAAACAGAGCCCCAGCTGTTTTGAGACCCACATTTTTAGCCCAAAAATATATGTATACTGTATGCAGGGCCGGCCACCCATTAGGCAAGATTCGGCGATCGCCTAGGGCGGCACTTGAATTGGAGGAGGCATTTTGACATTTGGCTGCCACCCTCTGGCGCCCCGATCAGCTACTACACCGCCGGCGGCACTCCAGCTGCCAGATCATAGCGTTGCTGCAGTTCCCGCCCCCACCCGCTTCTCCCGGGGGGGCGCTGGCGGTGTAGTAGCGCTATATACACTACCGTTCAAAAGTTTGGAATTTGGGGTCACTTAGAAATGTCCTTGTTTTCAATAACATCAAATTGATCAGAAATACAGTGTAGACATTTTATGTTATTTTAATGGACAGAAAATGAGCTTTTCTTTAAAAAACAAGGACGTTTCTAAGTGACCCCAAACTTTTGAATGGTAGTGTATATATACATATTTTTTTGGGGGGGGCTTGCCTGTTTTGCATGTTATTTTGGCATTAATACGTGTCACATATTAGTTTGCAAACAATGTAAAAAATAATATATATATAATTGAGTTAATAAAGCTGCATATCTCTTGGCAACCTGCATTTAGGCAGCTCTTAAATGCAGGTGTTTCAGCCTAGCTCAGTGCTTTCTGTGGTGGTGGGGCGGGCCAGCAGAAAATAGGAGTATTGTGCCATAATTGGCTCAGTGTTCTGTCACTCATGGGGACAATGCGCAATCACCAATTTTAAGTTCTTAATAAGTGTGGACATTCAACATTTCAGCCCTTTGTGTCCAGCCATAGAGTTATATTACAAGTACATTTCCAAGAAGGCTCAAGGTCATTGGCCACAGAAATGACGTCAAATCACGTTATATGTACAGTAGCTTTGATTGGACTGATCATGTCACCATCTTACTTTCACAATCTTAGCTAGCAGTCATCATCATGAATCAAGTCTACTGGCTAATCCTTGTCACATGAAGAGAAATAATGAGGAGAAAATATAGATAAAACATATGGGTGCTCATCGACATAAACATTACACAACAATTTGGAGATCGCAAATTCAACAATGAGTGGTTTGTAAGGAATCGGTGACAGTGGCTAACTGCAAGTGTTTTGAACGGTCATTCAACTCAGAATTGTAAATCTGGCGTCTTTCTCTTTGATGACAACATTTACCCGCGAAGGACCGCCCCGCCACTTTACTGTTCCAGCACATCACAGTACCTGAGTCAAAAAATTTCTTATGCTGCTGTAACCGGTGTAAAACGGCTAGCTAGTTAGTGGCTAGTAGCGTTTCAATCAGTGATGTCACTCGCTCTGAGACCTTGAAGTAGTTATTTCCGTTGCTCTGCAAGAGCCAAGGCTTTTGTGGAGCAATGGTTAACTATGCTTCGAGGGTGACTGTTGTCAATGTGTGCAGAGGGTCCCTGGCTCGAGCCCAGGTAGGGGCTAGGAGAGGGACTGAAGCAAAACTGTTACACTGCTTCATAAATGATGTAGGATGCTAGAGAGATATGTATACTGTAGCTAAGAAAGTAATACTAAGTGAATGTTGTGTAGTATGCTGTTAGTAGCCCATGAGCCTCACCCTAATCATTTGGTCTATTTTCACCTTTCATTTCGCCTACTGTTCTGACTTGGTGGTGCACATGTAGCCTATAACCTGTTTTAGAGAAATGTAATCATCAAATATTGTAACAGCTATTATTATCTGCTCATATGCCCCCTTTATTTATCCTACGTTTCTGACTTGGGAGTACACTGTAACGGCCCATGTTCTGAATTCTGTCGCTGTACGTTTCAAAAGTGCTGAACAAATAGTTATATTGACTACGTCCGTCCTCGCTCGCTCATTAATGTCTTAATCGAAATTACGGATTGCTTCTTATCCACTTGTCGTCCCCTTATGCCACAGTTTGTACATCTCAATTGTCATTAGAAACCACATTTGTTTAAGCAAGTCAGCCATATCAGCTATGTTTTTTTATAAGGCAGTAAATGAAGCTGAATTAGCTGTTTCGCTGCCAGACAAGGCTCCGCTGATAGCCAAGTGTAGCAGTGGTAAGGCCTTGGGACTGCTGTTGGGAATCTACTCTTTCTAATTATGTAAGGCTGGGCAGTGTACTCTGTTGTCATCAAACGCTAGCCCCGAAAAACTTTTTGCCCTTGAAACGCTGAACTCCCCCCCATTGTTTTCCTATGGAGAAGTAGGACACCATTTTAATCAGGATAATCTCCTCTTCGTAATTATGTTTTGCTGGACAGTGTACTCCATTGTCATTGATCTGTAGACCAGAAATTACAAAAAAAATGTCCTACTTCCTCGTTATGCAGATCTAAGCACAGTTGACACCATCAAGGTGCAGATGTTTACTTTCTACACAAGTTGTTCTTCCTAAGAACAGATTGTAGTGGTAATATGAAAAGGTATACATTGTTTGGTGCCATTTAGGCGAAATTGAATTCTAAGCATCATTCCAGTCAAAATAGGCTCTGCGAACGTTAATTTGCTATGAGTTATACAGCGGGTGAAATAAGTATTGAACACGTCACCATTTTTCTCAGTAAATATATTTCCAAAGGTGCTATTGACATGAAAGTTTCACCAGATGTTGGTAACAACCCAAGTAATCCATACATACAAAGAAACCAAAACAAATAAGTTCAGAAATTAAGTTATGTGTAATAATGTGAAATGACACAGGGAAAAAGTATTGAACACATGAAGAAAGGGAGGTGCAAAAAGGCATGGAAAGCCAAGACAACAGCTGAAA
>CM042402.1:15981182-15986182 GCA_023634145.1 Thymallus thymallus | reverse complement strand
AGATTCACAGCTGTAATCGCTGCCAAAGATGCTTCTACAAAGTATTGACTCAGAGAGAGAGAGAGAGAGAGAGAGAGAGAGAGAGTGAGAGAGAGAGGAGAGAGAGGAGAGAGAGAGAGCGAGAGAGAGAGAGAGCGAGAGGGGAGAGGAGAGAGAGAGAGAGAGAGGGGAGAGAGAGAGAGAGAGAGAGAGAGGTGATGGATGGTGTTGAGTACCACTCCTGGGAGCCTAAATGCTTCCTCATCAGTAAACAGTGAATAATTCATACACACACGCACAGACACACACATACAGAGAGGCAGGGAAATGATATTCATGTCACAGACCTTCCATTTTTACAGCAGACAACCCAGTCTTGAGTGGACACTTTCATTATTCACTATTGTATGAACTCTCAGAGACCCTCTATTATGTGTCTGTCTGTGTGTGTGTGTGTGTGTGTGTGTGTGTGTGTGTGTGTGTGTGTGTGTGTGTGTGTGGAGAGAGAGAGAGAGAGAGAGAGAGAGAGGGTGAATCAGAGGACAGGGTGAGGCAGCATGCAATGCTCCCCTAACGGCGACCCTAAGACACACACAGCTCTCTGCTAGGAAGAAATGGTTTGAGCAGACTTCTCTCTGACCAGTTCTGATCCAGATACACACACCCATGGGAACCAAAACAGCGGAGAAGTTTACTGCCCTACCAAACAAAAAGGCATTAACTGCTCATAGCGTGGAACGTAGAAAAATTGCTTTTATTTACCTTGGTTTAACAGAAACCTTATAACATTTTCTCCAAAACACAATACAATAGAGGCAGGATACTTGTCCACATGATTAAACATGAAATTCGTAACATATCACACAAAATTGGTGATGGACTTCCACAAAGGAATAAATAGCATACGAAATGTAACATATCACACTTAAATGCAGAGTTTTGAATATTCCCCAAACCACGCAGAATGAATGTGTCAAAACCATACATTCATCCATAATACGTTGAATTTCGAAGGGAAAACTATGAGATCCTTGTTGCTAGATCACGAGCTACAAAAGATTGGCCTTGGAGAGAAGTTTAACTAAAAGCACATGGTTCTTCACAGACAGAATCTCTGCTGAGTTATATTGACCCCTGACCCAGCTAACGCAATACTGTATCTATGGTGATTGCTGATGTCATAAATATGATAGATGACACAGAGGGTGTAGCAGATTCAGCAGTTTGTTCACCCCTTACACACACATCACTATCATCAAACATACGCATACTAACACACACACACACGCAATGATGCACACATACAGACACGCACATGCGCACGCGCACACACACACACACACACACACACCACAGCGTGTCCTGCAGACTGGGAAAGCTGAATAATTGCACTATATTTTGTGTTTCATAACTCCAGCCAATACCCTATTATTATGCTAATGTTATTACAGAGAGAGCCTTATGCTTGGCTTTGATGTTCTGAATGAAACACAATGAGCATGTGGAATAATAATAACAATATTAATATTGAACAATCCATAAACACTGTTGACCAAACAGCTCACATTGCACTCGCTCTCAATGTTTGAACACACTATTATTTAGCATTGACATGAACAGCCAGACCTATTGTTTTTGTGGTGAATCCTCTATTTATGTGTGTGTGTGTGTGTGTGTGTGTGTGTGTGTGTGTGTGTGTGTGTGTGTGTGTGTGTGTGTGTGTGTGTGTGTGTGTGTGTGTGTGTGTGTGTGTGTGTGTGTGTGATGAATAATGGCTGGGGGAGTGACCTCTCTCTCTCTCTCTCTCTCTCTCTGTGCGTGTGTGTGTGTGTGTGTGTGTGTGTGTGTGTGTGTGTGTGGTAAGTGATGGCTGGGGCAGTGGTTCCTTTAGATCAGGCACAGCTCAGGACACCTGTCTTCCCCGCAGGACCCTCTCACGAGAGAGAGAGTAAAGTGGAGAGAGAAGGGTTGTTCTCTCTCTCTAACTGTGACTTCAACTGTCACAGAAACCCTGGAGGCAGAGCATCAAGCAAAAAATAACATCCTCTTTCCATCTCTATTCAAGAAATGTCTCTCTCTCTCTCTTTCTCTCTCTCTCTCTCTCTCTCTCTCTCTCTCTCTCTCTCTCTTTTTCTCTCTCTCTCTCTCCTCTCTCTCTCTCTCTCTCTCTCTCTCTCTCTCTCTCTCTCTCTCTCTCTCTCTCTCTCTCTCTCTCTTTCTCTCTCTCTCTCTCTCTCTCTCTCTCTCTCTTTCTCTCTCTCTCTCTCTCTCTCTCTCTCTCTCTCTCTCTCTCTCCTCTCTCTCTCTCTCTCTCTCTCTCTCTCTCTCTCTCTCCTGTCTCTCTCTCTGTCCCATATACAGTGGGTACCATGAGTATTCACCCCTCACATTTGTTGCGTTACAAAGTTGCCAAAAATTGCTCCTAATGTCAAGTGGAAGAACAATTCTAACAGTTGAAAAACATTCATGAAAAATGTAACAGTAATATACCTTAAGAGCACACCTGGATTGAGCAATATTCGGCCATTATTCTTTAAAAAAAATGTCAAGCTCTGTCAAGATGTTGGAGACCATGGCTAGAAAGCAATTTTCCAGTCTTGCCATAGATTTTCAAGCAGATTTAAGTAAAACCTGTTACTTGGCCAATTAAGAACATTCACTATACTCCCTCTAATTCTCTCTCTCTCCCACACTTCCTCCCCCCCTAGGACCATGCCTCAGGACTACCTGGACTGATGACTCCTTGCTGTCCCCAGTCCACCTGGCCGTGCTGCTGCACCAGTTTCAACTCTTCTGCCTGCGGCTATGGAACCCTGACCTGTTCATCGGACGTGCCACCTTGTCCCAGACCTGCTGTTTTCAACTCTCTCTCTCTACCGCACCTGCTATTTCAACATCTAAATGCCCGGCTATGAAAAGCCAAGTGACATTTACTCCTGATGTACTTACCTGTTGCAACCTCTACAACCACTGTGATTATTATTTGACCCTGTTGGTCATCTATGAACGTTTGAACAACTTGGAGTAAGATCTGGCTTTAATGGTCATGTATTGTTATAATCTCCACCCGGCACATGCAGAAGGGTACTTCGAGCCTGGTTTCTTTCTAGGTTTTTGCCTTTCTAGGGAGTTTTTCCTAGCCACCGTGTGTCACGACTCCATCCGAAGTTGCCTCACCCCCTTGTTCGGGCATGCTTCAGCGATCGTTTCACCATAAATTTGCCTCGATCAGGTGCTCCTCGCAAGATTTCTGACAGAGGAGTGAAAAGAATAATCAGAAGAGTTGTCCAAGAGCCAAGGACCACTTGTGGAGAGCTTCAAAAAGACCTGCAATTAGCAGGTACTGTTGTCTCAAAGAAAACAGTAAGTAATGCACTCCACCGCCATGGCCTGTATGCACGCTCACCACGCAAGACTCCATTGCTGAAAAAAAAGCATGTTGAAGCTCGTTTAAAGTTTGCTGCACAACATTTGGAAAAGCCAGTGAAATACTGGGAGAATATAGTGTGGTCAGATGAGAGCAAAATTGAACTGTTTGGATGTCATAATACACACCATGTTTGGAGGAGAAATGGCACTGCACATCACCCTAAAAACACCATACCAACAGTGAAGTTTGGAGGTGGGAACATCATGGTGTGGGGCTGCTTTTCAGCAAATGGTACTGGCAAACTTCACATAATTGAAGGAAGGATGAATGGGCTTACCGAGACATTCTTGACAAAAATCTGCTGCCATCTACCAGGATGATGAAGATGAAACGAGGGTGGACATTTCAGCAAGACAATGATCCCAAACACACAGCCAAGGAAACTCTCAATTGGTTTCAAAGAAAGAAAATAAAGCTGCTAGAATGGCCCAGCCAATCACCTGACTTAAATCCCATTGAAAATCTATGGAAAGAACTGAAGATCAAGATTCATAGAAGAGGCCCACGGAACCTTCAAGATTTGAAGACTGTTTGTGTGGAAGAATGGGCCAAAATCACACCAGAGAAATGCATGCGACTAGTTTCTTCATACAGGAGGCGTCTTGAAGCTGTCATTACCAACAAAGGCTTTTGTACAAAGTATTAAATAAATATCAGTAAGTGTGTTCAATACTTTTTCCCTGTGTCATTTCACATTATTACACATAACTTAATTTCTGAACTTATTTGTTTTGGTTTCTTTGTATGTATGGATTACTTGTATTGTTACCAACATCTGGTGAACATTTCATGTCAATAGCACCTTTGGAAATATATTTACTGAGAAACATGGTGACGTGTTCAATACTTATTTCACCCACTGTATGTTCCCTCTGTTCCCTCATGTTCTTGTCGGTTATTGTTTATTTGTGATTGTGTATTTACACGAAGTGTGTTGTCTAGGCGATGCCTAGTTATTTGTACACCTCTCGTGATTACTGGAACAGTTATATTTTGTCTGTTCGGTTGAGAATTACTTCTTTGGTATTAAATTATACCTTGTTCCACGCTATCTCCTGCGCCTGGCTCTCCATTATATATCCACCGTCACGCCGTGCTTCTACATCTGCATTGCTTACTGTTTGGGGTTTTGTGACATCAGCTGATGTAAAAATGGCTTTATAAATACATTTGATTGATTGATTGACTCTTGGTAAGCAACCCCAGTGTAGATTTGGCCTTGTTGTAGGTTATTTTCCTGCTGGAAGATGAATTTGTCTCCCAGTGTCTGGCTTTCCTCTAGGAACTCCATCTCATTTATTTTATTTTTTATCCTGTATATTTTGTATTCTTACTTTCACTCATTTAGGCCATTATTGTGGAGTCACTACAATTTTGTTGATCCGTTCTCAGTTTTTCTCCCATCTTCGCCATTGAACTCTGTAGCTGCTCATCTCTGAGCAGTTTCCTTCCTGTCTTGCAGCTCAGTTCAGAAGGACGACTGCATCTTTGATGTACATGGGTGGTTTAATACATCATCCACAGCATAATTATTAACTTGATATGTATTTAATGTCTGATTTGTTATTGTTACCCATCTACCAATCACTGC
>CM042402.1:15898682-15976182 GCA_023634145.1 Thymallus thymallus | reverse complement strand
AACCCAGATTCGTCCATCGGATTGCCAGATGGTGAAGCTTGATTCATCACTCCAGAGAACGTGTTTCCACTGATCCAGAGTCCAATCACGGCAGGTTTTACACCACTCAAGCCAGCGCTTGGCATTGCGCATTTTGATCGTAGGCTTGTGTGTGGCTGCCCCGCCATGGAAACCCATTTCATGAAGCTCCGGACTAACAGTTCTTGTGCTGACATTAACATTTGAATGTGTTTACTCATACATTTGGCCATGTAGTGAATAAAGTGTAGATAATCACATTTGTACCAATATGTTATAAGCTGTAGTGATATTCTAGCAATAGCAACTGTCTATGTTTGTGTCTGCAGACTGTAGTGCTATTGGATGGAGACTGACACTGATCTGTCACCTTTTTTGAAGACCCATAAACACATCACACACACACTAGTGTGTATTTTACATTATTTAATCAGCAGCAGTGCTGAGGATGTATTTTTTTCTAATGAGACAAGAAGAAAATCTGCTTCTCAGAGAGAGAGTGAGAGCGAGAGAGAGAGAGAGGGTGACATAAAAAGAGCGGTGAGAGGGAGAATCATAAAGGAGAGAAAACAGTTGGAGGGAATTAGATTTTTAGCAAAATGTTTAATATGCAGGATCAGCATTCCAGACATCAACAATGAAAATGAGATGCTGTGAAGGTGTGTAACAATAAGGGTTGAGGTGTAATATTCTCCTCTGCGCTAGTATCCATAACAAAGCCGTTTGGGTCTCAGTGGGACTCCAACACCCACGATGCCTCTGTCTCTGTCTCACCTGTCAGGAGATGAAAGACATAGTACACCTGTGGCATGCTAAAAACACATTGCTCTGCTGTGGGACACACACACACAGAGAGAGAAACAAACACACTCAAGATATGCTGTGTGTGCAGATTTACACCGTTTTCATCATCTTATCATAGATATTAATGAACTCCCCTGGGACTCGACTCTCACCTCTCACTGCTTCTCTTCTTCTTATTGTTTTCTCATTCAGGTGGGGTGTGTGGACTGCTACCATCCCCCTCTTTGTCTGTTATGTCCCTGTCTCATAGCTGAGAGAATGCATGAGAGTCCTAGTTATGTCTGAGGTAGACCCAGTCTGTCTATCTGTCCTAGTTATGTGTGAGGTAGACCCAGCCTGTCTATCTGTCCTAGTTATGTATGAGGTAGACCCAGCCTGTCAATCTGTCCTAGTTATGTATGAGGTAGACCCAGCCTGTCAATCTGTCCTAGTTATGTATGAGGTAGACCCAGCCTGTCAATCTGTCCTAGTTATGTATGAGGTAGACCCAGCCTGTCTATCTGTCCTAGTTATGTATGAGGTAGACCCAGCCTGTCAATCTGTCCTAGTTATGTATGAGGTAGACCCAGCCTGTCAATCTGTCCTAGTTATGTATGAGGTAGACCCAGTCAGTCTATTTGTTTTCTATTAGTTACGCTTTATTAAACATTATAGCACAGATTTCTTATATGAATCATAATGAGGTGAAGTTACACTGATCATGAAAGATTGAACATCCACATTAGATATATAATATGTAGATAATCCAATCTCTACCAATGTGTAATACCTATTAGTGATATTGGAACTAGAAACTATACAGTGGCTTCAGAAAGTATTCATCACACATCTTTACTTTTTCCACATTTTGTTGTGTTACAGCCTGAATTCAAAATTGATTCAAAAAAGTCAAGAGGTATGACTACTTTGTGTATGCAGACTGTAGTACTCTGTATGGCTCAGTTGGTAGAGCATGGTGCTTGCAACACCAGGATTGTGGGTACAAATCTCTCCCTCGGCCTCCATTTGGCAAATCTGACCATAATTATATCCTCCTGATTCCTGCTTACAAGCAAAAACTAAAGCAGGAAGTACCAGTGACTCGGTCAATAAGGAAGTGGTCAGATGACGTAGATGCTAAGCTACAGGACTGTTTGCTAGCACAGACTGGAATATGTTCTGGGATTCATCCGATGGCATTGAGTATACCACATCAGTCACTGGCTTCATCATTAAGTGCATCGATGACGTGGTCCCAACAGTGCTCAGAGTAGCCCAACCAGAAGCCATTGATTACAGGCAACATCCGCACTGAGCTAAATGGTAAATCTTCCGCTTTCAAGGAGTGGGACTTTAACCCAGAAGCTTATAAGAATTCCCGCTATGCCCTTCGACGAACCATCAAACAGGCAAAGCGTCAATGCAGCACTAATATTTAATCCTACTACACCGGCTCTGATGCTTGTTGGATGTGGCAGGGCTTGAAAACTATTACGGACTACAAAGGGAAGCCCAGCCACGAGCTGCCCAGTGACACAAGCCTACCAGATGAGCTAAATGACTTCTATGCGTGCTTTGAGGCTAGCAACACTGAACATGTATGAGAGCACCAGTTGTTCCAGATGACTATGTGATCACGCTCTCCATAGCCGATTTGAATAAGACCTTTAAACTGGTCAACATTCACAAGGCCAGTTTACCAGGATGTGCACTCAGAGCAGGTGCTGATCAACTGGCAAGTGTCTTCACTGACATTTTCAACCTGTCCCTGACCGAGTCTGTAATACCTACATGTTTCAGGCAGACCCTGTGTCCAAGAACACCAAGGTAACCTGCCTAAATGACTACCGACCCGTAGCACACAAGCCTGTAGCCATGAAGTGCTTTGAAAGGCTGATCATCGCTCACATCAACACCATCGTCCCTGAAACCATAGACCCACTCCAATTCTTATATCGCCCCAACAGATGCACAGAGGATGCAATCTCTATTGCACTCAACACTGCCTTTTCCCACCTGGACAAAAGGAGCACCTACATGAGAATGCTGTTCATTTACTACAGCTCAGCGTTCACCATAGTGCCCTTTGATCTCATCACTAAGCTAAGGACCCTGGGACTAAACACCTCCCTCTGCAACTGAATCCTGGACTTCCTGACGGGCCGCCCCCAGGTGGTAAGGGTAGGTAACAACACATGTGCCTTGCTGATCCTCAACACCGGGGCCCCTCAGGGGTGCATGCTTATTCCACTCTGTACTCCCTGTTCACCCACGACTGCGTGGCCAAACACGACTCCAGCACCATCATTACATCATTACACCACAACAGTGGTATGCCTGATCACCGACAATGATGAGACAGCCTATAGGGAAGAAGTCAGAGACCTGGCAGTGTGGTGCCAGGACAACAACCTCTTCCTCAACGTGATCAAGACAAAGGAGATGATCGTGGACTACAGGAAAAGGAGGGCCGAGCACACCCCCATTCTCAAATTCCTTGGTGTCCACATCACCAACAAACTATCATGGTCCAAACACACAGAGACAGTCGTGAAGAGGGCACGACAATGCTTATTCCCCCTCAGGAGACTGAAAAGATTTGGCATTGGTCCTCAGATCCTAAAAAAAAGTTCTACAACTGCACCATCGAGAGCATCCTGACTGGTTGCAACACCACCTGGTATGGCAACTGCTCTGCCTCTGACCACAAGGCACTACAGTGGGTAATGCGTACGTCCCAGTACATCACTGGGGCCAAGGTTCCTGCCATCCAGGACCTCTATACCAGGCGGTGTCAGAGGAAGGCCCTAACAATTGCCAAAGACTCCAGCCACCGTAGTCATAGACTGTTCTCTCTGCTACCACACGGTAAGCGGTACCGGAGTGCCAAGTCTAGGTCCAAAAGGCTTCTTAACAGTTCTACCCCCATACTATTTGTATTGACCCCCCCCCCCTTGAATGAGTAATATTCCAAACAGTCTCCATCCATCTTGTTCAGGGGCAGAACTACATATTTTTACCTTGTCAGATCTGGGATTCGATCCAGCAACCTTTTGGTTACGGCCCAACGCTCTAACCACTCGGCCACCTGCCGCCCCCCCCCAAAAAATATTTGAATTCCCGGGGCCACCATGCGTAAAAAGTATGCACGCATGACTGTAAGTCGCTTTGGATAAAAGCGTCTGCAAAATGGCATATATTATTATTATTATTATACTGTATATTACTGACACGCTGATCTGTTGCCTAGTGTGTGACACACAAACACATCACAAACACACATGCAAGCACACACATTTACACACACTGGGTAATGAAACACTTCACAGCTCCTTTGGCTTCTGCAAGGCGTTGAGTCTAAAACACAACTATTAGATCTATAATGACTCTCCTGCCTACTCCCTATGGAGACACACACACACACGCACACGCACACGCACACACACACACACACACACACACACACACACACACACACACACACACACACACACACACACACACACACACACACACACACACACACCCTGTTCAGTCGATGCATTATACATTCCACACATCTGCCACTCTGAGCTCTCTATTCCATAGGGGAGCAGAGTAGGAGAGGAGGAAGAGAGGGGGAAGAGAGGGGCTCTGTTTTTAAGAGCTGGAAAAAGGAGGGAAGGCTTGGCTTTCTCCCCCAACCCAACTCTCCCCTCTCTCTGTCTCTCTCTCTATCTCTCCTCTCCTTCTCACCCCTCTCTTTCTCAACCAACCTCTCCTCCCCTCCCCCTCTCTCTTTTAACCCTCTCTCCCCTCTTCTCTCTCAACCCCCCCACCCTCTTTCTACCCCCTCTCCTCCCCCTCTCTTTCCCATTCCATTTCTCCCCCCTCTTCCTCTGTATATATGCCAGGAGCATGGCTGGTGGAATGTGAGGCCTTCACCTGTGTTTGGGTCTCATTAAGAAACACACAGAAATATGGCTCTGCTCTATGAGTGATTTTTACACACGCATACCTCCACCCTACTCTACCAACGCCTCTCTCTCCCCCCTCTCTCTCCCCTTCTCTCTCTCTCATTTTCTCTCTCTCTCTCATTTTCTCTCTCTCTCTCTCTCTCTCATTCTCTCTCTCTCTCTCTCTCTCTGTGTTTGTGTTCTTTGCTCATATTTCTACATTACATTTACACCTCCTTTGTGTGCCTGTTTTCTGTCTGTCTGTCTGTCTGTCTGTCTGTCTGTCTGTCTGTCTGTCTGTCTGTCTGTCTGTCTGTCTGTCTGTCTGTCTGTCTGTCTGTCTGTCTGTCTGTCTGTCTGTCTGTCTGTCTGTCTGTCTGTCTGTCTGTCTATCTGGGCCCAGATTCACAATACCTTCTTAAGAAGACATTTCTTTTTAAATGCCATTTTTTCCTTAACTATAGACTTACTGTATGAAGAAAGTTCAACACAGTTGCTATTCCTCAATAAAGTTATTGGAAATGTTCTTAATTTCTTTTACATGATTCTTTCTAACAAAAAAGTTAAGAAGAAATGGGATTCTTGAAAATAATATTTTAGGATTTCTTCTTATACTACAGCTAAACCCTTGTCTTGTGACACACAGACAGTTGGCTACCGGACATTTAAATACACCAAGAAAACTATTTAAACATGCATTATCTAGCTAGCTAGTAATTAACAACATATTACAATATTCTAGAAGTGTTAAAAAGCTAGCGTTAGCACGTCAATTTGCAAAGAACTTGGCTAACTTAGTTAAATATCTTTGCCAAAATTCATAATCTCTCTCCCATGTCTTATTCGACTAGTATTTTTAACAGTGTAGAATAATAAATCAGCCATAGTTGTTCTCAGCTGTTCCCCTCTGTGTGTGCCTGTGTGAGAGAGAATGATCTGGACAAGGACACAGGCTTTGTTGTTTTCAAGTGTCACTGTGCTGCTTTAATAGATTCAAGGCCTAGATGAGAAGAAGAGGTGGGGGAAAGGAAGAGGAGAGGAAGATTTTCTTGCTTGCCGAAATTGTCTCTCTCCCCCCCTCCCCTTCTATCTTGGGACTGCAAGGCCTGGCACACTTCAGAATCATTTTGGTAGCTCATGTTGACCAGTAGTGTGTGTCACAGAAAGTATTTGAGTCTAGCCACAAAAGTAAGGAAATTAGAAGGCCTGAATTATTTTCCTACACTTTCAAAAATACTAGTCGAATAAGACATGGGAGATGACGAATTTTGGCAAAGAGATGTATTTATAGACTAATACACTTGAAACAAATAGCCAAACCGACAGACATTACTAGTGCCTCCCCCGCGATCAAACCGCCATACAAAAATAAATGAAACGCAGCCTAAACGCAGCCTAACCTGATCATTGACAGCTGCCTTGAAGAACACAAATAAAAAATGCTTTCTGCTACTAAGATCAGTTAAATGTAGGCTAAACTGACAACGGAGTGAAGAGCAGAAATCTCAACTAGCAAGCAAGTCGCAGCAATGAAGAATTGAGTGAGTGCGCGTTCACGGGAAGGTGGGGGGGGGACAACACCTTCTCCTCCAGCTGGTCCACATGAATGGTCGATAACCCACCTCAAGTCTTCTTCAACTTCTTTACATTTTTTTTTGTGTCACTGTCCCTTGCCATACCCCTGACGGCAGACAGACTCTCTTTTTGTTTCTGGCTGTTATTTCCTCCACCATCACTTCAAGCTCGTTTGTTGCAATTTTTATTGCGCTTTTCTTAGATATCCATTTTTGTTTTTGATGTAGCTAGTATGAAAACTATAATGTGCGAAAAATAACGTTTGTTTTTGTGTATAAAGGGTTCGCAAGCCAACAAAAAAATATATTTATTCTCGAGACATAAAGCAGATAAATAAATGTAATAAAAAGGGAAAATCTACACTTTATTATAGTGGGCCAAATCCTTTTCATCCCTGTCACATAGGCTTATTTGGGATCCCAAGTGGCGCAATGGTCTAAGACACTGCATCTCAGTGCTAGAGGCTTCACTACAGGGTAGTAAATTTGGTGGTTGTTGATATCCCTCTATTGGTGTGGGGGCTGTGCTTTGGCAGAGTGAGTGGGGTTATATCCTGCCTGTTTGGCCCTGTCCGGGGGTATTGTCAGGGGTATTGTCGGAGGGGGCCACAGTGTCTCCCGACCCCCCCTGTCTCAGCCTCCAGTATCCATGCTGCAATAGTCTATGTGCCGGGGGGCTAGGGTCTGATGTTATTATCCGGTGTCTTGTGTGAATTTAAGTAAGCTCCCTCTAATTCTCTCTTTCTCCCACTCTACCTCCCCTCCCGGAGGACCTGAGCCTTAGGACCATGCTTCAGGACCACCTGCGCTGATGACTCCTTGCTGTCCCCAGTCCACCTGGTCGTGCTGCTGCACCGGTTTCAACTCTTCTGCCTGCGGCTATGGAACCCTGACCTGTTCACCGGACGAGCCACCTTGTCCCAGACCTGCTGTTTTTCATCTCTCTCTCTCTCTCTCTCTCTCTCTCTCTCGCTCTCGCTCTCGCTCTCTCTTACTCTCTCTACCGCACCTGCGCTCTATCGCACCGTACCTGCGCTCTCTACCGCATCTAAATGCCTGGCTATGTAAAGCCAAGTGGCATTTACTCCTGATGTATTTACCTGTTGCAATCTCTACAACCACTATGATTATTATTTGACCCTGCTGGTCATCTATGAACATTTGAACATCTTGGAGAAAGAACTGGCCTTAAAGGCCATGAATTGTTATAATTTCCACCCGGCACAGCCAGAAGAGGACTGGCCACCCCTCAGAGCCTGGTTCCTCTCTAGGTTTCTTCCTAGGTTCCTGCCTTTCTGGAGAGTTTTTCCTAGCCACCGTGCTTCTACATCTGCATTGCTTGCTGTTTGGGGTTTTAGGCTGGGTTTCTGTATAGCACTTTGTGACATCGGCTGATGTAAAAAGGGCTTTATAAATCAATTTGATTGATTAATTGACTACAGACAACCTGGTTCGAATCGAATCCAGACTGTATCACAACCGGCCGTGAATCGGAGTTCCATAGGGCGGCGTACAATTGGCCCAGCGTCGTCCAAGTTTGGGCGGCGTAGGAGGTCATTGTAAATAAGAATTTGTTCTTAACTGACTTGCCTAGTTAAATAAAGGTTAAATTAAAACATTTTTTAAACTGATTTATTGGTTTCAAGCATGTCACCAATGTCAATGCCACATAAGAATATATATACGAAGTTCTTAGGAAAGATATTTACGAAGTTCCTAAGAAAACTATTGAATTCTAAGAACATTTTTGCACTTATGAACTTCTTATTTTTTTCCTTAAGAAACTGTGTGTTTTGTGAATCCGGCCCCTGGAGCCCATCTGCAGCCTGGAGCCTCACTACACCTCTCATCTGAACCCTCCATCTGGGAGAGAGAGGAAGGATTAGAGAGAGGAGAGTGAGGGGAGGTGTGTGTGGGAGGTTGCGGGGTGCTCTGACCTCTAGTCTGGTCTGGTCTGGTGTAACATCAGAGTCTGTCTCATTGTCTCATAGAAACATGATGAGTGTTACGAGAGGCTGTGTGGGATCTCTGCAAGTATCCCTGTCCCCTGTGTAACAACCCTGCCTCTGACTTTCTCAGTATAAGTGTGTGTGTGTGTGTCTGTTTGAAAGAGAGAGAGCGAGCGAGACACAGCTGCCCTGACAAACACTCACACACACATTCATCAAGTCCAAACACTAACCACATGATCCTCATCTGCCTTATTACATTCCTCAGCTGTTCCCCTCTGTGTGTGTGTGTGTGTGTGTGTGTGTGTGTTTGCGTGCGTGCGTGTGTGCGTGCATGCCTGCGTGCGTGCATGCGTGTGTGTGTGTGTGTGTGTGTCTGCGTGCCTATGTGTGTGAGAGAGAGTATGATCTGGACAAGGACACAGGCTTTGTTGTTTTCAAGTGTCACTGTGCTGCTTTAATGGATTCAAGGCCTAGATGAGAGGAAGAGGTGGGGGAAAGGAAGAGGAGAGGAAGAAGAGAGGAGGAGAACAGGAAGAGAAGCTGTTGAGGAGGGTGAGGTGAGGATAAGGTTGCTCCAGAGAGTGAAAGGGAGGTGGAATAGGAGAATGAGGGATGGAGAGGGGGAAAGTAGGAGATGTGCAATAGGAGCTGGGTTGTCTTCCCTGCCAGGGGCTGGGACTAGAGATGAAGGAAGCTCTTTGTATGGCTGGGGGAGGCACAGGTCTGCTCTGCTATTGGTCCGAAGTAATGCACAGTTGGAACCAATCAGAGACAAGGTGTCTGTGTCCCCTCCACCCCAACGATCTGAAATCCTCTTCAACAATGCAATTTACATATCCATCTATTTTATCTCTCTCTTTCTCTCTCTTTCCTGTTCCTCTTACACTCTCTTTCTCTTCTCTGTCTCTGTCCCTGATGAGTATCATCTAGACACACTGTGCAGTCTGATAGCTGGGTGTAACCTAAGATACTGTAAGATGTAGTGTGTGTGTCTATGGTAAGATAGGTTGAAAGGTAAGAGACAGAGATATCCCAGTGAAACAGACCATTATAGTGTTCAGTTACATACTAACATCACAACACAGAGACACATTTTGTCATAAGGAGGTTTGTTATTGACTCTCATCAGGTCACATCAGATACACACCTGCTACTGTGATCGAAAGTTGTTTTAGGGATTTTTGTTTTAAGCCTACCCCCCCCCCCCCCCCTCCCCCCAACCTTAACCCTTACCTTAACCATTTGGAGTTAATGCCTAACCTTAACCCTAACCTTTCAAATTTGGATTTCATTCCTCACCTTAAACACTTTGACGTTTGGAACAACTCGAAATTTGACGTTTGAGAAAAATGGATGAACATCTAATTCTGTGACGTGAGACTGTCAGGCCCCTGACGCCTAACTGGTAATGGCCCTTCTCTCTCTCTCTCACTCTCTCTCTTCCTCTCTCTCTCTCTCTCTTTCTCAATGAATATTATATTGACTTTATGTTGCCAGCACACGTGTGTATGTGTACCTTGTGTGGGGTTCTTTGCTGGTTAGCTGCTATCAGGGTTACTGTGGTCTTATTCTGTCAAAATCCCACTTAGCCAGCTGAATAAAATGAAACTGTTCAAACTGTTTGTATATCTTATCGTCCATGCACCAGTAGACAAAGGAAGCTGTCCGTGAGGCTGTGTTTACCCAGGAAGGGCCTGACTAATGGCTGACTCCCTGTGTCTCTGTGACCCCTGCTCTGGAAATTCTGGGTCAGACTGGAGCAACACTAGCTACATAAACAGGTGTTCCCTTGGTCTGCTTTTAAAAACTGACACACACTCACATACACACGTATGCAGGTGTTCCCTGTAGCCATGTAGTGACAGACAGCCTGTTTGAGGGAATGGAGTGAGGGAGGGAAAGAGGAATGGAGGTGTGGAAAGAAGTGGAAATGAGGAAAGGAATGAGAGGTGTGAAGGTGAAGAAAGGGTGGATATTTGAAAATAGGTTGTGTGTGTGTGTGTGTGTGTATGTTTGTGTGTGTGTGTGTGTGTGTGTGTGTGTGTGTGTGTGTGTGTGTGTGTGTGTGTGTGTGTGTGTGTGTGTGTGTGTGTGTGTGTGTGTGTGTGTGTGTGTATGTGTGTGTGTGTTTGTGTCAGTTTCAGCCTCTCCAGTCTCAGCTGTGGATGTAAATGATTAAATACATTTGCATGAAATATGAAATTAGCTTGATAAATAGGGTCAGGTGCTTGTGTGTGTGAGTGAGTGATTATTATATGTCTGTGTATGTCTGTCTGTATGCGTGTGTGTGTGTGTGTGTGTGTGTTAAATACAATATATAAAATTAGTCTTGATTAATAGAACCATATGTTAGCACATGAGAACTGTAGTTGAATCAAGTAACATTTGTATCTGTTGCTGCCATGACAGTCAAGCCCCAGAGCTCGAGACAGTCTAAAGCCTTTACCTGCTTACTCCCAAATGACAGTTCTGTTTCCACACATCAGAAATAGAATATCCCCGTCCCGTCATGTTGCGTAGATCCAGTTATGTGCCTCATTCCCAGAAGAAGTGAACAGATAATCCTCAGAGCAGCAGAGCAGAGTTAACAGGAAACTGCAGATATCATCTAATCACAGGAGGTTGGTGGCACCTTAATTGGGGAGGACAGGCGTGTGGTAATGGCTGGAGCGGGATCAGTAGAATGGTATCAAATACTGTACATCAACACACATGCCATTCCATTATGAGCCATCTTCAGCAGCCTACACTGAATCTAATTTCAGTGTCTGGATAATGAGGATATTTTATTCCGGCCACGTCTGATGAGGAGTTTAGAAGTCAGTGTGTGTGTGTCTGTGTGTGTGTCTGTGTGTGTGTGTGTGTGTGTGTGTGTGTGTGTGTGTGTGTGTGTGTGTGTGTGTGTGTGTGTGTGTGTGTGTGTGTGTGTGTGTGTGTGTGTGTGTGTGTGTGTGTGTGTGTGTGTGTGTGTGTGTCTTTGTGTGTCTGTGTGTGTGTGTAACTGATGCGAAATGGCTAGCTAGTAGAGTTTCAATCGGTGACGTCACTCGCTCTGAGACCTTGAAGTGGTTGTTTCCCCTTGCTTGTGGAGCGATAGGTAACGATGCCTCGTGGGAGGCAGTTGTTGATGTGTTCAGATGGTCCCTGGGTTGAGCCAGATTAGGGCGAGGAGAGGGACAGAAGCAAGACTGTTACAACTTTATTACTGCTCATAACGACAGCACAGCTCTGCCTGGTATTGTAATGAGTGAGTGTATGTGTGGTGTGTGATGTGTGTATGGTACTGTTTGGAGTGTGTGTATGTGTGGTGTGTGATGCGTGTATGGTATTGGAAGGAGTGTGTGTATCAAATCATCAAATCAAATCAAATTTTATTGGTCACATGTGATGAATACAACAGGTGTAGACTTTACCGTGAATCGCTTACTTACGAGCCCTTTCCCAACAATGCAGAGTTAAGAAGTTTCAAAAAATTGCACAAAGAAAAAAGGAAATAGTAACACAAGAAAATAACAATAACGAGGCTATATACAAAGTGTACCGTTACTGAGTCAATGTGCTGGGAGTACGAGGTAGTTGAGGTAGTATGTAGGTAGGGTTAAAAGTGATAAGGCAATCAGGATAGATAATAAACAGAGTAACAGCAGCGTATGTGAAGAGTGGGAAAGCGTTTGAAAGTGTGTGTGTGTGTGTGTGTGTGTGTGTGTGTGTGTGTGTGTGTGTGTGTGTGTGTGTGTGTGTGTGTGTGTGTGTGTGTGTGTGTGTGTGTGTGTGTGTGTGTGTGTGTGTGTGTGTGTGTGTGTGTGTGTGTGTGTGTGTGTGTGTGTGTGTGTGGTGTCAATATGCATGTGTGTGTTTTGCGTGTGTAGTGTGTAGTGTGTGTGTGTGTGTGTGTGTGTGTGTGTGTGTGTGTGTGTGTGTGTGTGTGTGTGTGTGTGTGTGTGTGTGTGTGTGTGTGTGTGTGTGTGTGTGTGTGTGTGTGTGTGTGTGTGTGTGTGTGTGTGTGTGTGTGAGTAGAGTCCAGTGAGTGTGCACAGAGCCAGTGTAAGAGAGAGTGCAAAAAATGTGATGAACTGTTCAGCAGTCTTATGGCTTGGGGGTAGAAGCTGTTCATGAGCCTTTTGGTTCTAGACTTGGTACTGAGGAACTGCTTGCTCTGTGGTAACAGAGAGAACAGTCTATGAGTTGGGTGACTAGAGTCTTTGACAATTTTTAGGACCTTCCTCTGACCGCCTGGTATAGAGGTCCTGGAGGGCAGGGAGCTTGGCCCCTCTGGGCTGTACACACTACCTTCTCTAGCACCTTACGGCCGGATGCCCAGCAGTTGCCATACCAAACACTGATACAGCCAGTCAAGATGCTCTCAGTGGTGAAGCTGTAGACGTTTTTGAGGATCTGAGGGCCCATGCAAAATCTTTTCAGCCTCCTGAGGGGAAAGAGGCATTGTTGTGCCCTCTTCACTACTGTTTTGGTGTGTTTGAACCATGATAGGTCCTTAGTGATGTGGACACCGAGGAACTTGAAGCACTCAACCCGGCTCCATTACAGCCCTGTCAATGTGAATGGGGTACTGCTCGAACCTACGTTTCCTGTAGTTGAGGGAGAGGTTGTTGTCCTCGCACCACACTGCCAGGTCTCTGTAGGCTGTGTCTTCGTTGTCAGTGATCAGACCTTCCACTGTCGTGCCGTTGGCAAACTTAATGATGGTTTTGGAGAAGTGCGCAGCCACACAGTCTTGGGTGAACAAGGAGTACAGGAGGGGACTAAGCACAAACCCCTGAGGGACCCTGTGTTGAGGATTAGCGTGGCGGATCTGTTTTTGCCTACACTCACCACCTGGGGACTGCCCGGCAGGAAGTTTAGTATAGTGATGAGCTTGGAGGGCACTGTGGTGAACGCTGAGCTGTAGTCAATGAACAGCATTCTCACGTATCTGTTTGGAGTGCAACAGAGATTGTGTCATCTGTGGATCTGTTGGGGCGGTATGCGAATTAGACTAGGTCCAGGGTGTCTGGGATGATGGTGTTGATGTGAGCCATGACCAGCCTTTCAAAGCATTTCATGGCTACAGATGTGAGTGCTACAAGGCAATATTCATTTTAAAAGGTTACCTTGGCGTTCTTGGGACTATGGTGGACTATGGTGGTCTCCTTGAAACATGTAGGTATTACAATCTGGGTCACTTGGTCAGCACATGCTCTGAGTATGTGTTCTGGTAATCCTTCTGCAGCCTTGTGAACGTTAACCTGTATTGACACACACAACACACACCAACCTAAAACACACACCAAACATTACACACACCAACCTATAACACACACCGATCTAAAGCACACAAACCACTGAGCAGCTCTTTTCCATACTCTGGCAAGCACATGCAAGCAATCACACCCATATGCATGCATATATATACACACACACACACACAGCGTGACCACACTGAGCAGCAGTGATGTTAATGTGAACAGAGATTCCCACTGGTGTCTAACTGTTCCTAACACCTGGCACATTCTGGCTTGACTAAGGGAGAGGATTAACAGCCACAGAGACAGACATGCAAACACACACACTTTCTCGTCACAAACCAGCCCACACAGACACACTCCATATCCCTCTGGAAGCAGACAAACACATCCACAGTGATCACAGAGAGACAGAGAGAGAGAGCGAGAGAGAGAGAGGAGTGACAGAAAAAGAACAGTGAGAGGGAGAATCATAAAGGAGAGAATTAGATTTTTAGCTAATTGTTTCATATGCAGGATCAGCATATATGTTTTTAACCATTACTTTACTAGGCAAGTAAGTTACATACAAATTCTTATTTACAATGATAGCCTAGGAACAGTGAAGTTTTTACCTTGGCAGGTCAGGGATTCAATCCAGCAACCTCTCGGTAATGCACCCAACACTCTAATCACTCGGCTACCTGCCGCCAACAACAATAAGGGTTGGTGTGTAATATTCTCCTCTGAGCTAGTATCCATAAAAAAGCTGTTTGGTTCTCAGTGGGACTCCAACTCCCACGATGCCTCTGTCGCTCTCACCTGTCAGGAGATGAAAGACAGTACACTTGGCTGCGGCATAAAATACACTGAACTACTGCAGGACAGACTCACAGGAAGCGGACCATGAGGATGAAAGACAGTTCGTAAATTCGTAAATTATAAGTGTTGGTTTGAGCACGTTTCGCTACAATAGTGCCATCATAAGCATGACCATTAGGGCTTGTAAAACTTGACTTTGTCCGTCGGTCTGTGTCTTAATTCTGGAAATGAAACGTTTTTCAAGCTAACAACAGCAATATACTTTGATAGCCTACTGATAAGATACACAACGACTTTAAATGCCTTATTGTATCAATACATCATGTTTTTAAAAGAACATGCACTGTTCCACTATTCCTCTCATTCTCTCTCTCCTCTCGCTCTTTCTCTCTCTCCCGGGAAGCCAAGGGGCGGGGCTGGTCCTGTTCTCTCAGAGGCGGGTTTTGCGCCAACGTTCGGTTCGTTCGCTATCCAAAGAGAGGAACGAAGAGGCGATGCGAGAGGGATAACTGGGCCCAAAATCTGTCTTCTCCAGCAGGTGGCGATTTATGTATTTTTTTTCGCTCACCAAGCGAGGAGTTTGCGTATGAGAGGTCATGAGAGTGTCGAATTTGGTCAACACAAATAAGACACTTATTTGATACGTGAGGCTTATTTGATATAATAGAAATTTCGTAATACTTAGGTTATTACGAGTGTACTGATCTAAGTAGGACACGTGACATCCCGGCAACTTTGATAAAAAAAAAACATTATATCGGAGTTGTGCCCGTTGTTCACACGGGTATCTGCCCTCTCATTGGCTAGAATGGTCCCAACTGATTTTACCTCCTCCCGACTGCCTTCCATTTTTAAAGACTTTATTTTCATTGTTAGAGCGGCCACTTGAGTATCTGGTCAATAACGGATAATCTGTGCTATCCATCTGGGAAAAGGCTATACCGACACTCCTGACCTGAAAACCGATATTTAATTTCAGAATTGGTTAAAATTAGGTTAAGGTAAGGGTTAAGGGTATGGTTAAGGTAAGGGTCCGTTTTAGATTTTAGTTAGTCGTTTGCAGGTCAGTAGTGTCCTTAAGTCTCTCCCATCGATCTGAGGAACAGTGATGAGAGGGGAAGGATTCTGAGGTGAGGTAGAGAGAGTGAGAGGGAGAGAGAGAGAGAGAGGAGCCGAGATTGATCGCTTAAACAAGACTCAACTCAGCCAGGACGGAGTAGCGCTACAAGAGACACGCCGCGGGGTCTGGGAAGGAAATCTGACGCAGGGGACGAAGAAGGAGTGAAAGTGTTTCTGTTGCTGGAAGGACTTGTATTTTTTTTTTAATTCAACTTAGTTTTTCCCTTTTCCTCTCCATTCCTTTCCACCGCCCTAACGGATCGCATTCCGCGGAGCAGCTGCACTTTAATGCCCCTGCGCACTCGAGGAGGAGTGGAAGGAGAGAAGAGCGAGGAAGAAGGAGAAGACAGGGAGAGAGGAGAGCAGAGGCCTGACTTCTCGGAAACTCTGCCGCCGCCCCTCACGCCTCTCCTCCGTGGCTGTCTGTCCCCTCTTCCCTCCAGGCCCTGCATGGACGGGGATGGGGAGAGCCGGATGTTGTTACCGCGGGGCTGAGCGCCTCGCATCCCCACCCAGGGTGCCCCGCCTGCCGCCGCTGCTGCTGCTGCTCCTTGCTCTCTGCTACGGGACTCACAGAGGTGGTAACTAGATAACTTCGGATGTTGTACATTCTCTGTAGCCTAAATCGGGACCTAGTACCTTGTGCGCGGATAACTTCAGCTCGAACGTTGCGAATGTGCCATAACAGTTATAGGCTAATGTAAATATCCAGTTAATAATGTCAAAACTAAGAATGTCCCACTGGGCACAAACTTCAAATCATCGTCTATTCCACGTTGGTTTAAACAACGTTGATTCAACCAGTGTGTGCCCAGTGCGGTGGGATTGGAATTAGTCTTCCATGTGGTTTAAGGGGGTCTAATAGTGCATATCCTATAGCCTATGGGAGTGTATTGGAATTGGACCTCATGTCGTCTTCGTGGTATTATTTGATAGTGCCTCTCTCTTGTTCTCTCACCCGCGGACCGCAGTAGCGCAGCAGTCAAAAGGTCTCCCGTGTTTCTCCAGAGTTTCTGCCGTGGGACGCTAATGGCTATGGGGTGGCTATGCTGATGTCTTGGTGGCAGGTCCTCAGCAGTTAGGCTAACAGATTATTGTTGACACCGTTTTAAAATAATGTGGGCTTATAATAATAATAGTTGGAATGCAAATTATAATTGTTTACAGTTATGTCACACATTTCTACATTTTACTTGGGACTTTTAATACACAAAGAAATGTAATTGGACCACGTAGAGACTAGAACAGGATGGAATAGAATAGTCCTAATAATTTTAATCAATAAAGGTAAAATAGAAATATAACATAGAATAAAATATAACTGAATACAATCATACAGAAACTCTAGGATATATATAAATATATTACAATAAAAATGAAATAATAAGATAGAATATACTTAAATAGCAAGGGGAAACCACTTTGGGTGGTCGTAAGCTAGTCTGGGTTTGCCCCAGTAACCCTGATCTAGCTGGCAGTTGTGCCCATACAGAGAGGCACGTTCTGGGCTGGCACTGCGATAGCCCACCACCCCTCTGGATGTCACCCAGACATCGTGCAGCTCGTGCTCAATGACTCTGTGTGTGTGTGTGGTGTGTGCAGCAGGTAATGAGTTAACACAGTCCCAGGCAGCTGCACATGACACTGTCTGTGTACAGTTCTCTGCAGTAGGAGGATGGGGACCGGTTGAGAAGCATGAAAAGCACTTTGATGCTCCCTGCCAATAAGAATTACAATGTTAAATCATTGAATCTATTTAGAAGGTCCTATTTCAATTTTGTAAGTTAGTTCATGACACCATGAAAAACCTTTGACAGTAGAATTGCATTTAATTGATTCACAGTTTATCAGCATGTCCTGTCTCAGTGGGGATGTCAGATGTTGCAACGAGGAGATATACACAACAACAAAACAACAACTATTTAGAAGAAACTGTTACTTGGTGTGTGTTATAGTGTTGTTGGTGTATGTTATAGTGTTGTTGGTGTGTGTTGTAGTGTTGTTGGTGTATGTTCTAGTGTTGTTGGTGTATGTTATAGTGTTGTAGTGTTGTTGGTGTGTGTTGTAGTGTTGTTGGTGTATGTTATAGTGTTGTTGGTGTATGTTATAGTGTTGTTGGTGTGTGTTGTGGTGTTGTTGGTGTGTGTTATAGTGTTGTTGGTGTATGTTATAGTGTTGTTGGTTTATGTTATAGTGTTGTAGTGTTGTTGGTGTGTGTTATAGTGTTGTCGGTGTATGTTATAGTGTTGTTGGTGTGTGTTGTAGTGTTGTTGGTGTGTGTTATAGTGTTATAGTGTTGTTGGTGTGTGTTATAATGTTGTTGGTGTGTGTTGTAGTGTTGTTGGTGTGTGTAGTAGCTAGCTTTTAACAAAACTTGGTCTGTGGTTTATTGTGTTGATAGTGTGGTGTGTGTTGCTTACTGGTAACAAGGCTCCACAGCTGTCTCATGGTGCTCATCACCACCGGATGTACCAGACCAGCCAGGGAGTCATCAGCTATCCCAGCGTCATTACCGCCAGCCATCCCCACAATTTACTGTTATTCAGCCTTGTGTGTGTGTGTGTGCGTGAGAGAGAGAGGGGACTGAAACGGAAGTGAGTGTCTCTGAAGCGGAGGCCAGAGTAGCTGTGTATTGTCCCACAGTCAGTCACTGTTATCAGTATGTTCAGACTAGACTCACTGCACAAATACCTGGGTGATCAGAAAGCACTGGAGACGTACATGTGTTTGGCATAGAGGTTTAATCTCAAGATTCAGCCTGAGAATGAAAATGTGTTTAGTTGTTCACTGTATCTGTGAGTTACTCTCGTGTGTGTGTGTGTGTGTGTGAGAGAGAGAGAGAGAGAGAGAGAGAGAGAGAGAGAGAGAGAGAACAGTAATCTCTGGATCCAAGGGGTCTGGATCCATAAACACTTAGACGTTCGGCCTGAGAAGCCTGAGGCTTGTCTGATCAGTGGCTGGGAGGAGACGTGACTCTTGGACAGGGAGAGGGGTGGGCTATGTTTTGACCTCTGCCCACACTGGTTCTGAGTGGGGATGAGGCTGGATCTCTCACCAGAAGTTTGAATGTGCCATTCTGTAAATACTGGGACATAGAAAACACATTTGTCCATGTAGGAAGCCTGGGAGGGTCAGACGATAAGATCTGCAGCATGTGTGTGTGGCATCCAGCTGTTATTTGAAACGTGGAGATCGATCCACCCAGAAATACCTACCTACCGTATGGCCACACTCCACGTGTTGGTTGGGCAAGCCATCTCATTTGTTGATGAAGGCATGTGGATATTTCCTACTAAATGGCTTAATTAAACATAATTCCGCTAAAACTATGATTTCTGGGTAAACATTTTGAACAACAGCATGGGTAAGCTGAGCGTATTGCTTTTTTGCTTGAAATGTTGAAAAAAGACTAGACTGTGTGATAAGAGTGGATGGACCTGTGTGTATGTCTGGGCACCTTGACCTGTGAGAGAGGTGAGAGATGACCTCTAACTCCAGAGAGTAGCCAATGTGGTGCCTGAGAAAACTGAGAGTGCAGAGGATATGGCTGTATTATCTCTGTAGTCTGAGAGTCACCTGCAGAACATAGTAAACTCGTAAGAGTCACACTGTAAAAAGAGAGCTGGATCCAGTCATGATGAGGATTTTGGTTATTTATAATTCTATATGTGGCTCTGGGTCTAGGCCTCTAGGGTGTCAGAAGCTATGTTTGTGTGTGTGTGTGGCTGTGTGTTTATTGAGGAGTAGTGTCAGTATTTAACACACTGAAGGGAGATTCTGATCCAGGGTGTGAGTTGGATGTGGTATATTGTGTAAACCCCCCCTCTAATACTCAGCACACTACTGTCCCCACCTGGTAGCAACGGGTACTGACACACACACACACACACACACACACACACACACACACACACACACACACACACACACACACACACACACACACACACACACAACCCTCTCACCACACAGCCCTGAGAGAGAGCGTTGGCTTTCTGCAAACATTCCTCTTCTCTGTTATCCCTTCATCCTATGGTTCAGTGCATTCACACCAAGAGAATCATGGATGTGTTTGCTTTACCTCCTCTATACACCAGGGGAACTAGGCCTATTGTTAGCATAAGTTCTGTGTGACGTGTGTGAATAGGCCTTTGTTGTGTGTGTGTATGTGTGTGTGTGTTTGCTGCAGGGGTTTGAACCAGAACAGAAAACCGAAAGTGATCTCAACTGGTCCGGAACAGAACTGTTATTTTCAAATCTTGAGAAATGGTAAATAATATTCCTAGTGTCTGGTATATCATTCTGTAAATCATTGAAGTTATGATGATAGTAATAGCTTGAACACATTCCAACTCATCATGATGCTCAGTGCTTCAAGCCAAACCCCCTCCATGTCCACCGCGTTCTCTCACTCCCCGTGGAATTTCAGTCACATCTCGCGCCTGCACTTATCTGTCCATCAAACATGTAAACAACTAGCTTACCCGTTCCATAGCAAGATGCTCTATCCATGCTAATTGGTGGACGGTAAATGAATCAGCTAAATGTAGAAACTGTTGATTTCCCGGGGGAACAATGAACTATATGAACGGTTCAGAACTTTTTAATGCTGGTTTGTTACACTGGAACGGTACAAAATAAATAGGGGTTCTTCTAAGAACGGAATGATTGGAAAATCATTTTGGTTCCAACCCCTGGTTTGCTGCTATCTGTCAGTAAATCATGCCATAAACAGATGAGCTCTGACAGTGTGTGTTGTTGGCAGCGGAAGCAGATCCAGTATTCTCTCAGAGATAGTATTAAGTGTGTGTGTGTTTGTGTGTGTACACATTAGAGAGCCTCTGGTCTAATCTAATAGGAGCTCACTGTGGCTGATGCATTAGCCCAGGCCTCTCCTCGTATCTCTTCTTCTTCTCTCTCTCCCTCTTCTCTCAGCCTTAACAGGCCTATCCTCCTCGTATCTCTCCCTCTTCTCTCAGCCTTAACAGGAATCTTTTTTCCAAGCCTAGATGAACTACTGCTGCAGTACATTGACCAAAATGCTGCACTACATAGGAAAACATTATCGCTGGCTGAACCATCTCTAGATGGCCTTTACTGATGTATAGATTTAATCAGTGAATCATTCCAAAGTGTTTTCTTTTCCTCCATTGGCTAGAGGCCGGGGCCAGAGGTCACTGCGAACTCCAGCCTGACACCGAGAGCTCTGAAGGACTTCTAGATCCAAGTGTTCGCTAACACACTGTGGTCTGCAGCCACCCGCAGCTTTTAGCAGTTCCTCATGATGGTGTCTCTGAGCTCTTAAAGATGCACTCTGAGTTTTCTTTCCCATGTGGGTGCATTATTTTGAGGCCATATCATAAACATGGCTGTCTGGAGAAGGACAAGCTTCATCAGGCAGCATAGAATATAATGTAACAGTTATCAGATGTGGATGTGTGTGATCTGTTATTCTTTCACTCTATCTCAGTCGTATCTCTGGCTCTGTGGGATAATCTGCATGTCTCTATCTCAGTCTTATCTCTGGCTCTGTGGGAAGGTCTGCAAGTCTGTCTCAGTCTTATCTCTGGCTCTGTGGGAAGGTCTGCAAGTCTCTGTCTCAGTCTTATCTCTGGCTCTGTGGGAAGGTCTGCAAGTCTGTCTCAGTCTTATCTCTGGCTCTGTGGGAAGGTCTGCAAGTCTGTCTCAGTCTTATCTCTGGCTCTGTGGGAAGGTCTGCAAGTCTCTGTCTCAGTCTTATCTCTGGCTCTGTGGGAAGGTCTGCAAGTCTGTCTCAGTCTTATCTCTGGCTCTGTGGGAAGGTCTGCAAGTCCGTCTCAGTCTTATCTCTGGCTCTGTGGGAAGATCTGCAAGTCTCTATCTCACGCTTATCTCTGGCTCTGTGGGAAGGTCTGCAAGGTCTGCAGGTCTGGTTTATAAGTCATAACGCGGTGTTACTGTACACACACACACACACACACACACACACACACACACACACACACACACACACACACACACACACACACACACACACACACACACACACACACACACACACACACACACACACACAGCAGCCTGTTCTTTCTCTGCTTTATTTGTCTGAACAGCCATAGAGATCAAAGTCTCCTTCAGACCCCTAACCAATCTGACCCTGTGTGTTTTGTGTGGGTGTGGGTGTGTGTGTGGGTGTGGGTGTGTGTGTGTGTGTGTGTGTGTGTGAAAACGAGAGCTTCCCTGAAGATTTAATGTATGTCATACCAATGCCAAAACCCCATGACTATGACTTTCTATTATAGCCACATTTGATATTCTATATGACATTAATAGCCTGTCAATAGATATGGTATTGCTACCCTGCCAGGGCCACTGATACTGTATTAATGCTGTCATAATATAACTGTAATACCATTGTAGTTGTACTATAGTACTGACTGTTAGTATGTGTGTGTTTCTCCAGGGCATTGCCAGGTGGCCACCCCTCAGTGTCGTATCCAGAAGTGCACCACAGACTTTGTGTCCCTGACATCTCACCTGACCCCAGCGCTGGACAGCTTTGATGTAGAGTTCTGTAAGGCTCTGAGGGCCTATAGTGCCTGCACCCAGAGGACAGCCAAGTCCTGCAGGGGCAACCTGGTCTTCCACTCTGCTGTCCTGGGCATCTCAGACCTCATGGCCCAGAGAAACTGCTCCCGTGACGGGCCCACCTCCTCCACACACCCTGAGATACAATCAGAGCCCTGCAACTACCACAGTCGCACCCAGCATGCTCACACACACCTTCACACTCACACACACACTCATACGCAGCCGGGGTACCTGTTCTGTGGGCTGTTCGGGGACCCCCACCTGCGGACGTTTAAGGACAGCTTCCAGACCTGCAAAGTGGAGGGGGCGTGGCCGCTCATTGATAACGACTACTTGTCCGTGCAGGTGACCAACGTTCCAGTGGTAACAGGATCCAGCGCCACGGCGACCAATAAGGTGAGGGGAGATCATTACTGTATATTACAATATATTGAAATTAAAGCCTCTGCACTCTTGAAAAATAACCTGAAAAAGTAGATAGCAATACACGTATAGATACAGGAAGATTGCAGAGACACACAGAACAGACCCTACGATAGAGCCCAGAGGTCTGATAGGTGGAGGTTCTTACCCAGCTCTGATAGGTTCTTACCCAGCTCTGATAGGTTCTTACCCAGCTCTGATAGGTTCTTACCCAGCTCTGATAGGTTCTTACCCAGCTCTGATAGGTTCTTACCCAGCTCTGATAGGTTCATACCCAGCTCTGATAGGTTCTTACCCAGCTCTGATAGGTTCTTACCCAGCTCTGATAGGTTCATACCCAGCTCTGATAGGTTCATACCCAGCTCTCCACTGAAGCAGCAGGGTTGTGAGGATGTAATATACAATGGAGTCTGGTACAGGAGAAAAGAGATTTGTTTGGTATGAAGAGCTGTGCAGCTGTAGCCTGGCCCAGTTAGCTCCTTCTCTCGTTTTTTTCCGTATTGCATTTTGACTTTCAGACTGTGCTAGGCTTTTTTGTGTTCTAGTTTCAGAGTTCTATATTGAATGGCTGGTGTGTGTGTGTGTGTGTGTGTGTGTGTGTGTGTGTGTATTCACCTCTGAGCTGCTGTCTGTGTCTCAGAGAAAGAGCTCTTCTCATTGAGGCAGAAAACACACACACAGTCTCACACTCACAGGTGTGAGGAGAGCAGAGCAAACAGTTGAGTCTTGTGACCAACACTTGTGACTAACTCGGTGTTGGAATCCTAACTTAACTAATAGCTGCTTATAGCATGACCCCTAATACCCTGGAATGAGTGGCGCATGAAAGAAACCACTGTGTGTGAGCTTGTGTGTGGCAGCAGAGGGTCCAAGAACTTTCACACACATATGGCTTTAAGCTGGTTACTGTCGAGAGCGAAGGGCACTTTACAGTAAACGACAAAACACACACACACACACACACACCTCAGACACAGACTGAGAGTGTTTTTAGACGTCATTAAATCAGTTCTGTGCCTCACAAAGGTATCTCTGTGGTGGTCAAGCGGCCATGTAGTCCCCCCCCCACCCGTCCAGGTGATAGTTATACTACTGGTGCTCTGACCCTGTGTCAGAGCTCACTATTAGTCAGAATTATTAGCACACACACCCATGGATCTGTGACTGTGCCTGCACAGGCCTAATGGCTACCCAGACCTCATCGCTGACAACTGGACAAAGCAGTCATTCATGCTATCGCTAATGCTAACCCTATGACTATGCGTCTATGACCACAGCCTTGTAGATAGAAGGACCTGGCTAGGGCGAACACCATGCCACTGTGTCTGCCAGACCTCAGCCTGGGTGTGTTTGCTTAGCTGTGTCTGCTAATCACGACTGGTTAAAAAGTAATTTGGTCATTGCTAAAATGGATTCTGTGGAGAGTTAATGGCATGAGTTTGTTTCTGTGCATGCGCGTCTGTGTTTGTGTAAGATACAGTTGGGCTGAGCCTTCTGGCATATATGATTTCATCTGATTTTCAGGGCACATGGGTGTGTGTGTGTGTGTGCTTTGTGTGGCCTTTGTGTGTGTATGTGTGTGTGATTGTGCGTATGTGCGTTTGCGTGTGCGCGTATGTGTGTGTGTTTATGCGTGTGTATGTGTGTGTATGTGTGTGTGTGCGTATGTGTGTGTGTGTTTATGCGTGTATATGTGCATGTGTGTGGGTGTGTGTGGGTGTGGGTGTGTGTGTGTGTGTGTGTCGATGGGTGTGTGTGTGGGTGGATGGGTGTGTGTGTGTGTGTGTGGATGTGTGTGTGTGTGTGTGTGTATGTGTGTGTGTGTATGTGTGTGTGTGTGGGTGGATGGGTGTGTGTGTGTGTGTGTGTGTGTGTGTGTGTGTGTGTGTGTGTGTTTGTGTAGATGGGTGTAACTCCCTCTGGTAGCTCTTCAGTTCCATGCCTCACTTAGGGGAATCTTAGACTATGAGGATGTGCTTATTAAAACAGCAAATAACCAATTCAGTAAAATACATTTATAGTTTGTATCAGGGATCATCAACTAGGTTAAACCGCGGGCTGATTTATTCTTGCGCGGACGGTCAGGGGGCCAGAACATAATAACAAATCATTTGTAGATTGTAAAGAAGCCCAAACAGATACAATATTTGACTAAAACATAATAATTTCAAACCTTGCTTGCATTTACAGTGGGGAGAACAAGTATTTGATACACTGCCGATTTTGCAGGTTTTCCTACTTACAAAGCATGTAGAAGTCTGTAATTTTTATCATAGGTACTCTTCAACTGTGAGAGACGGAATCTAAAACAAAAATCCAGAAAATCACATTGTATGATTTTTAAATAATTAATTTGCATTTTATTGCATGACATAAGTATTTGATACATCAGAAAAGCAGAACTTAATATTTGGTACAGAAACCTTTGTTTGCAATTACAGAGATCATACGTTTCCTGTAGTTCTTGACCAGGTTTGCACACACTGCAGCAGGGATTTTGGCCCACTCCTCCATACAGACCTTCTCCAGATCCTTCAGGTTTCGGGGCTGTCACTGGGCAATACGGACTTTCAGCTCCCTCCAAAGATTTTCTATTGGGTTCAGGTCTGGAGACTGGCTAGGCCACTCCAGGACCTTGAGATGCTGCTTATGGAGCCACTCCTTAGTTGCCCTGGCTGTGTGTTTCGGGTCGTTGTCATGCTGGAAGACCCAGCCACGACCCATCTTCAATGCTCTTACTGAGGGAAGGAGGTTGTTGGTCAAGATCTCGCAATACATGGCCCCATCTATCCTCCCCTCAATACGGTGCAGTCGTCCTGGATGGTGTTCTTGGGGTTGTACTCATCCTTCTTCTTCCTCAAAACACGGCGAGTGGAGTTTAGACCAAAAAGCTCTATTTTTGTCTCATCAGACCACATGACCTTCTCCCATTCCTCCTCTGGATCATCCAGATGGTCATTGGCAAACTTCAGACGGGCCTGGACATGCGCTGGCTTGAGCAGGGGGACCTGGCGTGCGCTGCAGGATTTTAATCCATGACGGCGTAGTGTGTTACTAATGGTTTTCTTTGAGAATGTGGTCCCAGCTCTCTTCAGGTCATTGACCAGGTCCTGCCGTGTAGTTCTGGGCTGATCCCTCACCTTCCTCATGATCATTGATGCCCCACGAGGTGAGATCTTGCATGGTGCCCCAGACCGAGGGAGATTGACCGTCATCTTGAACTTCTTCCATTTTCTAATAATTGTGCCAACAGTTGTTGCCTTCTCACCAAGCTGCTTGCCTATTGTCCTGTAGCCCATCCCAGCCTTGTGCAGGTCTACAATTTTATCCCTGATGTCCTTACACAGCTCTCTGGTCTTGGCCATTGTGGAGAGGTTGGAGTCTGTTTGATTGAGTGTGTGGACAGGTGTCTTTTATACAGGTAACGAGTTCAAACAGGTGCAGTTAATACAGGTAATGAGTGGAGAACAGGAGGGCTTCTTAAAGAAAAACTAACAGGTCTGTGAGAGCCGGAATTCTTACTGCTTGGTAGGTGATCAAATACTTATGTCATGCAATAAAATGCAAATTAATTACTTAAAAATCATACAATGTGATTTTCTGGATTTTTGTTTTAGATTCCGTCTCTCACAGTGTACCTATGATCAAAATTACAGACCTCTACATGCTTTGTAAGTAGGAAAACCTGCAAAATCGTCAGTGTATCAAATACTTGTTCTCCCCACTGTATATATATATATAAATCACTTTTTTGGTTACTAAATGATTCCATATGTGTTATTTCATTGTTTTGATGTCTTCACTATTATTCTGCAATGTAGAAAATAGTAAAAATAAAGATAAACCCTAAGTAGGTGTGTCCAAACTTTTGACTGGTACTCTATATTTTCTATATTTTTGGCTGAGAAAACTTGGGGGGCCAAATAAAATGATCCGCGGGCTGTTGGGGAATACTGTAGTATTGTACACTGAGTGCACAAAGCATTAAGGACACCTTCCTAATATTGAGCTGCACACCCCCCCCTTTGCCCTCAGAACAGCCTCAATTCGTCGGGGCATGGCCTCTACAAGGTGTCGAAAGCGTTCTACAGGGATGCTGGCCCATGTTGACTCCACATGGGAAACTGTTGAGCGTGAAAAACCCAGCAATGTTGCATTTCTTGACACAAACCGCTGTGTCTGGCACATACTACCATACCTCGTTCAAAGGCATTTAAATATTTTATCTTGCCCATTCATCCTCTGAATGGCAGACGTACACAATCCATGTCTCAATTGTCTCAAGGGTTAAACATCCTTCTTTAACCCGTCTCGTCCCCTTCATCTACACTGATTGAAGTGGATTTAACAAGTCACATCAATAAGGGATCATAGCTTTCACCTGGATTCACCTGGTCAGTCTATGTAATTGAAAGAGCAGGTATCCTTAATGTTTTGCATACTCAGTGTATATTAGTATTGTATATTCGTTGTCAGTGTGCAGTCAGTGTTCTCTTTGCTGCCAAGTATGGGGGTTTGAATAAAACAAGTTGGAGGCCAGTATCCTTGCTGTGTTTGGATTACAAGATAAACTTTATAAGATATTATAAAGTGTCTGGCAAACCTGTTTTAACCTGTTTTATTGTGTGCCTGGTCACATTATGATGTTTTTGTGTGTCCATAGATCACCATCATATTCAAGCCCTTTGAGGAGTGTACAGACCAGCGTGTGTACCAGGCAGTAACAGATGACCTGCCCGCTGCCTTCGTAGACGGTACCGTGAACAGCGGGGCCCCTGACCATAACCTTAACGCAAATAACGGTGACTCTACCGGGAAGGTACGAGCGCTTTGGATCTCGGAGCATAGCCCCGGTCGCCACGTGGAGCTGCATGCCGGCTACATCGGCGTGACGGTTATCGTACGGCAGCTGGGGCGCTACCTGACCCTGGCCGTGCGCATCCCGGAGGAGATGGCCCATGCCTACGACGCTACACAGGACCTGCAGCTCTGCCTGAATGGATGCCCCACCATGGAACGCATCGACCGGGGGGGTCACCTGCCCCTGCCTCTCCCTCTACCACATCCAGCCCTGGGCTTACAGCTCCAACAGCCACACGGCCAGGGCCAGCCCTCACACACACACTCCCACACAGCTCCGTACAGCGCCCCCCAGGGTTTCAGTGTGGAGGGTGCGCGGGCACGCTGCAGGGAGCAACTTGAGGTGCAGGATATTTATTTCCACTCATGTGTGTTTGACCTCCTGACCACCGGGGACGCTAACTTCACAGCGGCGGCGTTCAGCGCCCTGAAGGACATGGAGAGTCTCCACCCCCACCGTGAGCGCTGGACGATCTACCCACCCAACTCAGCCGACACCTCTCAGCCTATCAGATGGCTCCTACTGCTCACGCTCTGTGCGCTCGGCTAGGCACTGGTATAGCGCTTTTGTGTGAGTGTGTGTGTGTGTGTGTGTGTGTGTGTGTGTGTGTGTGTGTGTGTGTGTGTGTGTGTGTGTGTGTGAGAGTGTGTGTGAGTGTCAGTGTTTGTATGTGTGTGTTGGTATAGAGCTCCTAGCTGAGCTGTAGGATAAAGTTCCCTCTTGATGCAGATCTAAGTTCAGTTTTGTGTTTTCACGCTAATGGTTATGATTGGGGAGGGTAACCTAAGCTGATCCTAGATCTGTGTCTAGGAGGAACTTCTAACCAGAGCCCTTCTGGAGATTTACCCTCTTCTTCTTCTTGGTGAAAATAAAATAGTTGACTGAACACCCCAAGGCATATTACTGCCACAAAGGAGCTGCAAGCCCACAGGTCCAAGCCCACAGGTCCAAGCCCACAGGTGGAATCTGAACAGATTCCATGACACTCCTGTACTCTTCCCAAATCTGCTCTGTGGGACCTAGCAGGCCTGGTGGAGATTATGACCTGTCTATATGTGAGGATAACACGTAGGAAGACCCCAAAAAACAAACACTCCAAACTTGTGTGTATATTGTAGAAACACACCCCAGACTGTAAATAGTGTGTGTGAGTGATGTATCCAGGAACGCTGGATGGCGTTGAGTTTTGGTTGTTATTTTGGCGTGATTTTGTTGTGATTGTTTTTTTTTTATACCTCATAGACAGAGGAAGTTGATTTAACAAAAGCACTTTATTTAATTTTCTGCTAAATCCACACCAGTGTTCCCCCTCTCCCCTCTCTACCCCACCCCCTCAAGCTTTCCCCCTATAAGACCCTTTTTTAGAGTCTGAGGGGCTGTATCAATGACCCCCTTCTCCCGGCTTCCCCCCCGCCCCCCTCCTCCTCCAACAGCCCAAGCTGTGGATTTCATCTGCCATTTTAAATCTCAAATGCCAATGTAAATCTCAAATGACACCTGATTTCCGCAATATGTTACTTTTCACCAGGGGGACATAGGGCATGGTCAAAGGTAGTGCACTATATGGGGAATAGGGAGCCATTTGAGACAGTTAACCAGCTCACTTACACAGTGAGATGGAACCTCTGTTTTAAAGCCATTTGAGACAGTTAACCGGCTCACTAACACAGTGAGATGGAACCTCTGTTTTAAAGCCATTTGAGACAGTTAACCGGCTCACTAACACAGTGAGATGGAACCTCTGTTTTAAAGCCATTTGAGACAGTTAACCGGCTCACTAACACAGTGAGATGGAACCTCTGTTTTAAAGCCATTTGAGACAGTTAACCGGCTCACTAACACAGTGAGATGGAACCTCTGTTTGAAAAGCCGTCATTCCAAAGGCAGTTGAGTTGATTTAGCCTCTGTTCTATAGTAAATTAATGTTTTCTGTTGAATGTATTCTGCATGGTACCATAGTAGCTGTTCAGAACAGTTTCACACACCATTACTGATTAATGTTTGGTTATTATTTACATTTTTAAAGTATATCTGCAAATACAGTGTGTGTGTGTGTATGTATGTGCTTGTGAGTTTGCGTGTGCTTTACCTGACTTGTCTGAGGACTGAAAAGTCAGTCACCCTTAGCAACTCATTATGAACATATTCACTGTAAACTGTTTGTTCACACTGGTGTAATGACTATAACATGCTCTGACTGACATTTTAATCCATTTAGCAAACAGCTTGGACTATCAGTTTTACTATGCTGTGCGTTCCCTTTCTATGAGTGTTCAGTTTGCTTTCTGTTGCAACCAAAGACAAAACACACAGTGATTCATCATACAAGTTCTCCAAGTTTTCATATGTTCAAACATGATGATCACACATCCCCAAACCGTAACCGCTGTCCCCCGTAACCCCCGACCTGACCCCTCCCTACCCATCTCTAACTCTTAGTAAACTTGCTACTGTAGATTAACCCTATTTTGCTACTACTGCCAGAGCTGACTGGCTGCTCCACCATGGAACACATGGCTAGACTGTAGTACATCGTAGACCAGGGGTGGACGCTTTAGTTCCAGCCCAGCACTAACACACCTGATTCAGCTAACCAATAAATTGATGATTGGTTGTTTAGTTAAACCAGGTAAATTATAGCTGCGCTGGAACAGAAGTATGCACACAATGCAGCCCTACAGGAATAGTGTTGCCTACTGACTGTAGATGGAACACTGAGACGATGCGCACACTTACAGATAAAACTACAATGCAGTGTCTGATGGGATATACTGTATATGCCTATTGCCCTCATATACAATTACAAAGCAGTGTCTGATGGGAAATGTATGCTCAGTCTGCCTCTGGCATTGTGAATTCTTAAGTCGTGTTTGAGTGTCCGTGTGGTGAAGAGTGACTGCTCAATGTTGAAATACGTAACTTATTTATAAACGTAGTGTCTGTTAGAGGAAGGTACGCTTCATATTCTTGCTGTTTCAGATGTGATTGTACTGCCACCTAGTGGCGCTCCATTGCTGTCAGTGTTTTACTCTTATGGAGGCACTAAAGAAAATTTTGAAAAAAATGGAAATGTGTGCAAGTGTTTTATTAAAAAAGCAATAAACTAAAAAGAGAACCATTGTATCTTTATCAGATTACATTTTTCTTGTAAACAATGACCAAATGAAAATCAATCTACAAACCAAATAATTTTGTTCTCAAACTTATTTACATTTTATTGCCATATCTTATGTTATCTCACATTGTCTCTGGTCTTAGTGTTTCTAACTGACAGAGAATTAGGTCAGAGTGGAAACCAGATGTCTCTGTATGTGTACATCTGTCTGAGGTGATCAGATACTACAGGTTTGTTCACACACACACAACTACTGTAACTGTCACCCTAACATTCACAGGGACACCTGCGATCTCCAAGTTTCTGAGAAGCCCGCCCAAACTCATGAACACACACATTCACAGCAACTCCAGGAGACGTCCTCTGCAGACCCTAGCAATTACTAGAAATCATCTTCTCTATGGTCATCATCATGGCAGAGATTAGAAGATGTCCTCTCTGTGGACCATGGTCTCTCTCTCCTCTATAAAGATATTATAGAAGTAATTGATCTGAAAAGAGGAATAACTACTATTAAAGCCCACAGTTCATGTTATAGATGAGTGATGTCTGAAAATACTACTATTAGAGCCCACAGTTCATGTTATAGATCAGTGATGTCTGAAAATACTACTATTAAAGCCCACAGTTCATGTTATAGATCAGTGATGTCTGAAAATAAATAGTCAGGGGTTAGAGTTTGGGATCAAGAGCAGATTTAGGGGTCAGGTTTAGGGGTCAGGTAATCTCAGTTGAGTCATGGTGGACGCACTATGCTCCCAAGGGGTCAAAGAGGTTTAAATCAAAGTAAGTTCATCTTGGCTAACCCAGAACTAAAATCTTGGGTAATTTGGGGTTAGAGGTAAGGGTTGGGGGAGGTCAGTGTTACGGTCTCACCACTTTATAACGGCACATGCGGTGATCAGAGCATTAAAGATGGTGATCTTCAGGAGAAGAAGCCTCAAGGCCTGTAGAGTCACATGATCAGTCCACATGTCATTGGCTGAAGAGAGAGAGGACACAGATGCAATAAATGTTTTTTTGTTGCAAATTAATGTTCTAACTAAACTCACTACCTCAATGGCAGTTTAGTTCTTGAGAATGCTTACGCTTCCCTTGAAACACGCTGTTGTGATGGTCATAGCAACTCTCTCCATCTTCATCTGTAGAAAGAAGTTGTTCACCATCACACTCTTTCAACAGTATGGTATACAAAGTTATTTGAAAGCACGCACGCACGCACTCACACACACACACACACACACACACACAAGCCCTACCTGTGAAGGTGGCATGGTGTGTCCTGATGACTCTGGCGTGCCGGCGGTGACTGACAAAGCAGCTGTATGACGCCCATTCGCTGGTCGCCACGGTTACTATGGCCACAGCGCTGCGGCCACTGTTCTGTTCCTCCCCGGCCACACTGTAGGGAGCACTGGCAGGACTCACTAGACGACCATGTCAGAGAGAACAGACATGTAAATACTGGAAATGGCGAAAACAGCAAGATTTTCAAAAATGTAACATCTAGTCTACAGTAGTGTGTGAATGCGTATGCTAAGGTGCCTACCATCCCCAGGTGACCTCCAGCTGACCTCCAGGTGACCCCTCCCCAGGTCAGTGATGACACACACCAGCAGAGTCCAGCCCACCCTCTCACCTGCCAGGTGCACTGGGGGGGCCAGGGAGGCCAACACATCACCATGTACTTGCACTGTGGTAGGGTGGAGGGGGGAGAGAGGGAGAGGGAGAGGGAGAGGGAGAGGGAGAGGGAGAGCGAGAGGGAGAGGGAGAGGGAGAGGGAGGGGGAGGGGGAGAGAGAGGGAGAGGGAGGGGGAGAGGGAGAGGGAGGGGGAGAGGGAGGGAGAGGGAGAGGGAGAGGGAGAGGGAGAGGGAGAGGGAGAGGGAGAGGGAGAGGGAGAGGGAGGGGGAGAGGGAGAGGGAGAGGGAGGGGGAGAGGGAGGGGGAGAGGGAGGGAGAGGGAGAGGGAGAGGGAGAGGGAGAGGGAGAGGGAGAGAGAGGGAGAGGGAGGGGGAGGGGGAGAGGGAGAGGGAGAGGGAGAGGGAGAGGGAGGGAGAGGGAGAGGGAGGGGGAGAGGGAGGGGGAGAGGGAGAGGGAGGGGGAGAGGGAGGGAGAGGGAGAGGGGGAGGGAGAGGGAGAGGGAGAGGGAGAGGGAGGGGGGAAAACTACTGTAAGTCACTGTGGGTACGGGACATGATAAAACTAGCAGAATAAAGAGAGTGAGCTGTAACAGTCTCTAATCAGTCATTCCTTTAGTTTGTTACTCAATATCTTTACATAAGAATTTAAGCTGTTGAGAAAAACAGAACGGTAGTTGATGATGTTTCTCTAATCCTTTCCTGCAGTAAAATGACCTAGTGACCTCACAGGTGGAATGTTATTCATATTTCTATCATTTCATAATAATAATAGAAATCCAGTGTTTCTATATCAAACGGTTTTGTTATATTTCTGTCTTCTGTGATGTATTTAAAGTGTAATATTGGGATGCAAACTCAAAATTGAATACATTTCAACTCTATATCTGACATGGTACAGGTGTCTTCTTTTTTGTAAACCCATTACCATGTGTGCGAGGTGTGTACTTTTGTTTCAAAGTAGATTTATTTAAGACTACCAAGAATCACTCTGTTTGACCCTGATTTAGCCCACTGCAGTAAAAGGTTAAAGAGTATTAGTTAGTTAGTTAGTTAGTTAGTTAGTTAGTTAGTTAATTTTTACTCACCAGTCCAAAGGTAGAGAATAGGGAAGCAGAGGAGAATCCTATGTCGTTCTGTCATGTCTGTGGTATGTGTACGTTGCTGATGAGCATCCTCCTCTATGGTGGCGTTATGCATGCGTGTGAACGTGTGTGAGAGAGTGCATAAGTTGTGAGTGTTTGAGTGTTTGAGTTGTGAGTGTTTTTTTTTCGTTTGTCAGTAGCATTCTACAGGGTGGAGACATTTCCCTGAGTTGGGCAGCAGTGCATCGTGGGGGGATTATCAGCCCATAGTCATGTGACCTCACACCCGCCACGGAATCTCCCCACAGACTGAGAGAGAGACACAGAGAGAAGGAGAGAGAAAGAGCCCATTTCACCTCTGCTCTTTCACAGAGTTGTTTTAACTGTATTAAGTAGTGTATCTTGATACCGTGTCTATAGTTCAGAGGATCCATAGGATCTGCCTGTAGTACAACAGGGAGTGCTCTGGTTGTGTACTCTACTGTGTGAGTAGGCCAGCCGTCTACCAGTAGTACATCAGTAGTAAACAGGGAACCACAGAGGACACCTGGAGCTCTGGGCTGTTAGATCTGAGGTGGGAGGCTGATCATATCAATCATCCCCAGAGTACACCTGCAACCACACATACACACACATGCAAGTGCACACGCACACGCACAAACACACACACATACACAAACACACAGGCAAATCTCATGCTCTACAGAAGCTTGGTGTTCTGGAACAAATTCCTACCAAGAGCATCACTTCAGGAACCCCATGGTACTGTCAGGAGGCTAGTTTTGCACTGTGGATTAATACATGGAAAGTATGTTTTCTTGCAGTGTGTGTATACAGGAGAGATGGTGGGGTTGGATATAGTATGTTAGTTTCCAGTATGTAGTGTGAGTTCTTGTGCAGGTCATGTGGATTAACCACCTGGTTTCCCCTGCTGACAGGTTAAATATGAGCACAGCTATATATATATATATACAGTATATATATATACTATCCTAACATCAGCCTGGAAAATACGAAGAAATACACACACGTTTGTTTTACCGTCCTTGTGAGTACTTCCCCACAAGGATAGTAAAACCAAACACACACACACACACTCCCACACACACACAGCTTCTGTACTCGCGATAGGATATGGGGGGCGGGAGCATGAAAGAGAAAATGAAAGCAGAGACAAAGAGCAAGGGAAGGATGATGCAGCTAACATGAGGTAAACGAATACAAACATGGAATTAACCTCCATTCTAGACCTCCCCTCAACTCAGGAAACAGCTGGGGTGCTAGGGAAACATGATTACTGCTCTATGGTGATAGTGCTGAACTTACTAATGTTAAAACTAAGTTATTTTGCTGTTTAGCAGGGCATGATTATGTGTGTGGAGTGAGTGTGTGCAGAGATGGCCACTATTTCATGTATTTGAAATACGTATTTCAATTTTTATTACACTGCGCTGAACTACACTCCAATGTATTTTGTAACAAGATACTTTCGAGAGCAGTTTTTTTGGTATTTTCTATACCATTATTATTTATAGCAGTTCATCATTTTGTGGCCCTTTTTCACCCTACATTGGTATCAGAAGAATGATGGCACTATGGTGTGATGAGAGCGTCTGATAAATGAACTAACTATAAATGTACATATATGTAAAAATGAACAATTACAAAGCGTTCTGAGTATTATTCTAATGAGCTCCGCCCCGAAACAAAGCCAATAATTAATACCTAGTGTGATTTGCAGTTCATTTTGGTATGTTCATTTTCACATATACATTTACACTTTGGTCATTTAGCAGACATTCCTATCCAGAGTGACTTACTATTTACAGTCAGAGCATTTAACTAAGGTAGACAAACAACAACATATCCCAGTCATAGCAAGAAAACCTTTCTGTAACCTTTACTGAGAATGTTGTTGCTGTTCGGTCCGGCTACTTGCAAATGTATTTTGGTATTTTAAAATAGAAAATACATGTATTTGAATTCAATACATTTCAAAATACAAGTATTCTGTAGTTTATTTTGATACATTGATCTTTATGGTATTTTGTACTTTAATTTTGTTATGTATTTTGTCATTTTTTTCCCATCCCTGAGTGTGCATTTGTGTGTGTCTGTCCCAGTTTGAACTCAGTAGCAGTATCAGATTACAATGAAAGCCCTGTCCTTCTCTACTGTAGTCTGTCTGGACAGCTATAGTGTAACTATTCAACCAGCTAGCTCTTCCACTCTCCATGTTATTTATTGACATGTAACACACTGGGCTTGCTGCCTGGGCTGTAAGCGTGTGTATCATAGCATAGAATAGATAGCAACCTTTACCGACCCCCACCGAAATGTCAATTGTTCAGCTTCTTGGCTTTATAAAATCAGACGGAATAAATGCAACACATTAGATCCGAAATTAGATTTGCTGTTGTTGTTGTTTTTAAATAACAATAACATAGCTTCTTCTTCTGTCTTCAGGTTCGAGAAAGAGCTGCTGAACATTTCAAGCCAATTATACTAGCCTGTTGCTGTAAGGTTAGACCACACTCCTCCTGAAGTCTAATGATATCCTCCCAAATGTTCTGAAAAACGAACTGAATGCCAGCTCACCATTTGCTGCTCTCAAGACTGATCTTTAGTATCCTTGTCTTTACAGTAGTCATCCAACAACTTTTCCACTATAATGTTCTGGGTCAGGTTCTTGGTTCTGGCCTTCCTGTCTCTGGCTGGTGTGACCCAGACCTCCTCTAGCCCGACCCAGGCCTCTGAGCCCCCTAACCCCACTGAGGAGCATCCTCCCCTCTCATTCCCTTGGAGCCACCTCCGTCTTCCAGGGTACATTGTTCCGCTTCACTACCACCTCCTGCTCCACCCTAACCTCACCATACTCAGCTACAGCGGTACCGTCCGGATAGAGCTCCAGGTTCAGAACAATACCAACTGGGTGGTGCTGCACAGCAAGGGGCTTCGTATCACTACGGCAACCGTGCTGGACCAGAAACTGGCTCACCTGTCAGACCAGGTAAGCTACTCCCTCAGCACTGAACTATCATGCCCAGTTTCTAACAACGTTCCCACTTCTGCCTTCTCTGACATGACTACCGCGTGTGTGTTCCTGTTCGTGTGTGTCCTCAGGTTCTCCCTGTTCTCCACAACCCAACCCATGAGCAGGTTGCCATATTCTCTCCCAGAGTGCTCAGCGGTGGGCAGAAGTACTTCCTGTTTCTGGAGTTTGGGGCGGATCTAGGAGAGGGCTTCTATGGCTTCTACAGGAGCACCTACAGAACCAGCACTGGAGAGACACGGTACGGAATGTGTGTGTTTGTGTGCGTGTGTGTGTATGTGTGACGTATACTCTATGTATACGGGCTATGTGTAGGCTACCTCACTCTCCATGTGGGGGAGAAAGGCTGACACTCCTCATCCAAACACAGACACTATCTCTCCCCTACCTATATCTCTCCAGGACCCTGGCCTCCACTCATTTTGAGCCCACCAGTGCTCGGATGGCGTTTCCCTGTTTTGATGAGCCTAGCTTCAAGGCTAACTACTCTATCAGTATCAAGAGGAGCCCAGCCCACATCGCCCTGTCCAACATGCCTGTAGTGAGTAAATGCACACACACACACACACACACACACACACACACACACACACACACACACACACACACACACACACACACACACACACACACACACACACACACACACACACACACACACACACACACACACACACACACACACACACATACACACACACACACACACACACAGTGTGTGGAGATGGTGGAGATGTGAGACAACATGGTGGCAGGTAGATCATAGTGAGTGTATAGTCCCTTCAGAAAATATTTGCATCCCTTGACTTTTCCCACATTTTGTTGTGTTACAGCCTGAATTTAAAATGTATTAAATTGAGTTTTTTTTCACTGGCCTACACACAATATCCCATAATGTCAGTGGAAATATGGATTTCAAATTTTTTACAATATATTAAAAATGAAAAGCTTTAGTCAATAAGTATTGAACCCCTTTTTTTATGGCAAGCCTAAATAAGTTCAGGTATAAAAATATGCTTTACAAGTCACATAATAATTTGCATGAACTCACTTTTGTGTTCAATAATAGTGTTTAATATGATTTTTTTATGGATACCTCATTACACTTATTCATTACACTTTGGATGGTGTATCAATACACCCAGTTACTACAAAGATACAGTCGAGCAGTGAATTTCAAACACAGATTTAACAACAAAGACCAGGGAGGTTTTACAATGCCTCGCAAAGAAGGGCACCTATTGGTAGATGGGTAAAAAAAAAAGGAGACATTGAATTTCCCTTTGAAGAAAATTTGAAGCATGGTGAAGTTATTAATAATACTTTGTATGGTGTTTCAATATACCCAGTTACTACAAAGATACAGACGTCCTTCCTAACTCAGTTGCCGGAGAGGAAGGAAACCGCTCAGGGATTTCACCATGAGGCCAGTTACAGAGTTTAATGGCTGTGATAGGAGAAAACTGAGGATGGATCAACAACAGTTACTCCACAATACTAACCTAATTGACTGAGTGAAAAGAAGGAAGTCTGTACAGAATAAAGTTCAGTCTGCTTTCCACCCAACACTGGGATATGAATTCACCTTTCAGCAGGACAATAACATAAAACACAAGGCCAAATATACACTGGAGTTGCTTACCAAGAAGACAGTGAATGTTACAGTTACAGTTTTGACATAAATCAGCTTGAAAATCAATGGCAAGACTTGAAAATGGTTGTGGGTGTGTAAAGCTCTTAGAGACTTACCCAGAAAGACTCTGTAATCAGCGCCAAAGGCGATTCTAACATGTATTGACTGTATTTCATTTTAATCCGTTTTGAATTCAGGCTGTAACACAACAAAATGTGGAATAAGTTCAGGGGTATGAATACTTTCTGAAGGCACTATACATTACAATGTGTGTGTGTGTGCATGTGTGTGTGTTTTCCCTCTAGGAGCAGACAGTGGTCCTGGATGATGGACTAACGGAGGACCGTTTTGCTGTGAGTGTGAGGATGAGCTCCTATCTGGTGGCCTTCATCGTGTGTGACTTTAGATCTGTCAGTGCAACAACTGCCTCAGGGGTCAAGGTAGGTATGACTGGGGGCAGGGGTGTGTATGTGGGTGTGTGTACATGTACAGTATGTACTGTACGTGCAATGTGTGTGTTTGTATGCGTGTGATTTCAGAACATCACTGTAATAATGTTTCAGGTTTCTGTCTATGCTGTTCCTGAGAAATGGCAGCAGACCCATTACGCTCTGAAGGCTGCAGTGAAACTACTGGAGTTCTACGAGAAATACTTCAACATAAACTACCCACTACCCAAACAAGGTAACTAAATACATCAATATCAACTACCCACTATCTAAAGAAGGTAACTAAATACATCAATATCAACTACCCACTATCTAAACAAGGTAACTAAATACTTCAATATCAACTACTCACTATCTAAATAAGATGATTAAATGCATCAACATCAACTACCCGCTACCTAAACAAGGCAACTATACTGAACAAAAATATAAACGCAACGTGTAAAGTGTTGGTCCCTTGTTTCGTGAGATGAAATAAAAGATTCTAGACATTGTCCATACGCACAAAAAAGCATATGACTCTCAAATTTTGGGCACAAATTTGTTTACATCCCTGTTAATGAGCCTTTCTCCTTTGCCATGATAATACACCCACCTGACAGGTGTGGCATATCAAGAACCTGATTCAACAGCATGGTCATTACACAGGTACACCTTGTGCTGGGGACAATAAAAGGCCACTCTAAAATGTGCAGTTTTGTCACACAACACAATGCCACAGATGTCTCAAGTTTGAGGGTGCATGCAATTGGCATGCTTACTGCATGATTGTCCACCAGAGCTGTTGCCAGAGAATTCAATGTTCATTTCTCTACCATAAACCACCTCCAATGTCGTTTTAGAGAATTTGGCAGTACGTCCAACTGGTCCAACACTTTACATGTTGCGTTTATATTTTTGTTCAGTGTAAATACTTCAATATCAACTACCTAAACAAGGTAACTTAATACTTCAATATCAACTACCCACTACCTAAACAAGGTAACTAAATACCAGTGGTGTAAAGTACTTAAGGAAAAATACCTGAAAGTACTACTTAAGTAGTTTTTTGGGGCATTTGTACTTACTATTTCTATTTTTCACTTTTACTTTTACTTCACTACATTCTTAATGACAATTATGTACTTTTTACTCCATACATTTTCCCTGTCACCCAAAAGTACTTGTTACATTTTGAATGCTTAGCAGGACAGGAAAACACATGCTTCGTTTGTACATGATGAGTGTTGGAGAGTGCCCCTGGCTATCTGTAAAATAAAACAAGAAAATGATCCTGTCTGTTTTGCTTTATATAAGGAATTTGAAATGATTTATACTTTAACTTTTACTTTTGATACTTAAGTATATTTTAGCAATTACATTTACTTTTTATATTTAAGTATATTAAAAGCAAATGTCAGGGGAGGGTTTGGCCGGCTTGGATGTCCTTGTCCCATCGCACTCTAGCGACTCCTGTGGTGGGCCGGGCATTTACGCTGACACGGTCGCCAGGTGTATGGTGTTTCCTCCGACACATTGGTGTGGATGGGTTCCGGGTTAAGAGAGCATTGTGTCAAAAAGCAGTGTGGCTTGGCGGGGTTGTGTTTCGGAGGACGCACGGCTCTCGACCTTCGCCTCTTCCGAGTCCGTACAGGAGTTGTAGCGATGGAACAAGACTGTAACTACCAACTGGGGAGAAAAAGGGTTAAAAAAATATATACAAAAATACAAATATATACATAGAAAAATATACAAAGAAATGCATATCTTAACTTTTACTCAAGTCTGGAAATTAGCACCACTAAAGCATAATGCAAGTCCTTTATACTGCAAAGATGTATGCTTATGCATTGTTTAAAGTGCTTAGGGTAGCAAGTTGGCTTGTCCCAATAGTGATGTGTAGAGTTGTAGTGACATGTTTTGGGGATTTAGAGATATACAGGTGTAAGATGTTAATTTGAACCAGTTTGCTGCAGCAGGAAAATTATCTTACAGCAACAGGAAATGTGAATTATTATGTGGATAATAATTAATGGACATTTTGGTATGGGTTGTTACATTTTTCATAAGGGAAAATCAAGTCTGAAATGTTTAAGTGTAGATTACAAACTTCAGAAGTCTTTTTAAACCTCAAATACTACAAGTTCTCCTGCAACAAAGTGATCAAATTCAGATCCTACATCTGTATCTATAATTATGTGTTTCTCCGTTTTGTCATGGTGTTATCGCATTGAAAATCACTGATTAGCAAGATGATCAAGTTCCACATTTCAAGTTTTATTAGTCGTATGTAAGGCATGGTATACACCGTCCAACTAAATGCTTACATGCAGGTTCCTTCTCTACAATGCAAGAACAATAAGAAATAATAAAAGATTAGAATACGAACATAAAGTAAATGGATCCATAGAATATAATAAAATGTTTTGCATCAGTATAATACAGGAAGAAGAGTCTGGTAGCAGTTGTGATGTGTAGCATGTATGTGTGTGTGTGTGTGTATATCTGTATGAGTGTATGCGTGAGTGAGTGCAGATATACGTACAAGGACCTTGAACATTCTCTCCAGTGGAAACCTTATCGGAGGAGGGATTTACAGTATATCACCCTTTTAGTATGAGGATTCCATCCCTCTGATCATTTGCTGTGTCTACATTTAGTGTCACTTGGTGTTAGTCAATTTAAATGAAGTGGAAATAACATTGTGAGCAAAATGATTAATCACTTTAGTAAATGGCTTTTAAAGGGTTGATGATCTTAGATTTGAGCATTTAAGGCCTGCATTTCAGATAATCCAAATGTATCTCAAATGTCTCATTGGTGTTACCATCATTGGTGTTTTTCCAAAATGCCATGCCCAAAGGCCACCTTAATTCAACAACAACTCAGTTGCTTAAACAAGCAAGGCAATCATTCTAAAGTCACTGCCTGCCTTCCCAACCAGACCTTGTGGCTATCCCAGACTTTCAGTCGGGAGCAATGGAGAACTGGGGTCTGATCACCTTCAGAGAGACCAGCCTGCTCTACGACCCTGCCACCTCCTCAGCCTCCGATAGGCTCTGGGTTACCAAGGTGATTGCCCATGAGCTTGCCCACCAGGTAAGAGTCAGACAGGTTGTTGTGCAGTTCACGGTGTAGAACAGGAAGTAGCCAGTCATGATTTTATATGATATGACTACAATGACATGAAGAGGGATTAAACAGTGATGCCATGAACCTTCTGAACCTTCTTCAGGAAGTGTATCTGCACTGGAAGACAACTGGAACTCCTCTCTTCTCTTGACATTTCTCACTGTCTGTCCTCTCCTGTCTGTCAGTGGTTTGGGAACCTGGTGACCATGGAGTGGTGGAATGACATCTGGCTGAACGAGGGCTTTGCCACGTACATGGAGTACATCTCATTGGACGGCACATACCCCAAACTCAGAGTGGTATGATCCTGTAACTCATTTGTTGTACACATCCCTAGCCAACTCCCTAGCCCGAGTTGAAATTCCTGTTGAAACTGTGCCTTTTTTAATCTCTTAGGAGGACTATCTTCTGGACGCCTGCTTCAGTGCGATTGGTCGAGACTCTCTAAACTCCTCCCGCCCCATCTCCAGTGCAGCTGAAAGCCCCACACAGATTAAAGAGATGTTCGACACAGTATCCTACAATAAGGTAGACAAACACGCTTACACACAAGTACACTTTTTCCATTACATAGCTTCCGTCAACCATGTCTTTGCTTCAAGTGAGGGAGTAAGGATGCATGTCTAAAGTATTGGAACAGGCCCCCAGTGTTGATGTACGTTTTTGTTTGTTCCACCAGGGGGCATGTGTCCTGAACATGCTAAGACTCTACCTGACTGACCAAGTGTTCCAGAGTGGAATCATGCGTTACCTTCGTAGGTACAGCTACAGCAACGCTCGCAACCAGGACCTGTGGAACAGCCTTGCCAACGTGCGTAGATCTATCAAATGATACATCATTTTTGATCCCTGTAGGTTGCTGTAGTGTGTAAATGTGAACTGATGTGTTGTTTTCTCAGACGTGTTCAGAAGAGGAGTTCACCTCTGGAGAACACTGCTACAGCAGCAGCCAGGCAGCTAAGAACGCAGTAAACACACCTCTCTTTATATAACAGTACATTACGTTACAATACCAACAGTCTGACCATTACAAATATGTACTCTGTAAATGTCTCAGTACTGATTTAACTGTGTAATGTTTACCTGTGGGTGTGGGTGTGGTTTTGATGTGTGTGTGTGTGTGTGTGTGTGTGTGTGTGTGTGTGTGTGTGTGTGTCAGTACCTGTACGCTGGGGAGCACCTGGACCTGACGACCATGATGAACACCTGGACGCTGCAGACAGGTGTGCCCTTGGTAACGGTTGCTAGACAGGGGTCTCGTCTGGTGCTGAAACAGGAGAGGTTCCTGAGGACCACACATCCCTCTGATCCAGCATGGCCCAGCCTGCAGCAGGGGTAAACACACACACACACACACACACACACACACACACACACACACACACACACACACATATACAGATGTTCAGGTGTTGTGAGGTCATATTCCTGCGCCTCATCCCTCCCCTCTCTCTGATCTCTGTGTGTTAGGTACCTGTGGCACATCCCTCTGACATACAGGACTGACACCTCAAATAGCATCCACAGACACCTCATGACCACACTCACAGGTAAGACACCTACTGACCACACTCACATTTAAGACACCTACTGACCACACTCACAGGTAAGACACCCACTGACCACACTCACAGGTAAGACACCTACTGACCACACTCACAGGTAAGAAACCTACTGACCACACTCACAGGTAAGACACCTACTGACCACACTCACAGGTAAGAAACCTACTGACCACACTCACAGGTAAGACACCTACTGACCACACTCACAGGTAAGACACCTACTGACCACACTCACAGGTAAGACACCTACTGACCACACTCACAGGTAAGACACCTACTGACCACACTAATTTATTTCCCTCTCCTCAGTGTGGATGTTGCTGTGGAGTTGATTGATTGACTGGTTGTTTCACTAAATTATTGATTGCTGTGTCTCTCGTCTCCTCAGACAGTGTGGAGGTGGGAGAGGAGGTGGGCTGGGTGAAGGTGAATGTGGACATGGCTGGTTATTACCTAGTCCACTACGATGGTTCAGGCTGGGACGACTTGATACAACTACTGAAGAACAACCACACAGCTCTCAGCTTCATGGACAGAACACACCTCATACACAACGCCTTCCAACTCACCACGTAAGAGACCTATCTGTCTGTGTCTGTGTGTGTGTGTCCATGCGATTATGTGAATAGACAACACAAACACTCTTTTGTTTCTGATGTCATCTCTCTATAATATTTCTATAGGGCAGGTCGGCTGTCACTCGATAAAGCCTTGGACCTTATTGGCTACCTGCGATCTGAGAGTCACACCGTGCCCCTTCTCCAAGGGTTGGCCTACCTGGAAGCCTTCTACAGGATGGTGGAGAGGATGGACATACCTGACGTAACACAAAACCTCAGGGTAGGGCACATATACAAACACATAAAACATGAAATAATTCTAAAACATTCTGGTTCAATTGTCTGATGTCATCTCTGTGTGTGGTCTGATGTCCTCTCGGTGTGTGATCTGATATCCTCTCTGTGTGTGGTCTGATGTCCTCTTTGTGTGTGGTCTGATATCCTCTCTGTGTGTGGTCTGATATCCTCTCCGTGTGTGGTCTGATATCCTCTCTGTGTGTGGTCTGATATCCTCTCTGTGTGTGGTCTGATGTCCTCTCTGGGTGTGGTCTGATATCCTCTCTGTGTGTGGTCTGATAACCTCTCTGTGTGTGGTCTGATATCCTCTCTGCGTGTGGCCTGATGTCCTCTTTGCGTGTGGCCTGATGTCCTCTCTGCGTGTGGCCTGATGTCCTCTCTGCGTGTGGCCTGATGTCCTCTCTGCGTGTGTTTTCTGCAGACATACATCCTGTGGTATTTCCGTGATGTGATTGACCGTCAGGCATGGAGCGACAAGGGCTCTGTGTCTGAGAGGCGGCTAAGGTCGGAGCTCCTCTCCCTGGCCTGCCATCTAGGAGATCTCCCCTGTCTGGAGCAGGCCCAGCGCAGCTTCACACACTGGCTGGACTCCAACAGCACACTCAGGTCTGCCTGTCTGTCTTTCTGTCTGTCTGTCTGTCTATCTATTTGAGAGAGTAGTTACATCCCATGGACAGCAACATACAGTACCTTGTTCAATCCCTGACCCAATCAAAGGTGCAAACGTTGCCTGACTGCAAAAGTAAACCATGTCCTGTCTGTGCCTCTCCCTCCACCAGCCTGCCTGCAGATGTGACAGAGACAGTGTATTCAGTAGGGGCTCAGGAGGACAGTGGCTGGGCGTCTCTCCTCCACATATACACTGTCTCCCTCTCAGAGACACACAAACACAAGATTCTCTCTGCCCTGGCCAGCAGCAGAGACAAAAACAAACTACACAGGTATGAATAGTCTTCTATACTCTGTCATTTCAAATCAATATGTGATCTTACATTCAGTTTGTGTGTGTGTGTGTGTGTTTCTACCCCAGGTTGTTGGAGCTGGGTCTAGAGGGGGAGGTGATCCGTACCCAGGACCTGGACTCCCTCATCGTCATGGTAGCCAGGAACCCCAGGGGACATCATCTGGCCTGGAACTACGTCCAGAAATACTGGAGCACCTTGGTGGACAAGTAGGTGGTAGAGAGGGAGAGGGAGAGGGTTGGGAGAGAGGGGGAGGAAGAGAGGTAAAGGGAGAGGGAGAGAGAAACTAACACTCAGGAGGAGAAATAGGTGGAGTCTATCCCTGTGGTAGAGAATGAGAGAGGGAAAGGGAGAAAGATGAACTGATAGACTGACACTGGTGAAAAGGTAAGTAGTAGTAGACCAGCAGTCCCATAGTCTGGGGGCTTTAGCCAACCTTTCCTCTTGTTTCTACCCTGCAGGTTCCAGTTGGGATCGTTCTCTATTAGAAACATCATCATCGGCACCACAGGCCAGTTCTTCTCCACAGAGGAACTCACAGAGGTGAGATTACTGATCTGTTATTGGCAATATAATTTTCAACAACTACACCCTGACCCTAGAAATGTAATGTGTCAGTAGCAATGTATGAGCGAGGGTGTGTGTGTCCCATAGCCATGCTTACCCGGTGTTACCACGGTCATGCTTACCAGGTGTGTGTGTGTTCCATAGGTGCGTGTATTCTTTGAGTCGATCCATGAGCAGGCATCTCAGCTGAGAGTCACTCAGGTTGCCATGGACAACATCCAGAAGAACATCCTCTGGATGCAAAGAAACCTGGGAACTCTGAGGAGCTGGCTGAATCAACGGATAGACTGAAGAGAGAGAGGGGGAGGGAGAGAGGCCTGGGGAGATTGGGAGAGGGGTGGGGCAATAGGGAAAGGGGTGGGGCAATAGGGAGAAAGAGAGAGCAATAGAAAATTAGCTTGCAGTTTTTGAAAGCTTAATTAGAGCTTTGATTTTTAATGAATACTACAATTTCTGGGATACTTGATTGTATATAGTTTGGTCATGTTTTTAAGTTACATCAGGGATTTGGAAAAGTTTTTAGTGAATTTGGTTAAGATGTTTGCTAATAAAATGTTGTGAAAGTACTGGGCTCCCAATTGGCGAGGTGGTCTAAGGCACTACATCTCATTGCTAGAGGCGTCACTACAGACAACCTGATTCGAATCCAGGCTGTATCACAACTGGCCGTGATTGGGAGTCCCATATGGTGGTGCAAAATTGGCCCAGCGTCGTTTGGGTTTGGCCAGTATAGGAGGTCATTGTAAATAAGAATTTGTTCTTAACTGACTTACCTAGTTAGATTAAGGTTAAATAAATAAAAATTATTTGTAGAGCAGTAAATAGGCCAGAATCATGTGGAATTACACAGGGTAAGAGCAAATTAAATACAAACAGAAAAACAATTTTTAGGTGTGAAGATAGGAGAGGTCTGAAAATGCTAAAACATCACAGTAGGTGAGACAGAATGAAGCTTGGCCACTGTATGGCCTCACACACTACAACCTCATAGCCACTAGGGGGAGCAGACTGCTGAGAATTTAGTGTGAAACAGATGTGTGTAAGCATGTTGCAATGTACACATACAGATCTGCTATCTTAATATGATCACTGTTATCAGCAGAACATTTTCCTGTGCAGCAGGAAATGTAAATTGTAGTGTATTCAAGGTTTAAAAAGGCTTCTAAAGGTTGTAATTTCCACTATAGAATTTCAGACTTGATTTGCCCTAACGAAAAATGTATCAACCCCTAAAACAGTGTACATTAATTATAATGCATATATGAATTCACATTTCCTGATGCTGCAGTAATATTTTCATGCTGTGAGAAGCAGGGTCAAATTAAGATCTGTATCTATGTTGAGAGTTGGTTTAGTTGATTTCCAAAAGACAGACCTATCTTTCACCTATAGTGTTTGCAAGTTGGTTGAATCATATCAAATAAATATGCTATTCATCACATGCTTTGTAAACAGTGAAATGCTTACTTACAGGCCCTTCCTAACAATACAGAGATAGAGAAAATAGAGAAATAATATTAAAGTAATAACACATCATAATAAAAGTAATAATAATGAGTAACGAAAACTAGGCTATATACACAGGGTACCAGTGCTGAGTCTATGTGCAGGGGTACAAAGTAATTTAGGTAGATATGTACTTATAATTAGGAATAAAGTGACTAGGAAACAGGAGAGATAATAAACAGTAGCAGATAATAACAGTAGCAGCATACAGCGGGTGAAATAAGTATTGAACACGTCACCATTTTTCTCAGTAAATATATTTCCAAAGGTGCTATTGACATGAAAGTTTCACCAGATGTTGGTAACAACCCAAGTAATCCATACATACAAAGAAACCAAAACAAATAAGTTCAGAAATTAAGTTATGTGTAATAATGTGAAATGACACAGGGAAAAAGTATTGAACACGTGAAGAAAGGGAGGTTCAAAAAGGCATGGAAAGCCAAGACAACAGCTGAAAACTATCAGTAATTAAAAAGCAATCCAGCCCCCTGTCAGTGCAAATTAATATCAGCTGGTTCAGTCCCAACTGATGGCCTACAAAAAGGTCTCATTGCAAAGGTGTCACACAAGACACATCTCATGATGGGCCAAAGCAAAGAGCTGTCTCAAGACATTTGCAACCTAATTGTTGCAAAACATAATGGTGGCATTGGTTATAGGCGCATTTCTAAGCTTCAGAATGTTCCAGTGAGCACTGTTGGGGCCATAATAAGGAAGTGGAAAGACAATAATTTCACCATAAATTTGCCTCGACCAGGTGCTCCTCGTAAATTTGCCCATTCATCCTTCCTTCAATTATGTGAAGTTTGCCAGTACCATTTGCTGAAAAGCAGCCCCACAACATGATGTTCCCACCTCCAAACTTCACTGTTGGTATGGTGTTTTTAGGGTGATGTGCAGTGCCATTTCTCCTCCAAATATGGTGTGTATTATGACATCCAAACAGTTCAATTTTGCTCTCATCTGACCACACTACATTCTCCTAGTATTTCACTGGCTTTTCCAAATGTTGTGCAGCAAACTTTAAACGAGCTTCAACATGCTTTTTTTCAGCAATGGAGTCTTGCATGGTAAGCGTGCATACAGGCCTTGGCAGTGGAGTGCATTACTTAATGTTTTCTTTGAGACAACAGTACCTGCTAATTGCAGGTCTTTTTGAAGCTCTCCACAAGTGGTCCTTGGCTCTTGGACAACTCTTCTGATTATTCTTTTCACTCCTCTATCAGAAATCTTGCGAGGAGCACCTGGTCGAGGCAAATTTATGGTGAAATGATTGCCTTTCCACTTCCGTATTATGGCCCCAACAGTGCTCACTGGAACATTCAGAAGCTTAGAAATGCGCCTATAACCAATGCCATCATTATGTTTTGCAACAATTAGGTTGCGAATGTCTTGAGACAGCTCTTTGCTTTTACCCATCATGAGATGTGTCTTGTGTGACACCTTGGCAATGAGACCTTTTTGTAGGCCATCAGTTGGGACTGAACCAGCTGATATTAATTTGCACTGACAGGGGGCTGGATTGCTTTTTAATTACTGATAGTTTTCAGCTGTTGTCTTGGCTTTCCATGCCTTTTTGAACCTCCCTTTCTTCATGTGTTCAATACTTTTTCCCTGTGTCATTTCACATTATTACACATAACTTAAGTTCTGAACTTATTTGTTTTGGTTTCTTTGTATGTATGGATTACTTGGGTTGTTACCAACATCTGGTGAAACTTTCATGTCAATAGCACCTTTTGAAATATATTTACTGAGAGAAATGGTGACGTGTTCAATACTTATTTCACCCGCTGTATATGATAAGACAAGAAAGTTGCAATAAGAGCCAATGCCGATAGTCCGGGTAGTTATTTGGTGAACTATTTAACTAACCATTTAACAGTCTTATGGCTTGGGGGTAGAAGCTGTTTAGGGTCCTGATGATTCCAGATGTGCATTGGTACTGCTTGCCATGAGGTAGCAGAGTCTATGACTTGGGTGGCTGGAGTCTTTGATAATTTTTAGGGCATTCCACTGGCGCCGCCTGATATAGAGGTCCTGGATGGCAGAGAGCTTGGCCCCAGTGATGTACTGGGCTATACACACTACCCTCGGTAGCGCCTTGCGGTCGGATGTCAGGCAATTGCCATACCAAGCGGTGATACAGCCAGTCCAAATGCTCTCAATAGTGCAGCTGTATAACTTTTTGAGGATCTGAGGGCCCATGGCAAATCTTTTCAGTCTCCTGAGGGGGAAAATACATTGTTGTGCCATCTTCACGACTGTGTTGGTGTGTATGGACCATGATAGATCCTTAATGATGTAGACACTGAGGAATTTGAAGCTCTCGACCCGCTACACTTCAGCCCTGTTTATGTGAATGAGGCCGTGCTCTGCCCTCCGTTTCCTGTAGTCCACAATCAGCTTCTTTGTCTTGCTGACGTTTAGGGACAGGTTGTTATCATTGAACTACACTGCCAGGTCTCTGACCTCCTACCTATAGGCTGTCTCATCGTCTTCGGTGATCAGGCTTACCACCATTGTGTCGTCGGCAAACTTAATGATAGTGTTGGAGTCGTGTGTGATCAGGGAGGGGCAGTAGGGGACTAAGCACGCACCCCTGAGGGGCCCCCGTGTTGAAGGTCAGCGTGGCGCATGTGTTGTTGCCTACCCTCACCACCTGGGGGCGGCCCATCAGGAGCTGACCAGGAGCTGACCAAGCCATAATATATTTGCCTTTACACTATGCCTGCTAACAGTTCCATCTTATAAATCCGCCTAATAAGAATATTGTGTTCATGTTGCTGTCCGAATCATCTCTTGTATATATCTCAACTCACACATTATTTTTATTGTTAAGGACAGGGGAAGTAGCGAAAGCTCTGTCATGCTGGCTTTGGGCCATTGGGAAATCGTTTTACTGCATGTGACTTTTGACCTCCTGTAGAGTGTGTGTATGTGAGAGAGAGAGAGAGAGAGAGAGAGAGAGAGGGGGGGGGCCAGTGTGAGACAGTTGACAGTGGCCGGGATGTCACACCTATATCAGTACACTCGTAATAACTTAAGCATTACGAAATTTATATTCGATCAAATAATCCAAATTTGACACTCTCAATGACCTCCATACAATAACTGTGGGGCGACACTGTTCCTAGACCGTCGTTGTAAATAAGAATTTGTTCTTAACTGACTTGCCTAGTTAAATAAAGGTTTTTAAAAAAGTATAAATAAAATCCTTGCTTGGTGGGCGAAACAATGCCACATGCTGGAGGGGAACAAATTTTCCGCCGAGTTGGGTCTCTCTCTTCCTCTTCCTACAGTCATTGCCGGAGACGAAGGAAGGAAGCTGTAATTGAAATGCACGGCGAATAGTTTGGTGACAGAATATCGTTTGGATGATTGATTATTTTACATTAATTTGATCGCACACTCTATTAACTTCACCAACCGTGTTTGTGACAGCTAGTTAGTGTGTCATAACCTAGCAGCCAAGTTCTCCCACACTCACTAGCCACCTGATTTGACTGCAGCTACACAGTGGACTGATCAGCCAGCGCTAGGCTAGGAGCATCAGCTAGTCTGTGTGAGTTTGTTCAACAGTGGTTACCTCCTGCGGCGTGCTGTTATCAGTGAAGTGAGGACAGCTCGGCTCTACCAGATATCTTGTCATGGAGGACCCCTTTTACAGTGGTAAGGAATGATGATTGCGCTAGTTAGCTGCTCCATATACTTTCTAGCCAGCCACAATCTCTGTAGTAATTAGCTAGCATTTTGGCTTGCTAAAGGACCGTTACCTACCTAGCTAACTTAGCCACCTAGCTAGCCGAACGTTCCAAGTCAACAAGTGTCAGGCACTTGATAGCCAGGCAGCAGTTTTGGTACGGACTAATCAGCATTCATACACTTGTGATGTTGAGTATGTTAGCTGATATAAACATAGCCAACTAGCTACGCCTGGCCTTTGAGTACCGCTAAATAAAAATAGCCAGTGTATATCTGACAGGGTTTGCCTGAGTAGACTGGGATCTTCGCTTTAGTTCTCAGTGTGACATTCACATTCCCCTAGTTGGGCTGAGGTCAGGGTTGACTTTGAACTCATTCTTGTCAGCCGAGGGTTTATTTAACCCATTAAAGGCTAAGAGACTAAATGGAAATATTATGACAGCCCAGTTACAGCTTGTTATGAGGGAAAATGGGAGTGAAAAGCACAACCAAATTGATACTAGTAACCCTATCAATCTGTGACACCTCCAAATATACTTATAACTTAACCCAACTGTGACACAACTGTTGGAATGACTGAATTGCACCGACACCACATACTCTTCATGTTTTTTGGGACATGATTCCTTCCTTATTGTTTCCTTAGGTTATCGAGATTTCCCACCCAAACCCACTCCCTTTTCTCTGGATAAATAACTGCTATACATACATAATTATAATACATTAACATGGTTGTTAAAACGCAACACCAGGGTAAGCCTACACAAAACACAGCCCTTATTTTAAGTGTTTCTAAAATCCCCTATGGTAAAAATGAAGGGTGGAAAAACGATTGGAACCATTCCCGTTTGACCGCTAAGTTTTATGGGTATTATGACACCTCCACTGTGGGGCTCTATTGGAGTCAACATAGGCCAGCATCCCTGTGGAACACTTTTGACACTTGTAGAGTGTATGCCTCGATGAATTGAGGCTGTTCTGAGGGCAAAAGGGGTGCAACTCAATATTAGGAAGGTGTTCGTAATGTTTTGTACACTCTGTATGTGTATATATACAGTTGAAGTCGGAAGTTTACATACACTTAGGTTGAAGTCATTAAAACTCATTTTTCGACCACTCCACAGATTTCATGTTAACTAACTAACTATAGTTTTGGCAAGTCGGTTAGGACATCTACTTTGTGCATCACACAAGTAATTCTTCCAACAGTTGTTTACAGACAGATTATTTCACTTCTAATTCGCTATATCACAATTCCAGTGGGTCAGAAGTTTACATACACTAAGTTGACTGTGCCTTTAAACAGCTTGGAAAATTCCAGAAAATGATGTCATGGCTTTAGAAGCTTCTGATAGGCTAATTGACATAATTTGAGTCAATTGGAGGTGTACCTGTGGATGTATTTCAAGGCCTACCTTCAAACTTAGTGCCTCTTTGCTCGACATCATGGTAAAATCAAAATAAATCAGCTTAGACATCAGAAAAATAATTCTGTCTCAACCTTGCGAGCAATTTCCAAACGCCTGAAGGTACCACGTTCATCTGTACAAACAATAGTGCGCAAGTATAAACACCATGGGACCACACAGCCGTCATACCACTCAGGAAGGAGCTGCGTTCTGTCTCCTAGAGATGAACGTACTTTGGTGCAGAAATCAATCCCAGAACAACAGCAAAGGACGTGAAGATGCAGGAGGAAACGGGTACAAAAGTATCTATATCCACAGTAAAACGAGTCCTATATCGACATAACCTGAAAGGCTGCCCAGAACCGCCATAAAAAAGCCAGACTACGGTTTGCAACTGCACATGGGGACGAAGATCGTACTTGTTGGAGAAATGTCCTCTGGTCTGATGAAACAAAAATAGAACTGTTTGGCCATAATGACCATCGTTATGTTTGGAGGAAAAAGGGTGAGGCTGCATCATGTTGTGGGGGTGCTTTGCTGCAGGAGGGACTGGTGCACTTCACAAAATAAATGGCATTATGAGGAAGGAAAATTATGTGGATATATTAAAGCAACATCTCAAGACATCAGTCAGGAAATACTAATTGAGTGTATGTAAACTTCTGACCCACTGGGAATGTGATGAAAGAAATAACATTTTAAATAAATAATTCTCTCTACTATTATTGTGACATTTCACATTCTTAAAATAAAGTGGGGATCCTAACTGACCTAAAACAGGGAATTTTTACTAGGATTAAATGTCAGGAATTGTGAAAAACTGAGTTTAAATGTATTTGGCTAAGGTGTATGTAAACTTCCGACTTCAACTGTAAATGTCCTAGCCAACCTCATTCAGGTAATAAATTCAATGCAGTATTAGCCTTATATTTAGCTAATGGCTGATGGGTTATGTATAAGCTTCTAAATTATATAATTTTTTGCGGGAAATGCCAGTTTACCCTGGAGAAAAGTGATTTATTCTAGGGATGGATGGAACATTTGTAAAATACCGGGAAAATATTCAACCCTACTACCCAGGAAAGTGAGGAAACCCAAATCAGATTGACTTAGCCCACTGGGTTATATGCAGGCTGGATGTGTTTTATTCTTCCATTCGTCATCAGAGGTCTGTTGTATGTGTGTATGTATTGACCAGCCTTCTAAAATATATTTTACTCTTGTGGATTTCTATTCCTTTGCTACTACTGGTATCGCTCACTGACAACAACCAGAATGCAAATAATTCCATTAGTCTGGTCTTTCTGGTTCCTCCCCTGTGTGAAGGTGACTTGCCTAATGGGCAAGTGCCTTTCTCAAACCTTCATGTTTATCCCATGTAATAGACATTTGGTGCTAGTTGCAGGTGGAAATGTTACATGTATCTCCTGTAAATAACAACTATCATTGATAACATTAGTCAGAATTGGATAAGTAGCCCACAATATTCTGCTACTCAAAGATGCTATATCCTCTTGTTTTAGGTGCACAGGCTTGGCCAGGCTGTGTTTAGTGTTATTTACAGTCTGCGACTGGTGGCTATTTTAGCTCAGTGCTTTGTTTATCTGTTCTAAAAGCATGCCGAGCTGTTGGAAACACACCGAGCTCTGTGCACCATTCACACTAGCAACTGCAAGTGACACACACTAGAAGGCAGGCTACAGTATGTCACAGTTGAGTTGATCCTACACAACTCAATCATGCGTGCCTTTATTTTCCTTCTAACTCACTCCACTGGTTGCTTGTTCAGACCTGTATGTTTGACAGGGCTCCTTATCCCCTTTCTGTGGTGTGCGTGCTCAATCTGGATCACGACCAGCAGGGTTCTTTTTGTAGGCTCTGTAGCATTGACCGTACTCTCCTCCTCTAGTTGTGTGCTGTCTGCTTTATGGCTCAACGGCTTTTATTACAGCACATAAAGGACTTCTGTCTGTTCAGATTAGAACACTCGCACACACTAGTAGTCAATTGACACAAAGCTGCCTTTCTCTGTGGGGGCTTTTTCATTAAAGCTTAATTGACTATTTGAAAAAGATTCCAAGTATGTTATTTCATTAGCCTAGCCTGCTTCATTTCAGAAATCACAAGGCCAATGTGAAAAGCCTAACTGATGGGGGAATCCTGTCCTGGACATTGTGAGTCCACTAGTAGGTCTATGTATGGAGCTGAAATGTCCAGATTTTGTTCCTTGCTCAGCTGACAGACAGTCAGGTTGTTTTCACTAAAACACAGCTTCACCTACTTGGTCTTAAATACCCTGAAGCCCCAGGTAGATTTAGTCTGGGCCCTGCCTGGGGTAGACCTGGGGTAAGCCTAGTCCTAGAACCACTGGCCTCTAACTTCAGGTCTGTGTGGCTCTATCTAAACATCTATGTCTGTTGCTCTGAGTCTGTTTTTCTGTGTATGATTGATGAAAACAGGAAAAGTGTGGTGAGCTGCTGCTGACCCTTTCCGTTTCACTGCTGCTTCCGCTACAGCCCTTTCTATTTCAGTTTGAGGTGCTCTCATTTTGGTCTGAAAAACAGAAACCACATTTATAGCACAGCCTCATTTGACACCATAATACTAGTTATTCATGGAATTAGGTCTTTCTGGTTGGTGTGAGTCAGAAGAATCTGATAAAGTTGCTATTGTTCTTATTTTGATCTGGGTATTATTACATATAGGGCTAATATTCAGCTCCATATCTAGGCCTATTAGTAGGAGCAGGACTATATCTGCTTCAGGAAGGGATATGGCAAACTCAGATGGCTTCAGTTAGCTTTCTCCTATTCACTTAGTCTAGGCAGCTAGGCCCTACCAACACGCACGCTCTCTCATAATGGATAACACACATTGGAACGTACTAGGTGTATGAGATGGCTTTGTTTAGTGTTGTCATTAGTTATGATGATGAAACTAGCTAGCTCTTCACTCAGCCTATACGGTACACCCACTATTCAGACACACACTGGGACTTCAGAATACTTGGTCTTATTACAGGAGAGAATGGCACAATGGGGCATTTTATACAGTTTGAATAGTGTTGTTATTATTGAATTAGAGAAAGTTGAGCATTTCTCTGTTTTTCTATAGAGTCAGAGGGGAGAATCAATAGAAAGGGAGTCACACACACATTTGATTGTGTGTGTGTGTATTAACTTTTTGTTTGTTTGTATAACCAGAGCGAGCATCCCTGCCCAGGAACATGATAGAGAACAGTATGTTTGAGGAGGAACCTGACGTGGTGGACCTAGCCAAAGACTCAACAGCCTTCCCGGTAATTATGTACTATACAACACTGACATTAACCCATCCACCCATCAGTAGTCTCCTCTCTTCTAACTGTTAGAGTTTTTCCAGATTTTCATATCTCGTTTTCGCTCTCTTTTATTTTGTCTCTCTCACTCTCTTCTACTTGCCTTCTCCAGGCGTTGGAACCAGATGAGGTGGTGTACGAGCCCCATAGCTCCCGTCTGCTGGTGCGAGGTCTGGGAGAGAACGATCTGGACGATGAGGAGGAGGACTATGAGTCGTCAGCGCGCCTACTGGGCATGTCCTTCATGAACAGAAGCTCCGCCCACAGTCCTAGCTCCTCCCCTTACAACAGACAGGCTCCACCCAGGTCCTTTTTACTTTTCAAATCTAATCAAACTTTATTTAAAGTGAATTTAAACATCCCAGTACACTTTACAGTAAATTAAAAACAATAACATAAACAATACTAAAGATAAATATTATATTTATAGATGAATAAATATAATAATTATATTATTTTTGTCCAGGACATGTTCCCGCACCTCTGCTCGAATGCTGGTGGCGGGTGTGTTCATCTTGGCACTGGTCGCATCCATGGCGATGGTTCTCTACTTCTTGCCTGGCTGTACCTTCACTAAGGTAGGGGTGTGTGTGTTGGAGTGTCAGGTGTTTGTGTATGTGAAAAGTGTGTGTGGCTCCTGCTTTGGCCTCCACAGCTACGGGAAGTGGCACCAGTGCCAAAAAGGCAAGATGGCGTGTTTGTATACACTACCGTTCAAAAGTTTGGGGTCACTTAGAAATGTCTTTTTTTTAAAGAAAATCAAACATTTGGGCCATTAAAATAACATCAAATTGATCAGAAATACAGTGTAGACATTGTTAATGTTGTAAATGACTATTGTAGCTGTAAACGGCAGATTTTGTTATGGAATATCTGCATAGGCGAACAGAGGCCCATTATCAGCAACCATCACTCCTGTGTTTCAATGGCACGTTGTGTTAGCTAATCCAAGTTTATCATTTTAAAAGGCTAATTGATCATTAGAAAACCCTTTTGCAATTATGTTAGCACAGCTGAAAATTGTTGTGCTGAGTAAAGAAGCAATAAAACTGGCCTTCTTTAGACTAGTTGAGTATCTGGAGCATCAGCATTTGTGGGTTCGATAACAGGCTCAAAATGGCCAGAAACAAATAACTATTCTTGTTCTGAGAAATGAAGACTGTTCCATGCGAGAAATTGCCAAGAAACTGAAGATCTTGTACAACGCTGTATACTACTCCCTTCACAGAACAGCGCAAACTGGCTCTAACCAGAATATAAAGAGGAGTGGGAGGCAACGGCGCAAAACCGAGCAAGAGGACAAGTACATTAGTGTCTAGTTTGAGAAACAGACGCCTCACAAGTCCTCTACTGGCAGCTTCATTAAATAGTACCTGCAAAACACCAGTCTCATCGTCAACAGTGAAGGGGCGACTCCGGGATGCTGGCCTTCTAGGCAGAGTTGCAAAGAAAAAGCCATATCTCAGACTGGCCAATAAAAAGAAAAGATTAAGATGAGCAAAAGAACAGACGCTGGACATGTAAAGATATGGCTTTTTTTTTTTTGCTGATGTAGGCCATCATTGTAAATAATAATTTGTTCTTAACTGACTTAATTATATAACTTGTTAAGCACATTTTTACTCCCTAACTTATTTAGGCTTGCCAAGACATTTTAGATTTTCATTTGTAATTAATTTCTAAAAACACAATTCCACTTTGACATTATGGGGTGTTGTGTGTAGGCCAGTGACACAAATTCTCAATTTATTCCATTTAGGCTTTAACACAGCAGTATCTAGGGGTGTGAGTAATTTCTGAAGGAACTGTGTATATCCACTGTGTTGATCCGTTTTCTCCCCAGGCTGGCTGTGGTAAGGCTAACTCCTCCACTACTGTGGAGCCGGCCTATCCTAACAGCACCAATGGAGAACGGTTTCCCTGGAATGAGCAACGCCTCCCAGCCAGTGTACGGCCTGTGAACTATGACCTCTCCTTGACCCTTAACCTAACTTCCATGACCTTCACCGGCCGCACCGTCGTCAACATGACGATACAACACGACACCAAGCGCATTGTTCTGCACAGCTCTGAACTCATTATTACCAAGGCAACCTTCCAGGTAGCCAATGATCAGCCGTAATATGAAGCGAAATAAATCTTTATAGGTTTAGAATTGTATTCCTATATTAATGCACAATGTGTAACTTTCTTACTAGCAGTGTAGAGAGAGTAAGATTTACATTATGTTTTACCTAGATAATTATGTTTTCCCTTGCTAAATAATGTTTTTACCTAGTTAGATTATGGTTTACCTTATTCAATGCTGTTTTTACTGTAACCCTTCCAGGTTGGAGAGGAGAAGAGTGTTGAGGTGAAGGTGCTGGAGTATAAGCCATGGCAGCAGATAGCTGTCAGCTTCCCAGAGGATCTGAAGGCAGGCCAGGTGTGTATGTTAACGTTGGACTACACAGCCAACCTCTCACACACCTATGATGGCTTCTACAACAGCTCCTACAACGACAAGACTGGAGCCAAGAGGTAAGCAGTAGTAACGTTTGCTCTAAAAATAACAACTTAACTCAGGGTGAATGTAGTGAGATGCATTCTGTAATGGTGTGAAAACTTAGCAATGTTTGTTGACATGTAGTAAACTACAGTTTGAGCCTAGTCCTCTGTGCGTGACCCTGGCCACCCCCTCCTCAGGGTCCTAGCTGCCACCCAGTTTGAGCCTCAGGCAGCCAGGAAGGCCTTCCCCTGTTTTGACGAACCGGCCTTTAAAGCCACCTTCCTGGTCAGGATCACCAGGGAGCCAGGATACATCACTCTGTCCAACATGCCCCAGGTACTGTGTGTGTGTGTGTGTGTGTGTGCTAGCTCGCTCAATAATGTGCGTGTGGCAGTGTTTTTAAGTGGTAAACATGCATCAATGTTTGGGCTCCCAAGTGGCGCAGCGGTCTAAGGCACAGCATCTCAGTGCTAGAGGCATCACTACAGACACCCTGGTTGGAATCCAGGCTGTTTCACAACCGGCTTTGATTGGGAGTCCCATAGGGCGGCGCACAATTGGCCCAGTGTCACCCGAGTTTGGCTATTGTAGGCCATCATTGTAAATAAGAATTTGTTCTTGACTTACTTGCCTACTTAAATAAAGGTTAAATAAATAAAATACAAATATAAATCAATACATTACAAAAGCAAATACATGATGTGTTTATCAAGTGATTATTGGAGACACTTGACATGAAGAATGCCAGTGTGTAAACCATCTGTTAATATGACTGTGTTGTGTTCCCCAGGCTAAGACGACTACATTACCCAGCGGCCTATTGGAGGATGAGTTTGAGCAGACTAGTGTTAAAATGAGCACCTACCTGGTGGCCTTCATCGTAGCCAACTTCACCAGCGTCACTAGAAACGTCTCCAATACACTGGCACGTACAGAATCCCTGCCTCACAATTTCTATGGCCTGCAACACACTGGAATGCAACTCTGTCTACTCTGTGCCTATCCCCTATTTTGGGATCTATTGTATTTATTCCAGTTTGTGTTCTAGGTGTCAGTGTACTCTGTGCCAGAGAAGAAGGAACACACACACTATGCTCTAGACACAGCCTCCAACCTGCTGCAGTTCTACAACACCTTCTTTGACATCGACTACCCTCTGAGGAAACTAGGTGAGAGGTGACACAAGACACAACACACACACAGCCCTCACACAATTAACTCAACTAACACCTTTTACATGTAAGGCCAGAAGATTCATTTGAAAATGTGTGAGGGAAAAGTAATGTCGCTCTCTCTCTCTCTCGCTCTCTCTTGCTCTCTCTCCTCTTTCTTTCTTCCTTCCTTCCTTCTCTCTCCCCCTCCAGACCTGGTTGCTATCCCAGACTTCCTAGCGGGAGCGATGGAGAACTGGGGTCTGATCACCTTTAGAGAGACCAGCCTGCTGGTGGGAAACCAGTCCTCTCCTCTCGACAAACAACTCATCGCTAACGTCGTAGCCCACGAGCTCGCCCACCAGGTGTGTGTGTGTGTGTGTGTAGAGACCATTACAAGGTGATGGAAAGTGTGTATGTATCTCAATGCTGCTTTGATGTTTGGTTAAGAAGTGCTGCTGTTTTATGCAATCGCTATAACAGTGCTGTAATGCTCTTATGATAGTGTTACAAAGCTGTCATAAAACTGTTCTAATTCTGTTGTGATGTTGTGTGTCAGTGGTTTGGCAACCTGGTGACGATGCGTTGGTGGAATGACCTGTGGCTGAATGAAGGCTTCGCCACGTACTGGCAGTACACGTCCCTAATGACAGAGTTCCCACAACTGGACCTAGTAAGTAGCACCACACATGCAAGTGCTGTACAAGGGGTCAATGTAGATTTAGATGGCCATGGAATAATGACCTGTCTTCTCTGTCTCCAGGGCAATGTGTTTCTGGGGGTGCGGTTTAAGGCGATGGCCAAAGATTCTCTAAACTCCTCCCACCCAGTGTCTGTGTCGTCCCAGGTGACCACACCTGAACAGGTGTCTGAGATGTTTGACTCTGTCACCTATGAGAAGGTACAGTCTTCGGGCTTTACTTACAAATGTTCTTAAAAGTTATTTGATTACTAGAGTGACTGATATTGTTGATATAGTCACGTGTCTCTCTCTCTGTGTGTCTCTAGGGTGCATCCCTCCTGCTGATGTTGAACTCCATTCTGCCAGACGGTCAGTTCAGGAAAGGACTCATCGAGTACCTGAATAAATACAGAGGATCTAACACTGTTACTGAAGACCTCTGGAACAGCCTCACACAGGTAGGTGTGGCCTGTCTTGAGACCAGGGATGCAAACTAGTCACCTTTCGGCAAAATTCACAGTGTTGAATCCAAAATAGCTAACCTACGTTATTTATGTAGATCCAATGAGAAAAAATGTAAATAAATTCACTACTGGCTGTCGTTGTAAGCGAACGAGTGATGCACGTTTGGAGCAATACTGGCTGTATCCAAGGCTCAGCCAATCGTTCACATAACAACAGAATGCAGCACGCAACTGAAGAGAGAAGAGACATCCAACTTGCTAGTTACAGCATCAGCGCACGCTATGGAAAGTCAGCGGAGAGTGGAAAGGAAGTTACAGCAGCTGTCGTGGAAATTTCAGTACAAACAATCATCTTTATTTAATATCGATTTAATTAATGCAATAATGAGGCTGGTCAGTCCAACAGTCTAACCTCCTTTGGCATTGCTGTTTCTTATATAGAGCTGACCCTAAAATGCTGAGTCATTGCTGGTTCAAACCAAGAGGTATAATAAAACCCTTTAGATCCATCCTGTCGTTATCTGCAGCTGGCGTTAACCCCCGACCCTGGCCTTATTTCCCAGATGCCAGGATGTCTAAGAACCATTAGAGATTTGTTATACTCCTCTCTACCCCAGTTACCACCACCCCACATCCTGTCTATGGAACGCCAGAACAGAGAGAGAGACCAGAGACATCTGCCTCACATGCACCACTAAGACCATAGAAATATCATACCATTAGTTAGGTATATAATCCTTAACTATTAATATCAAAGAAATAAGGTAAGTATGTCATGTTTTCTGTCACACAGTGCGTCCCCTGAACGATAATGAAGAGGTAGGCACCCAATTTGACCTTTGTGCACTTGATCGATGTCTACTATAGTGGCCACTATAATACATAAAAAAATAGAATGCCTTGCTTGTTTCATTCTATTTCTACTTTTAAGAAGTTTTTTTTCCCCAAATTCAATATTTAGATGTGTGTGTGTAGTCACAAGCGTTCTATTATAAAGGCTGTCATGGCTAACTGCAATATTAATGTATTGTTTTTTTCTCTGGACTTGAGTATAATTTGCAGTAAAGTCTAGGCAACAAATAACATTGGATTGCTTTCCTCATGTAACCGGTGTGAAACGGCTAGCTAGTTAGCGATGCGCTCTAGTAGCGTTTCAGTCTGTGACTTCACTCGCTCTGACCTTGAAGTAGTTATTCCCCTTGCTCTGCAAGGGCCGCGGATTTTGTGGCGCAATGGGTAACGATGCTTCGAGATTGACTGACTGTCGGCTCTGGTTCGAGCCGAGGCAGGGGCTGGGAGAGGGACGGAATCAACACTGTTACACTTTCACTTTTTAGCTGTGAGTTAGGTTCACATTAACCACTTTTTATTTTACACACAGAGACTGATCATATTCTTGGTTGTTTGATTAGTTAAAACCTAGACATTAGCATTTTAAAGCTGATATTTATTTATTTTTTATCCCCCCTTTTATGGATTTCTTTTGCATGTTTCAGTGCATAAAAGAAAAGGTCTCCAGGTTGCATCCCAGTGAGACACTGTCTCTTACAGTTTATCTCCGTTTCCTGATTTAGTTATTTTCATAGGTTCCTTATTTTGCGGCTGTAAAATCTGGCGCCGTATCCATCCTCTTTTCACAACCGTCACCCTGTCTGCATTAAGTGGGGGTATGTTGTCTGTTGTATTAGTACTACTGATGGTGATACTCCATCTCTCCCATGATGATGAGTAGTCATATTAGTAGATGTGTATTTATCATTGATTATTTATTTATTATTGATGATTGTTGGTTCTGGATGCTCCAGGCCCAGGTGCTTCCCCAGCAAGAGAGTGTGTCAGACATGATGAGAACATGGACGCTTCAAAAAGGCTTCCCATTGGTCACCGTCAGCCGCAAGGGTGGTCAGGTGACCCTCACACAGGAACACTTCCTGCTCTCCGCAGACAACACCACACACACCTCTAGGTGAGACATGCACACACACGCTCACACACACACACACACACACACTCTCTCTCTCACACCAACATGTCTTTGTGTTCTCCTCAGCCTGTGGCATATCCCTGTGACGTATGTGAATGACAGCTGTAGCTCTGCCTCTTCCTGCAGACAAATCTTCACTCTGAGAAATAAGACAGGTAACTAATAAGACAGGTAACTAATAAGACAGGTAACTAATAAGACAGGTAACTAAGAAGATGGTAAAACTCTGTACATTCAGCTGTGTACTGTAGTTGTCAGTGAGCTTGACTAACTTTTTGAATTGTCTAATTCAGCACAAGTAAGCCTTTAGGATTTTAATTGCTTGTTATACATGTGGATATACTGTATGTGTGTGTGTGTGTGTGTGTGTGTGTGTGTATGTATATACAGCGGGTGAAATAAGTATTGAACACGTCACCATTTTTCTCAGTAAATATATTTCCAAAGGTGCTATTGACATGAAAGTTTCACCAGATGTTGGAAACAACCCAAGTAATCCATACATACAAAGAAACCAAAACAAATAAGTTCAGAAATTAAGTAATGTGTAATAATGTGAAATTACACAGGGAAAAAGTATTGAAAACATGAAGAAAGGGAGGTTAAAAAAGGCATGGAAAGCCAAGACAACAGCTGAAAACTATCAGTAATTTAAAAGCAATCCAGCCCCCTGTCAGTGCAAATTAATATCAGCTGGTTCAGTCCCAACTGATGGCCTACAAAAAGGTCTCATTGCCAAGGTGTCACACAAGACACATCTCATGATGGGTAAAAGCAAAGAGCTGTCTCAAGACATTTGCAACCTAATTGTTGCAAAACATAATGATGGCATTGGTGATAGGCGCATTTTTAAGCTTCTGAATGTTCCAGTGAGCACTGTTGGGGCCATAATACGGAAGTGGAAAGGCAATCATTTCACCATAAATTTGCCTCGACCAGGTGCTCCTCGCAAGATTTCTGATAGAGGAGTGAAAAGAATAATCAGAAAAGTTGTCCAAGAGCCAAGGACCACTTGTGGAGAGCTTAAAAAAGACCTGCAATTAGCAGGTACTGTTGTCTCAAAGAAAACAGTAAGTAATGCACTCCACCGCCATGGCCTGTATGCACGCTCACCACGCAAGACTCCATTGCTGAAAAAAAAGCATGTTGAAGCTCGTTTAAAGTTTGCTGCACAACATTTGAAAAAGCCAGTGAAATACTGGGAGAATATAGTGTGGTCAGATGAGAGCAAAATTGAACTGTTTGGATGTCATAATACACACCATGTTTGGAGGAGAAATGGCACTGCACATCACCCTAAAAACACCATACCAACAGTGAAGTTTGGAGGTGGGAACATCATGTTGTGGGGCTGCTTTTCAGCAAATGGTACTGGCAAACTTCACATAGAAATGTGCCTACTTATTTCACCCGCTGTATATAGTGGCCTGCTGGTTGTATGCTCTGAGGTTCTAGATAAGAGCATGACCATGTGTCTGAGTGCATCGTTCTGTGTTTCCCACTTAGCGACTCTAAAGGTGTCAGACAGTGTGAAGTGGCTGAAGTTGAACTACATGAACACAGGCTTCTATGTAGTTCACTATGGAGACGAGGGCTGGGCAGCTCTCATAGACGCTCTAAAGACTGACGTCAACACACTCACACCCCACGACCGCGCTTCACTCATACACAACATCTTCGCCCTGTCAAGGTCAGTGTGTGTGTGTGTGTTTGTACTGTGGCATGGTACTCTCAGTACTGCGGCATGTTACACTCAATGGTAGTACTAGCTGATGGATAGTATAGATGTCTGTCTTTGAGTCAATCTTTTTTTTTTTTTTTGTGGTTGTTGGTGTAAATAAGAATGCTCTCAGTCAACCTACCTAATTCATCTATTTATATATATGACTGAGAACCCATTCTTTTTTACAGCAAGTAATTGGAGGCCTGTCTTAATAATCTGTCTGGACTTGTACGATTACTATATTTTAGATGTTATGGATGCTCACTGCACAGACATAATTGATTCAGATCAATTATAAAAAATTTACTTCTCTCCCTCTCATCAGGCTGGGTCGTGTGTCCTTCCGTCAGGTTCTCAGTCTGTTGGACTATGCCACCAATGAGACTGAGACTGCTCCTCTGACAGAGGCCCTGTCACAGCTCAGCTCTGTCTACAGACTACTGGACAAGAGACAGGAGCTAAGACTGGTGGCCCGAATGAAGGTAAATGCTCACACACTAGATTGTCAGGTACCTTGTTTTGGAGCCTAGTCCCACCATGTTAGACAAACTGACTGTGCTAACTTCCTCTTTTTTAATGTGTGTTTCAGGTGTACATCAGTGGTCATTTTGGCCATCTGATGGACAGTCAGGACTGGGGAGAGGAGGAGAGTGTGTCCAGACAGGAGCTGAGGTCAGCCCTGCTAGAGATGGCCTGTAGTCTGGGACGGCAGAACTGTACTGACCAGGCCATGGCCCTCTACGACCAGTGGACCAACTCTAACCAAACCAAACAGTAGGTACACACACCAACTGATTTTAGAGTTTAAAAATAAGATAGACAAAGGCACAACTTTTACTGGTTTAAAAAAATATATATACTTTTAGATTTTTTGGACGCCATGGTCTTCATCAGAAAGTAGTAAAGCCAGAGATCTATTCTACAGTGATCTTGTGGTGATCTGTTGTGCCTCCTCCAGGATCCCGGGTGATCTGCAGCAAGTGGTGTTCTCTTTAGCAGCCCAGTCTGACCTCGGTTGGCGTTCTCTCATGGAGGCCTACAGTTCCACCACCTACGACTCTGAGAAACGCAAGATACTGCAGGCCCTGGCCTCCACAAAGGACCCACAAAGCATCGTATGGTAAGGGAGATTGTGTGTGTGGATCCATGGTACTTAATCAATCAATTTACAGACAGACTAAACCTCTACCCAGATTTGTTGCAGAGAGACATACAGCTGTACTCAAGCTGAGCTTCCCCCTGAAGCTAGGACGGCAACATCTGAAACCCTACCTCTTCAAAGAGTATCTTAAATAATCCCACAGCACCCCCCTCGCACCCCCTCCTCACGCCCGAGGCTTTCGTGAACTAACATTCACACTTTACTTTTTGCTCCGTTTACAGCTCTGACTTTGCTGATAGCTACTTTATTGGGGGAAAATGTACTTACTGTGATACGTGGTTGTCCCACCTAGCTATCTTTAGATGAATGGACTAACTGTAAGTGGCTCTGGATAAGAGCGTCTGCTAAATGACTAAAATGATCAAGCTGTACTCAAGTTGTGCCCAGATATGTTTTGTAGCGGCCTGTGGTGTGTCTCTGCATCACTCTAAACACCTCCTCCTTCAGGATTCTGAGCGAGGGGCTCGAGGGAGGGATTATCCAGACCCAAGAGCTGCCAATGGTCATCAGCACCATGAGTGACAGTTTCGCTGGCCACTTGTTCGTCTGGGACTTTGTCAAAGAGAACTGGGACAGGATCATAGAGAAGTGAGTGCCACCTTATGAATAAGATAAATTATACACTGAGTATACAAATTACAGACTGACCAGGTGAAATCTATGATCCCTTATTTGATTGTTAAATCCACTTCAATCAGTGTAGATGAAGGGGAGGAGACAGGTTAAAGAAGGATTTTTAAGCTTTGAGACAATTGAGACATGGATTGTGTATGTGTGCCATTCAGAGGGGGAATGGGCAAGATAAAAGATTTAAGTGCTTTTGAACGGGTATGGTAGCAGGTGCCAGGCACACCGGTTTGTGTCAAGAACTGCAACGCTGCTGGGTTTTTCACACTCAACAGTTTCCCGTGTGTATCAAGAATGGTCCACCACCCAATGGACATCAAGCCACTTGACACAACTGTGGGAAGCATTGGAGTCAACATGGGCCAGCATCCCTGAGGAACGCTTTCAACACCTTGTAGAGTCCATGCCCTGACTAATTGAGGCTGTTCTGAGGGCAAAAGGGGGGGTGCAACTCAATATTAGGAAGGTGTTCCTAATGTTTGGTACACTCAGTGAACATTTACATACTTACAGCATCAACCTACAGAACAATGGACCCACAAACAATACAGTTTCCCAATCGATATCAGTGGGCCTGTTTCGTTTGGCTGTTGTGGAGCCTATCCTGTTTCGATTGGCTCATGTGGGGAAGCGGCCTGTTTCTATTGGCTGTTGTGACGAAATTGCCTGTTTTTGATTGGCTGTATCTGTTTTGTGTAGGTTCCCAGTGGGGTCCTATCCCATCCAAAGCATTATCAAGTCCACCACCTCCCAGTTCTCCACTCAGACACACCTGGAGGAGGTGAGCTTACACCTCAAAACCATGTCGACTGTGTATCAGATGCGTAGTGCATGTGTGTCTTTTCTCATGTCAACTGTGTGTGTGTTTAGGTCCAGGGTTTCTTCTCCAGTCTGAAGGAGCGGGGGTCTCAGATGTGTAGCGTCCAGGAGGCTTTAGAGACCATCAGACTTAACCAGCTCTGGTTGGACAGGAACCTCCCAACACTCAGACAATGGCTCTAACGTGGCCGCTTGGCAACTGTCGCTCCCGGCATCCTGCTCCAGGGGCCATGTTGGCATGGCAACAGCAGTGTTTGCACTATAGTAGGGCTTGTGTCTCAGATGACATCATATTCCCCATATAGTGGCTACTTTTTTTGTTTGTTTTTTCACTATGGTCAGAAGTAGTGCACTATATAGGGAACAGGGTGTCCTATGAGTTGTAGTAGCCAGCTCAGGGTTACTCTCAAGATTGTGTATCTGAACCCGTATCAGTCGGACTCTTAACTCCTCTCTCTCTATGCTCTCGACCAAACCTTCACACAGCTTTCATCACAACACCATGCGTGGACACACAGCAAAGCGTCTTTCTTTCAAACAGCAACTCACACCTTCCACCACTCCCTAGTGCACATGTGTAGCATCCACCTGAGAACAAAGAAAAAGGCATAATTGTGCACTCTCAGGCCCTGGCCCCGACTCCAGCCTCCACGGGACTGTCCTACTGTCTGGGAGAAGAGGGGGAGATGGGAGAATGTCTGTTAAAGGCCAGAGTAAGGCTACAGAGCTGACACACAATACAAAGGGGTTAGGTGACAGTGTATCGTAAGCACGCTCAGCAGGTTGCAGTCAGAACAGCTACAAGTGTATATGTTGAAGGAAAATACCTTCTTACTGTTTAGATCAGTGGTGTCCCCCCAAAAATGTGGGACTAAAAATGACGAAAACCAAATTGAAACTCTGTAGAAATGCTAATGGACCTACATTTATATTGTTTTTGACTGTGTCCAGCTCGCTAATAATCACTGAAATTAAAACTAGACAGTCACAGAGCATAGAAAATTCCAAAAGTGATGGATAGACTATTTTTTGCACATTTGGGCGGTGAGGAAATATTTTTTTTAAATTCAGTGCAGCCCTCCGGACCTTGTTAAAGACCGAATGCAGCCCCCGGAGCAAAATGAGTTTGACACTCCTGGTTTAGATTCTCCCAAATACCACATTTCCACCACTGTCGGTCTGTTAGTTAGACCTCAAGAGTATTTTGGTCTGGTGGTGTAAACCAGGGGACGTTTGGTTTGGCCTGCATGGACCACTAGGGGGCCCCCCCGACTGACTTCCTTACTGTTGCGAGATAGCGTAGTAGAATACACAACGTGGCCGTTTTCCTCTTGCTATGTCAGTCAATTATCCCATGTAACATTTTATCGATTGTTAGGTAAGTTAGTCTAGCCAGCTATCTAAACCTTCTAGTTATCCTGGCAGAATTACTGACCGGGCACCCAAGGCATGTGCCTAGAGGCCCTGACCTCCAGGTGGCCCCCGTTAGATTTCTTTGTGTCACTCTCACGCGGATAACATATGAACATGGAAAAAGTCATAGCAAAATGTGTAAAACTGCAGGGAATTGGCATTAAAACGTGCAAAAATGTCTCCTCCCATGGAAAAAATGTGTAGAATTAAATTAAACTGCTACGTTTTCTCTCTTCCTCTTTTCCTTTGCGTACGGGGCAATCGGTACAGAATATTTCACTCTCTCACGATGCTTGTGAAGATGTCATTATTTTGTAAATACTACTACGATCTCTGTTGCTTTTTGCGCGTCATATTTAATGTGCGTGCAGATTTTGTTGTGTGTACAGTGTGATGTCACACAGACCTAAGAGTCCTGGTCAAATGCTTTTAATGGTTTTGTTTTCGCTAAAGAACAATGTGTACTAATGAATATGGGTTCACTTCAAGGGCTCATGGTCTTGTGAGCCACAGCTAACTGTAGACTCATTTTAGGGTTGGGTGGCTGCATCATGATTCTTTTCAATCTAAGCTGGTAATAATGAAATCGACTTTAAAAATACCAATGTACGTTTTAAAAGTACAGGGTTGCCTGATTTTTTTGTTTTTGTCTTTTCCGTTTAAGGAGTTGAGTGAGTGACCTAACAGTGTTGCATCTGTAGAGCTGGATAGTGTAGTTTTCTTAGCTGTTTCTGTAGTCCAACAGTACTCTCTCATTGGTTAGCCTGGTTACGTTGTCTCACTATGTGTGATCTCTATGGTACTCCGTTCTCTATGGTAGCCCTGTTGTTTTTGAATCTGTGTGGAAGATGATTGTATCAGCCTCCCGTCTGGGTAGAAGTTCCCTGTAGGAACAGATCTAGGATCAGTTACCCTTCAATGCAGAACTTAACCAAACACAAAACTGACCTTGGGTCAGTGTCTAGGGCACAGTTAATTGGGGAGGACGGGCTTGTGGTAGAGCAGAATAAGTGGAATGGTATCAAATCCATCAAAAACACAGCTTCCATGTGTTTGATGCCATTCCAATTGCTCCATTCCAACCGTTATTATGAGCTGTCCTCCCCTCAGCAGCCTCCACTGGTCTAGGGGTAACTTCATGCTACCTCCTCTCTACTGCAGCAGCACTGGCTCAAATGTTGGTAACCACCGAATGTCCTGAAGGAACTCTTCTATTCCATAACAACATGGCCAATGAATATCTGAGCATCTAGGCCTCTTCTAATATAAAGCCTCAGATGTCTGTAGCTTTGTCTCCTGTTTGGTACTGTCTCAATCTGAAAGAGGGTTTACTTCTCACTCTGAATGTTTTGATGTCATGTTGAAAACATTGGAACAGCCAGGTCATATGGGTAGTTATGATATGTCTATTATGAAATCTATCTTTGGTGCAACATTGTGAATCTTTGTTGATTTTAGATGTCTGTCAGTCTCACCAGATTACAGCCTGTACCTCAGGCGGTTATGTTAGTCACTGTTGTTAACTCTTCACTGAACCTACTGCCATATAGCCTACATAACACTGCCATAAAGATGACATAACATGTTATAACCGGTCATCTTGACAGCTGATTCAATCTTATAGAAACTGACTTCCCACTACCGTAACACAATAAGCTTGGCATAATAGGTTTGTGGGTTAGATTTAAACCAAGCTAATTGGCTAAAGCCAACATCATACATAATGACTACTTATGATGTTGGTTCAGCTGAAGTGTTCGTGTATGAAGACACAGATGGAGTTAGCATGTAGCCTGTCTCTAGATGATTATTTTATGTTACTGTGTATTCTTATGCCAAGGCCACCTCGAGATTGTTGCTTCTTTTAAACTGTTTTGCACTGGGGTTAATTTATGCTGAAAAAAAGTGTTTATTCATGTCATGAAAAAAATATGAATAAAATGTTTTCTGGACTTTCACTGTTCTGTATTTGTGTGCTAATTGTGGTTTGTGTTCAGCAGTAAAAGTGTTAGCTTGGGTCTTATCCAAATGTGCTGCATATAAACATTTTATGTAATGTAGACTACACAGTATACAGAGCTAGTGTGTGTATGGTTAGTTGCACAACTAGACCATCAGAGGCTGCTCTTTCCCTCTCCTAGTGAGGCCTTACGGTCTTCAGCTTTGTTCCTCAGACGGTGCATCCGAAAAGTATTCAGACGCCTTCACTTTTTCCACATTTTGCTACGTACAGCCTTATTCTAAAATGGATGCAATTATTTTTTTCCCCTCAATCTATACGCCATACCCCATAATGACAAAGCAAAAACAGGTTGTTAGAAATGTTTGCAAATATATAAAAAAACAGAAAAAAAATTCTGCAGCATTGAAGGTCCCCAAGAACACAGTGGCATCCATCATTCTTAAATGGAAGAAGTTTGGAACTACCAAGACTGCCAAGAGCTGGCCGCCTGGCCAAACAGAGCAATCGGGGGAGAAGGGCCTTGGTCAGGGAGGTGACCAAGAACCCGATGGTCACTGACTGAGCTCCAAAGTTCCTCTGGTGATAGGAGAACCTTCCAGAAGGACAACCATCTCTGAAACACTCCACCAATCAGGCCTTCATGGTAGAGTGGCCAGACAGAAGCCACTCCTCAGTAAAAGGCACATGACAGCCCGCTTGGAGTTTGCCTAAAGACTCTCAGACCATGAGAAACAAGATTCTATGGCCTGATGAAACCAAGATTGAACTCTTTGGCCTGACTGCCAAGCGCCACGTTTGGAGGAAACCAGGCACCGCTAATCACCCTACCAGTGGACTCAAAAGGCTGAGTGAATGAAGGAGTGGGACCAGTGGACTCAATAGGCTGAGGGTATGAGGAGCGGATATTCTCAACCTTCTTTTCAAAGTGGTTGACAAATTCGTCCACAGAGAGGGAGGGGGAGGAGTGTAAGATTAAGGATGGATGAGAAGATGTTAAAAAGAGTTTCTTAGGGTTAGTTTTCTATTTAAATTTAGAGTGATAGAGAGGAGGGAGTGGAAGCACTATCGGTCCTCACAAAGTTTAGTTTTCCTCAATTTTTCAGTTGCCCGCAGCCACGATCTGTAAGCTCGCAACGAGTCACAGCCACGGAGCAGGAGTGGAGTGCCGAGCCGGCCGGGAGGAAAGAGGACAGTGCGAGTCATAGGATGCGACGGGGAAAGGGGGAGGTCAAAAGAGGCAAGGAGGGGAAAGAGAGAGTTGGAAATAAATGTATCAAAGCAGACGTCCCGAGGTTGAAGTCGCCAAGTGCGAACAGCAGTGAGCCATTGTCAGGAAAATTAGCTTATCAAGGTGTCAAGCTCGTTGAGGAACTCTCTAAGGGCACCTGGTGGGCAATATATGACAACACTGTTAAGCTTTAATGGACAAGGGACTGTGACAGCATGGAATTCAAATAAAGAGATAGACAGGTGAGAGAGGGAATACTTGGGGTTAGAATTAGAGGCATGGCTGTTTTGTCCATTCCAGCCTAGTGTTCAGTCGTGGCCAAAGGTTTTGAGAATGACACAAGTATTGGTCTCCACAAAGTTTGCTGCTTCTGTGTTCTTAGATCTTTATGTCAGTAGTTACTATGGTACACTGAAGTATAATTACAAGTATTCCATAAGCTTTCATTGACAATGACATTCAGTTTATGCAGAGTCAATATTTGCAGTGTTGATCCTTCTTTTTCAAGACCTCTGCAATCTGCCCTGGCATGCTGTTAATTAACTTCTGGGCCACATCCTGACTGATGGTAGGCCATTCTTGCATAATCAATGCATGGATTTTGTCAGAAGTTGTGGGTTTTTGTTTGTCTACCCGCCTCTTGAGGATCGACCACAAGTTCTCAATGGGATTAAGGTCTGGGGAGTTTCCTGGCCATGAACCCAAAATGTCGATGTTTTGTTCCCCGAGCCACTTAGTTATCACTTTTGCCTTATGGCAAGGTGCTCCATCATGCTGGAAAAGGCATTGGTCGTCACCAAACTGTTCTTGGATGGTTGGGAGAAGTTGCTCTCGGAGAATGTGTTGGTACCATTCTTTATTCATGGCTGTGTTCTTAGGCAAAATTGTGAGTGAGCCCACTCCCTTGGCTGAGAAGCAGCCCCACAAATGAATGGTCTGAGGATGCTTTACTTTTGGCATGACACAGGACTGATGGTAGCGCTCACCTTGTCTTCTCCGGACAAGGTGTTTTCCGGATGGCCCAAACAATCGGAAAGGGGATTCAACAGAGAAAATGACTCTACCCCAGTCCTCAGCAGTACAATCCCTGTACCTTTTGCAGAATATCAGTCTGTCCCTGATGTTTTTCCTGGAGAGAAGTGGCTTCTTTGCTGCCCTTCTTGACACCAGGCCATCCTCCAAAAGTCTTCGCCTCACTGTGCGTGCAGATGCACTCACACCTGCCTGCTGCCATTCCTGAGCAAGCTCTACACTGGTGGTGCCCCGATCCCGCAGCTGAATCAACTTTAGGAGATGGTCCTGGCGCTTGCTGGACTTTCTTGGGTGCCCTGACGCCTTAATCACAACAATTGAACCACTCTCCTTGAAGTTCTTGATGATCCGATAAATGGTTGATTTAGGTGCAATCTTACTAGCAGCAATATCCTTGCCTGTGAAGCACTTTTTGTGCAAAGCAATGATGACTGCACGTGTTTCCTTGCAGGTAACCATGGTTGACAGAGGAAGAACAATGATTTCAAGCACCACCCTCCTTTTAAAGCTTCCAATCTGTTATTCTGACTCAATCAGCATGTCAGAGTGATCTCCAGCCTTGTCCTCGTCAACACTCTCACCTGTGTTAACGAGACAATCACTGACATGATGGCAGCTGGTCCTTTTGTGGCAGGGCTGAAATGCAGTGGAAATGTTTTTTGGGGAATAAGTTCATTTTCATGGCAAAGAGGGACTTTGCAATTAATTGCAATTCATCTGATCACTCTTCATGACATTCTGCAGTATATGCAAATTGCCATCATCAACACTGAGGCAGCACACTTTGTGGAGACCAATACTGGCGCCCAAGAAAGTACAGCAAGCACCAGGACCGTCTCCTAAAGTTGGTTCAGCTGCGGGATTGGGGCACCACCAGTGCAGAGCTTGCTCAGGAATGGCTGCAGGCAGGTGTGAGTGCAAAGGTGATAACTAAGACAAAGGTGATAACTAAGTGGCTCGGGGAACAAAACATCAACATTTTGGGTCCATGGCCAGGAAACTCCCCAGACCTTAATCCCATTGAGAACTTTGGTCGATCCTCAAGAGGCCGGTGGACAAACAAAAACCCAATACCCACGACTGTAGTCTGGGTTGGAGTGATGCTGCCCTCTGCTGGACTGACAGGTGACTGGCGTGTTACTCAACACTAACAGTGCTCTTCCCCTGTGCTCTCTTTTCTGTTGTAGAGTCCTCCACAACTCATCTCTCTATGTCAAGCACTGACACAGGAACCGCCTGTAAACTAGAAAAAAATCATATTCACAGATTTACACACACACACACACACACACACACACACAGATTCAGAGCAATGGGGAACCACAAAAGAAAGTGCCCAAAAATGTGTGTATGTGTGTGTGTTTATCTGGGAGTCCTGCCACAGTCTATGGAACCTGATACTTCATGACTCCCAATCACAGGAATGTGACTTTCCTTCTCCTAAAGAGAGACTCTGGCTTAACCCCCAATCACATCCCTGTGTGTGTGTGGTGTTTGTGTGTGTGTGTGTGCGTGTGTGTGTTGTCTTGATCATTCTCTCGTTCTTATCAACCCATTGTAACTTCCTAACTTACTGTCTGTGTCCAGTGACATACAACTTCATCAAATGTGTGTGTGTGTGTGTGAGTGAGTGTGTGTGTGTGTGTGTGTGTGTGCTCTGAGTGAGAAACCTACAGGCAAACATAGACTATATATTGTATTCTCTAGAGGTTATAGAAAAGAGCAGAAGCTCTAAAATCTCTGTTCAGACCCCAGTCCTACCTACAGGTTATGGACATTTGCTCTTTTAGTATTTGTCTAGTAGGTTTCCTCAAGGAAAAAGCTCCGACTTCTATGCCAAAAAACACTGCAGTGAGTACTACAGTAAAGTCTGCATAAACACTACCGTGAATACTATAGTATTTATACCATAGTATACTGTAATATTTTGTCATGAGGGTGAAACATGTATGCACACAAACACACACATACTACAGAGACAGAGAGCATTCATGTAAACTGATGACCAGAGAGAGAGTGAGAGAGAGAGAGAGAACCTGAGCCTGCGCCTTCACTATGCTTAATCACTAAAACAATACAGAAATACACTACGGAAGAAGAAGGAACAGCACGTCAGAAATCAGCTCAATGTAATTGAAGAATCCATAGAATCTAACAACTTCTGGGGAAATTTGAGTTATTGAAGAGTTGTCTATCCAAAACAGAGATGTATGGATAAACCACTTCTCCAATCTTTTTGGCTCCATAACAAAGAACAAACAGGTAAAACATATACATGATTCAATAAAAATCTTATAATCAACTATTAAAGACTACCAGGACCAAGGACTGATCATCCCAATCCACAAAAGTGTAGACAAATTTGACCCCAGTAACTACCATGGGATGTGTCAACAGTAACCTTGGGAAAATCCTCTGCGTTATCATTAACAACAGACAAACAAACAAAGCAAAGTCAGTCTTCTCATGCTTTGTTGATTTTGAAAAAACTTTTGACTCAATTTGGCATGAGGGTCTGCTACACAAATTGATGGAAAGCAGGGTTGGGGGAAAACATACAACATTATAAAATGTACACAAACAACAAGCGGTTAAAATTGGCAAAAAACACAGGGCCGTGGGGTGAGACAGGGATGCAGCTTGAGCCCCACCCTCTTCAACATATACAGCCATGGCCAAAAGTTTTGAGAATTACAGTATTGGTCTCCACAAAGTTTTCTGCCTCAGTGTTGCATATACTCCAGAATGTCATGAAGAGTGATCAGATGAATTGCAATTAATTGCAAAGTCCCTCAGCCATGAAAATGAACTTAATCCCCCAAAAACATTTCCACTGCATTTCAGCCCTGCCACAAAAGGACCAGCTGCCATCATGTCAGTAATTGTCTCGTTAACACAGGTGAGAGTGTTGATGAGGACAAGGCTGGAGATCACTCTGTCATGCTGATTGAGTCAGAATAACAGACTGGAAGCTTTAAAAGGAGGGTGGTGCTTGAAATCATTGTTCTTCCTCTGTCAACCATGGTTACCTGCAAGGAAACACGTGCCGTCATCATTGCTTTGCACAAAAAGGGCTTCACAGGCAAGGATATTGCTGCTTGTAAGATTGCACCTAAATCAACCATTTATCGGATCATCAAGAACTTCAAGGAGAGTGGTTCAATTGTTGTGAAGAAGGCATAAGGGCGCCCAAGAAAGTCCAGCAAGCGTCAGGACCGTCTCCTAAAGTTGGTTCAGCTGCAGGATTGGGGCACCACCAGTGCAGAGCTTGCTCAGGAATGGCAGCAGGCAGGTGTGAGTGCAAAGGTGATAACTAAGGCAAAGGTGATAACTAAGTGGCTCGGGGAACAAAACATCAACATTTTGGGTCCATGGCCAGGAAACTCCCCAGACCTTAATCCCATTGAGAACTTGTGGTCGATCCTCAAGAGGCGGGTGGACAAACAAAAACCCACAACTTCTGACAAACTCCAAGCATTGATTATGCAAGAATGGCCTGCCATCAGTCAGGATGTGGCCCAGAAGTTAATTGACAACATGCCAGGGCGGATTGCAGAGGTCTTGAAAAAGAAGGGTCAACACTGCAAATATTGACTCTTTGCATAAACTGAATGTCATTGTCAATGAAAGCCTTTGACACTTATGGAATACTTGTAATTATACTTCAGTGTACCATAGTAACTACTGACATAAAGATCTAAGAACACTGAAGCAGCAAACTTTGTGGAGACCAATACTTGTGTCATTCTCAAAACCTTTGGCCACGACTGTACACTAGACTGGAATGGACAAAACAGCCATGCCTCTAATTCTAACCCCAAGTATTCCCTCTCTCACCTGTCTATCTCTTCATTTGAATTCCATGCTGTCACACTTTTGGCCACGACTGTATATCATGGAATTGGTGAGGGCACTAGAACAGTCTGCAGCACCCGCCTCACCCTACTATAATCTGAAGTCAAATGTCTACTGTTTGCTGATGATCTGGTGCTTCTGTCCCCAACCAAGGAAGGCCTACAGCAGTACCTAGATATTCTGTACAGATTCTGTCAGACCTGCGCCCTGACAGTAAATCTCAGTAAGATAAAAATATTGGTGTTCCAAAAAAGGTCCAGTTGCCAGGACCACAAATATAAATTCCATCTAGACACCGTTGCCCTAGAGAACACAAAAAGCTATACGTAACATCAGCACTACAGGTAACTTCCACAAAACTGTGAACGATCTAAGGCAAGAAGGGCCTTCTACGCCATTAAAAGGAACATAAAATTAGACATACCAATTAGTATCTGGCAAAAAATACTTGAATCAGTTATAGAACCAATTGCACTTTATGGTTGTGAGGTCTGGGGTCTGCTCACCAACCAATAATTCACAAAATGGGACAAACACCAAATTGAATGCAGAATTCTGCAAAATATCCTCAGTGTACAACGTAAAACACCAAATAATACATGCAGAGCAGTATTAGGCCGATACCCACTAATTATCAATATCCAGAAAAGAGCCGTTAAATTCTAGAACCACCTAAAAGGAAGCGATTCCCAAACCTTCCATAACAAAGCCATCACCTACAGAGAGATGAACCTGGAGAAGAGTCCCATAAGCAAGCTGGTCCTGGGGCTCTGTTCACAAACACAAACACAAACAGAGCCCCAGGACACAATTAGACCCAACCAAGTCATGAGAAAACAAAAAGATAATTACTTGACACATTGGAAGCAAACTGGAATGCTATTTGGCCCTAAACAGAGAGTACACAGTGGCGGAATACCTGACCACTGTGACTGACCCAAATTAAGGAAAGCTTTGACTAGGGAAACGGGGTACACTAGTCAGTTGTACAACTGAATGCATTCAACTGAAATGTGTCTTCCACATTTAACCCAACCCCTCTGAATCAGAGAGGTGCGAGGGACAGACCTGGCTCTCAAGAGAAGACAGGCTATGTGCACACTGCCCACAAAATGAGGTGGAAACTGAGATGCACTTCCTAACTTCCTGCCAAATGTATGACCATATTAGAGACACTTATTTCCCTCAGGTTACACAGACCCACAAATAATTTGAAAACACATCCAATTTTGATAAACTCCAATATCTATTGGGTGAAATACCACAGTGTGCCATCACAGCAGTAAGATGTGTGACCTGTTGCCACAAGAAAAGGGCAACCAGTGAAGAACAAACATCATTGTAAATATAACCTGTATTTATGTTTATTTATTTTCTATTTTGTACTTAAACTTTTTGCACATCGTTACAACATTGTATGTAGTCATAATATGGCATTTGAAATGTCTCTATTCCTTTGGAACTTTTGTGAGTGTAATGTTTACTGCGCATTTTTTATGATCTATTTCACTGGCTTTTGCAATGTAAACACATGTTTCCCATGCCAATAAAGCCCTTTGAATTTAATTGAATTGAGAGAGAGAGAGAGATTTATTTTATTTAATAAACTGGACTTTGCAGAAACTTGCTTGTATTCA
>CM042402.1:15878682-15896182 GCA_023634145.1 Thymallus thymallus | reverse complement strand
GAATAGAGATGTGTTGATGTGTGTGTGTGAGAGAGAGAGAGAGAGAGAGAGAGAGAGAGACTTATCAGGTAGCCACCAGAGGGCACTAAGTGGCATTTACGCTTTTTAGAGGAGAGGAAGAGGAGAGGAGGAAGAAGGGTGAAGGAGATGATTGGAAGAAAGGAAGAGGTAGATACATCTGAGGAGATGGTGGAGGGGTGAAAAAGAGGAGAGTGGAACGATGAAAAGTGAAAAGATGGAAAGGCCTCTATAGAGCATAGGAATCTGGGTCACACACATACACACTCATACACATACACACACACAAACACCACATCGGTCAGATGACTCATAAATAATACCCTGATACTGTAAATAATGTGTGTAAAGCAGGCTGCACTGCATAGTAGCAGCTGTAGCATCATTGATATGAAACAGTGTCTGTCTGTCTGTCTGTCTGTTCAGAGTCAGCCAGTATGGAGTGTGACTTAGTCATATGGATTTACTGACACCTCCGCTCTGCATGAGATTACATGAGTGGGACAGATGTGCTGTGTAGTAAATTAGCAAGCATTTCTCGGAGCGAAGCGAAAGTGTGTCATAATGTCAACACACACACTCTCTCACACGCACACACACACACACACACATAAATCTCTGTGTTTAACAGCAACAGACAGAAGCTCCATAGCCTCCTTGACAATCACATGCATAAATCAGGCATAAATCACACTATTCTGCATCATGGTTCAGTGGCCCCGTCACACGTCCCCAACTGTTAGCTGTCAGGGAGAGAGGGGGAGAGTGGGAGAGGGATAGAGAAAAAGAAAGGGAAAGAGGGAGAGAGAGCATTCACATAGAGACGTCACAACAGTAAAATGTTCATTCAAAGAACAAACATCTGCCTCTATCTTTATTTGGCGATTTTCACCGTATAGTATTATCAGAAGACTATTATATTAACATAGAATGTTTCAGTATTATTCCCGACTTCACAGAATAATAAAGGCTGAATCTCAGAGGAATAGTCTGAAAAGAAATAACTACAATTGAAAGATTATGATAATAATTTCAGTACAAGATGCTTAACAGTCGCCGAGGACTGGTATAAACAAGACATTAGTAATCTTTCTGCTATTTGACTTTCTTTCTTTCTTTCTTTCTTTCTTTCTTTCTTTCTTTCTTTCTTTCTTTCTTTCTTTCTTTCTTTCTTTCTTTCTTTCTTTCTTTCTTTCTTTCTCTCTCTCTCTCTCTCTCTCTCTCTCTCTCTCTCTCTCTCTCTCTCTCTCTCTCTCTCTCTCTCTCTCTCTATCTCCCTCTCTCTCTCTCTCTCCCCTCTCTCTCTCTCTCTCTCTCTCTCTCTCTCTCTCTCTCTCTCTCTCTCTCTCTCTCTTTCTCCCTCTTTCTCTCATTGACACAGAGTCCTGGTTGCCTGGAGGTTTTGTTTGATAAGTCAAAACATTGGCAGGCAGAACATCATTTTTAAATTCCTCTTTTCAAAGTGTTTTTCCCTTTCTGGCTCGTGGTGAAAAGATTTAGAGCTATCACTCGTGTCCCTGACCAGGACAATGATGCTATTGGAGACACACTAAGGAAGAGAAGATGATGTAGTTTTGATACAGTATGACTTCTGATGTCTGGTTCCTTCCCACTTCAACGTCAGAGCACTAGGGAAAGTATACCCTTCAGAACATCCTGTACCTTTCAGAACACCCTGTACCTTTCAGAACACCCTGTACACTTCACAACACCCTCGGTCAGCATAGTGTGCTCCATGTATCCAGGTGTGAGTCAGGTATCTCTACCTGGGACCTGTCCTTAGTTGGAGGAAACTATCAGCAAAAAGAAGGAAAGTAGAAAACGTTCAGGTAGCATCTCCTCTGATGATGAAATCTAAATGAAATAATATTCTCTGGTTCAGTTATATGAGCAGTTATAAGAGTCCCACAGCAATTATGTACTGTACACTAATATATGAGTTCAACTAAGTAATTATAATATTAAGTACAGTAATGGCATTAAATGTGTAGCAATAGACTATGATTATGTTCTCATATATATAGTAATGAATGAGCTACTCGTTAATCAGACCTGTGTTTAACCTTCTAATGGCTCTTCATTAGCTAATGAGCTTAACAAGCTTTGCCACTGAAACACTAATTAAGGCTGTTAGGAGGCTGTAGCAGATTACCCAGCAACCCTGTGGAGTCAACAGTACTAGCACACACACATGCACTCACTCACACACATGTACATACGACGCACGCACTCTCTCTCCAGCACCCGTCCGTGAACCAATCTAAACACTCATCAGCTATCCAAAAACGCCCCCCACTACCTCTATAATGACCACTTGTGTGCGTGTGTGGTGAATACCCCTGGCAGGTTTGGCCAACTTTTCTCAATCCTTCTCTCATTCACACTGCATTACAGTACCTCTGTTACTATTACCAACAGGCACATGCATACACACACGTTGTGCCAATACTGTGGTTATAGGAAGAGTTGATGGTGAGGACAGGGATGAGGATCTATGGAAACTCTGACATGGAGAGAAAACTGTGTTTGTTTCATGGTTTCCTCGTTTCAGACTGGTCAGACCACTGTAATATGAACTAGCCATTTGATGTGTGTGTGTGTGTGTGTCTACTTGTGTTTAGCTGTAGTTACTTCACCACAGGCCAGAGAAAGAAATCATAGTCTTACCAATAAGAGTGGAAGCTCCAAGTGATGGAGTTGTGGTGAAATTTAACATGCCTCGGTTGCGGTTGATATATAGTATAACTCTGTAACACACACAGAGAGAGAGAGAGAGAAAGAGAGAGAGAGAGAGAGAGAGAGAGAGAGAGAGAGAGAGAGAGAGAGAGACTGTAGCAGGTCATCCAATAGGAATGCAGAGCTGCTCCCTGGCCCCGCCCACCAGGATTTAAAATGGCTGCCTTGGGGCATTGCGGAGTAGGGGTTCCATCATTAACGCTACCCCTTACATTCATCTGAGACAATCTGTTCCCCGTCCACTGGCTGACAGCTGAGGAGCCAGGGACCCCAATGTGCAAACACACACACAGCGTCGCGTTCACAGTCCAGATGTTGGCAGCAGTCTTCATCTCTGCTCCAGATGAAGACAGGGCAGTCGGCCAACAACCTGAACCGCTTTCTCTCTCTGTCTCTCTCTCTCTCTCTCTCTTTCTCTCTCTTTCTCTGTCTCTGTCTCTCTCTCTCCCTTTTTTTCTCGGTCCCTCTCTTTCTTTCTCTCTCTCCTCCCATCAAATGATATGTTTACAATAATACTGCTCTGCTCCTAGGCACACACGCAAGCCCGCACACACGCAAGCCCGCACACATGCACACATGCACACACACACACACACACACACACACACACACACACACACACACACACACACACACACACACACACACACACACACACACACACACACACACACACACACACACACACACACACACACACACACACACACACACACCGAGGTACAGTTTTCAGCGAGGGGTAGAAAAAATGTCAGTAGAGAACAAGAAAGAAAAATGAAAGACGGAGCGAAGTTAGAGGTAGTATTTTTTCTACACACACACACACACACACAGTCAGCGTGTGAGCAACCAGTACTCACAGTCTCACGTCAGAATTAGACGTTCATCCATGTTTCTCAAAAGTCTAATTTCAAAGCTTTTTCAAACGTCAAATTTCGAAGTGTTTATGTTTAAGCATTAACTCAGAATTGTTAAGGTTAGGGTTAAGTTCAGGCTTTAACTCTGAATGGTTAAGGTAGGGGTTGAGGTTTGGGATATATTTTAAAACAAAAATTTAAAAAACATTATATCGCTGGATTTGAACTTGCAACCTTCGGAATCAGAGGCAAATGTCCCCTGTCATCCCTGTCCCCAATGACCTAGCAAAACCGAAAACTACTTGAAGGTAACAGCGCTCACTGTTGCCCGGTGTGAGACCTCTCTGTCTGTTCCACTTCATTAACTGTAATAAGATGTTACTATGATAAGGACTTGTGTGACGTCTGGACATAATTGTTATAATGAATACATGTAAGGGTGTGTGTGTGTGTGTGTGTGTGTGTGTGTGTGTGTGTGTGTGTGTGTGTGTGTGTGTGTGTGTGTGTGTGTGTGTGTGTGTGTGTGTGTGTGTGTGTGTGTGTGTGTGTGTGTGTGTGTGTGTGTGTGTGTGTGTGTGTGTGTGTGTGTGTTTGTGTGTGTGTGTGTGTGTGTGTGTTTGCCACGACTGTTATGTTATGCTTTCAGCTTTATTTAATTGTTGAACCCTGAGGCTTACCTGCCAAAAATTACCCACAAATAGACACATAAATACACACACACACACACTGTCATGGGCATGTACACACAAAGAGTATTTATGAGGCTATGTATCTGTTAATCACAGACAGATCCTGGTTCACAATATTCATTTCAAATCACATTAATTTCCTTCTGCTATTCTAACAAAAGCATGTCCAACTGAGAGAAGGAGAGGAAAGAGAGGGAGATAGATAGATAGATGGGGAAAAGAGGAACGAAACAGTGTCCTCTGCTAAATTACCCAATCCCTTCATTCAGTCTGTGTGCGTGTGTGTGTTTCATGTAGGCTTAACCTGGAATGACGTTTTGATAAATCTCTCCAGGACAAAGTACATTTTATCAATATATTTGCCTGTATTTACCCCCCAAAAAAGAAATGCTAATGTGGCTGCCAATGCTGTTCATTGACTATAGCTCAGCATTCAACACCATAGTACTCTCCAATCTCATCCATAAGATCGAGGCCCTGGGTCTGAACCCCACCCTGTGCAACTGGGTCCTGGACTTCCTGATGGGCCGCCCCCAGGTGGTGAAAGTAGGAAACAACACCTCCACTTCACGGATGCTCTACACTGTGGCCCCACAAGGGTGCGTGCTCAGCCCCCTCATGTACTCCCCTATTTTTTATTTATTTATCCTTTATTTAACTAGGCAAATTCTTATTTACAATGACGGCCTACCTATATTGTCAATCCCTGGAGCAAATTAGGGTTAAGTGCCTTGTTCAAGGACACATTGACAGGTTTCTTCACCTTGTCTGCTCAGGTAATCAAACCAGCGACCTTTTGGTTACTGGTCCATCACTCTAACCGCTAGGCTACCTGCCACCCAGAGGGTTCACCCATGACTGCGTGGCCAAGCACGCCTCCAACTCAATCATCAAGTTTGCAGACGACACAACAGTAGTAGGCTTGATTTCCAACAATGCCGAGACAGCCTAAAGGGTGGAGGTGAGGGCTCTGGGAGTGTGGTGCCTGGAAAATAACCTCTCACTTAACGTCAACAAAACAAAGGAGATGATCGTGGACTTCAGGAAACAGCAGAGGGTGCACCGCCATATCTACATCGACGGGGCCGCAGTGGAGAAGGTGGAAAGCTTCAAGTTCCTTGGCGTACATATCACTGACAAACTGACATTTTTTATTTTGTTATTTTTTTTATTTCACCTTTATTTAACCAGGTAGGTCAGTTGAGAATAAGTTCTCATTTGCAACTGCGACCTGGCCAAGACAAAGCAAAGCAGTGTGACAAATAACAACACAGAGTTACACATTAAACAAACAGTCAAAAACACAATAGAAAAATCTATATACAGAATAAATAGTAGAACAAATAGTCCACCCACACAGACAGTGTTGTGAAGAAGGCGCGACAGAGCCTCTTCAACCTCATGAAGCTAAAGAAACACTCACCAACTCTTACAGATGCATAATTGAGAGCATCCTGTCGGGCTGTATCACAACTTAGTACGGCAACTGCACCGCCCACAACCGCAAGGCCTTACCGGGGGCAAACTACCCGCCCTCCAGGACACCTACAGCACCCGATGTCACAGGAAGGCCAAAAAGATTATCAAGGACATCAACGCATTACTCATCTCATATGTGTATACTGTATTCTATACTATTCTACTGTATCTTAGTCCATGCCGCTCTGACATCGCTCGACCATATATGTATATATTGTTTAATTAATTCCTCATTTATATTTGTGTCTATTGGGTATATGTTGTATAATGTATAATTTGTTAGATATTACTTGTTAGATATTACTGCACTGTCAAGGCTAGAAGCCCAAGTATTTCGCTACACCCACAATAACATCTGCTAAACACATGTATGTGACAAATAAAATTGGATTTGATTTGATAAAGAACTACAAATGCCATGATGATCTGGAAGAGACTGCCGAATTGAGGCAAAGGTAACAATCTCTGGATTGACTATCTAGTATTAGCTACATTTAGTAATTAACAAATTAGCTACATTTCTTTAAATTGAGAATTCTGTGACCTGTTTTGTGCAAGTTTTAAATTGACAGAATGCCTCTTAGCAAAACCTGCTTTAATATCGCAGATAGATTGTGGCTTCCATCAACGTAATTGTCTGCATAATTTCCAATCCCCCATATTTTTTCGGGGGAAATATATTTTAAATGTATATAATTTAAAAACAAAATCGTTTATTATTTTCCCCTAACCCTACCACCCTTCCCCTAACTGTAGTAAACTAATGGACAACAACACTTAGGCTTCTACAGGGATTTGTAGTCTTGCATGATGTCTACTTTGATGCTAATTAGAATTTTAGAGCCGAATATATCGACAAAAGTCACCTTGTCCAAGAGAGATTTACATGGTTACCAAAACGTCACGCCACGGTAAGCCTACACGAAACACAGCCATTATTTTAAGTGTTTCTAAAGTTCCCTATGGGGAAAATAAATGGTGGAACCATTTCCCTGTTTGACCTCTAAGTTTTATGGGTATTATGACACCTCCACTGTGGGGCTCTATATTTTCACATGACCCTTCCCTTGTACTGTAAAATAAATTGAACACCTCCTCCTCATAGAATTGACTCAAAATAATGTTTACGCCCACAAATAACAATAACTGTAATGACCCTGTGTTTATAAAATTACGAGCCTATAAAATGTAGAAACTCATCTCTCGGCATGTCCAGCCCACTCATTATCTTAGACAATCATGGCTAGCGAGAAGGTTCCTGTCTATTTCTGTGGCTAAACCGACTAGGCTCGTAATTTAACAACTTTATTCGTATTTACAGATGGCATACAAGTTTGGTATTAAGGCACATGAAAGTTTAAATGTTCAAGAAGGGTTTTCTGCCCAAAAATGCTTTTTGATCAAACAAAAACAAAAAAACACTTAAATGGCTCGCCTATGAAGTCGTGACTTGCGACATATGCCTAGTTTCCTGACACGGGTCACAAATGTGGATCTTGAATTTGCCACTTCAGCATGCTTTTGTGGCACAGTCTATGCCAGCAGGGCTACCGGGACAGAAGGTTGAGAGTTAGTAGACCACCACAGACGATCTCACTCTCCCTGTCTGTTTCATTACTTCACGATTAGAGCAGACAATGATCAGCTAAGGGGAATCAGATTTTCAACATTTTGATGTCATATTTATAATTATATAAAATATATGCAACAACCAATTAACAAAGCATACCGACATAGAGCACTTCAATATCATAATTGCATTTTCAACACCACAATAAAAAGACTATGTCAATCACAACAAACAGAAAACGCATCCCTCCCTACCTTGTAGGCTTACCCAGTAATGAAGGCTTGGCTTGTCAATCTCCTGAACGTCATTCAACGTTTTGGTGTTTTGTAACAGATATCTCTTTCCATTCATCAAATTGCCACTGCACGGTTTGGATTGATTGGTTTGATAGTAAAAAAAAAAAAAAAAAAAAAAAAAACATATACACCCCCGGTCAAAAGTTTGGAATATTACTCGTTCAAGGGTTTTTCTTTATTTGCAATATTTTTGACATTGTAGAATAAAAGTGATGACATCAAAACTATTACATAACACATATGGAATCATGTAGTAACCAAAAAAGTGTTAAACCAATCAAAATATATTTTATATTTATGATTCTTCAAATAGCCACTCTTTGCCTTGATGACAGCTTTGCACACTCTTGGCATTCTCTCAACCAGCTTCACCTGGAATGCTTTTCCATCAGTCTTAAAGGAGTTCCCACATATGCTGAGCACTTGTTGGCTGCTTTTCCTTCACTGCGGTCCGAATCATCCCAAACCATTTAAATTTGGTTGAGGTTGGAACCAAAAATCTCAAATTTGGACTCCAGACCAATGGACAAATTTCCACCGGTCTAATGTCCATTGCTCGTGTTTCTTGGCCCAAGCAAGTCTCTTCTTATTATTGGTGTCCTTTAGTAGTGGTTTCTTTGCAGCAATTCGACCATGAAGGCCTGATTCACACAGTCTCCTCTGAACAGTTGATGTTGAGATGTGTCTGTTACTTGAACTCTGTGAAGCATTTATTTGGGCTGCAATTTCTGAGGCTGGTAACTCGAATGAACTTATCCTCTGCAGCAGAGGTATTTCTGGATCTTCCATACCTGTGGCGGTCCTCATGAAGCTGGTTGAGAGAATGCCATGAGTGTGCAAAGCTGTCATCAAGGCAAAGGGTGGTTACTTTGAAGAATCTCAAATATAAAATATATTTAGATTTGTTTAACACTTTTTTGGTTACTACATGATTCAATTTGTGTTATGTCATAGGTTTGATGGCTTCACTTTTATTCTACAATGTAAAAAATAGTGCAAATAAGGAAAAACCTCTGAATGAGTAATATTCCAAACTTTTGACCGGGGGTGTAAGTGACAGGAATTGCACAATAAAGTCAGGGACTTATTTCCATTGTGGTCCCTACATTTGCTGCAGTATATGCTACAGTAATATAAGGACTAAATGCACGTCTAATTTACACATCTCCACCTGGCATTAGGGGTTCACCTTACTTTTTCATTGTAAAGATGATTTTTTATTTTTTTTAAACTGTAGAGATTAAAAACACAAACCTTTTTTTTTTATGATAGCTTCTCCTTAAAAAAACTGTCCTTAGCTCTTGGAGTCCCAGGAATAGCTTGCTGGAATAATTAATTTTTAGCATTTCTTATACTAATAGACTTTTGGAAGAGGGATTCAAGCTTTTGTTTGCTGAATGCTAAATACAGCAGCCAATAGAACTCTTGCGGGTTGGGGAGTTTGAAAGAAGAGAGAAGGCGGGATGACGGTAGGCTATAGCAGTTAATGTGCAGTATCCTATCATAGGCTAAGTATTGGATAAAGGCATAATCATTCTGGCTTTTTTGGGCTTGGGCTCATTAAATGTCTTAAATGTAGGGATCATAAAATTGATTTAATGTATGGCTCATCAGCCTCAGGTAGTATCAGACTTGAATTTTCATGCCGATCAAAGCTCTAATTAAATCCAGACATACAGTTGAAGTCTGAAGTTTACATACACATAGGTTGAAGCCATTAAAACTCATTTTTCAACCACTCCACAAATTTCATGTTAACAAACTATAGTTTTGGCACTTTGTGCATGACACAAGTAATTCTTCCAACAATTGTTTACAGACAGATTATTTCACTTATAATTCACTATATCACAATTCCAGTGGGTCAGAAGTTTACATACACTAAGTTGACTGTGCCTTTAAACAGCTTGGAAAAGTCTAGAGAAATATGTCATGACTTTAGAAGCTTATGATAGGCTAATTGACATAATTTGAGTCAATTGGAGGTGTACCTGTGGATGTATTTCAGTGCCTTTTTGCTTGACATCATGGGAAAATCTAAAGAAATCAGCCAAGACCTTCAAAAAAATGTGTAGACCTTGGGAGCAATTTCAAAATGCCTGAAGGTACCACGTTCATCGGTACAAACAATAGTATGCAAGTATTAACACCATGGGACCACGTAGCCGTCATACTGCTCAGGAAGGAGATGCGTTCTGTCTCCTAGAGATGAACGTACTTTGGTGTGAAAAGTGCAAATCAACCGTGAAGCACAGGGGTGGCAGCATCATGTTGTGGGGGTGCTTTGCTACAGGAGGGATTGGTGCACTTCACAAAAAGTCATGAGGAAGGACAATTATGTGGATATATTGAAGCAACATCTCAAGACATCAGTCAGGAAGTTAAAGCTTGGTCGCAAATGGGTCTTCCAAATAGACAATGACCCCAAGCATACTTCCAAAGTTGTGGCAAAATGGCTTAAGGACAACAAAGTCAAGGTATTGGAGTGGCCATCACAAATCCCTGACCTCAATCCTATTGAACATTTGTGGGCAGAACTGAAAAAGTGTATGCGAGCAAGGAGGCCTACAAACCTGACTCAGTTACACCAGTTCTGTCAGAAGGAATGGGCCAAAATTCAACCCAATTTATTGTGGGAAGCTTGTGGAAGGCTACCTGAAACATTTGACCCAAGTTAAACAATTTAAAGGCAATACTACCAAATACTAATTGAGTGTATGTAAACTTCTGACCCACTGGGAATGTGATGAAAGGAATTATTACTATTATTCAGACATTTCACATTATCAAAATAAAGTGGTGATCCTAACTGACCTAAAACAGGGAATTCTTACTAGGATTTCAACTGTGTGCTTTATAATGACACTTCAACTGTGTGCTTTATAATGACACTTCCGGCTTGGCAGAGAAATACAGAGTTACCCGGGAGTGATTATTTTCAGGATGTAACATTTGTAAAATACAGGGAAAATATTCAACCCTAATATGTAGTTATTCTTTAGATGTTTGGGGCTGCTTGTGAACCATGATGAGCAGGCATAATTGTCACGTCTACTCCCGCTCCCCTGCTCTGGCACTCGACGTCACCGGTTTACTAACCACAGGTCTTGGCAACCCATCATTATGCACACCTGGCAACCCTTATTACCCACACCTGCGCCCCATTATTAGGCACACCTGGACTTCATCACGCCCCTGATTACTGCCCCTTTATCTAGCAGTTTTTTAATCTGTCTGTTTTCATGTCCAGACACTGCTCTTGTTTTGTATCACACTTGTTCATTATTATTAAACTTCCCAACTACACCTGCTTCCTGACTCCCAGCGTATTCCATACAATAATCAAAGTGACACTGGACATGATCAGGACATTGCATGCATAGGCCTATAGGCTTAGGTGTCCACTGTATGATATTAATATATTTTTTAAAGATTTTGCCTATATAAAGGAAGAGAAGCTTAGGCTAATTTCTTTATGTCAGATGGCTACAGATGTACTTACAGAGTTACAGAAGGAGGTTAAGTTGTTAATTTTCTATCAGAATATTTTGTATAAAGATAAGTATTATATTGTTAGATTATAGGGGTAACTCTGGTAAGCCTGAAACATTCTCCCTCACCTCAAGTTTAACTGTCAGAGTCAGTTGGAGCGCATCTGCTCACTGCTTTCACATCATAGGCTTGCAGTAGCTAATGCTTAATAATAGCCATGCCACACCAAACCTTCACAAAAGTTTCAAAATGTTATTAGGGTAATATCAAAAGTAAGTCAAGTCATTGTTTATAGGTAATATATGAGCAGGCTATCATATTGCAGCAAATACACCATTACAGTTGAAACTTGGCTCAACAGAACTAAATATGGTTTAAACCTTCACATAAATCCTGAACAGGCTATATTGCAGCAATTATCAACAAAGGCAAGTGCCTACAATATTCAACACATTACATAAATAAGCTAATGTTATTTATTTTACAACAGACCTACCTATAATCTTAAACTAAATAATTAGACAGCCTCTCCATGAGTTCTGGCCCACTACAATTTTTTTTATCTGCCAAAAGCCGCAATTACCGTCTAAGTAAACCCTGGGGCATTTTCGTCAAATTGACTAGTTGCAGATAAAAGTCTGTGCGTAAATATGTATTGCACATAAAAATAGTTCAATAGGTTTCCATCGTGGGTTTGTCACTAAAAAGGTATAGCGAATGTGCCCACTCTGGTATTGGCACGTGCGTTCTAGCCAACAGTTTGCACATACAGACAGTGCAGGTACTGTATAGCCTACTACATGAGATTATTATGGTCAAAAGTGTGAGATTATTTTTATTTGTCAAATGGCAGCCAAACATCGATCATTATGTCACAAGAATAATACCCTACATATTTATTGAAAGGAGCATCAACCTCATCACTGTCCACTTTCACCACCCTGTGAAATTCATCATAATTTATTTTATCTGTAGCCTAATAAACTGCATGCTTTCCCATGATGTCATGACATTTTTTATCCGACATGTAGGCTACTTTACCGCATAAAAAGGATGGAAACCTAGTCAATGTCCAGCCATTTTAAGGATGCTGGGATTAAATTTTGGATGAATGTGCGCATGCCGACAGGAGACTTTTGAACTAGCCTAACCATATTAAAACATTGTGACTGTTTGTGTTTATGCCACATGTAAAAAGTAATACATTTTAATGATGAATATTTAGGATATATTTAAGCATTAGGTTCTAGGTGCGCGAGGAATAGCTAATAACTGGAGAGGAGGCAGAGCGCGTGTTAAGTTTTGCTGAATAATAATGCTTTTACAGTGCCTTCGGAAAGTATTCAGACCACTTGACTTTGTCCACATTTTGTTACGTTACAGCCTTATTCAAAAATGGATTAAATACAAAACAAATCCTCATCAATCTACAAACAATACTCCATAATGACAAAGTGAAAACTGTTTTTACATAAGTATTTAGACCCTTTGCTATGAGACTCGAAATTGAACTCAGGTGCATCCTGTTGCCATTGCCCATCCTTGAAATGTTTCTACAACTTCATTGGAGTCAATTGATTGGACATGATTTGGAAAGGCACACACCTGTCTATATAAGGTCCCACAGTTTACAGTGCAAAAACCAAGCCATGAGGTCGAAGGAATTGTCCATAGAGCTCAGAGACAGGATTGTGTTGAGGCACAGATCTGGGAAAGAGTACCAAAAAATGTATGCAGCATTGAAGGTCCTCAAGAACACAGTGGCCCCATCAGAAGTTTGGAACCACCAAGACTCTTCCTAGAGTTGGCTGCCTGGCCAAACTGAGCAATCGGGGGAGAAGGGCCTTGGTCAGGGAGGTGAACAAGAACCCGATGGTCACTCTGACAGAGCTTCAGAGTTCCTCTGTGGAGATGGGAGAACCTTCCAGAGGGCAACCATCTCTGCAGCACTCCACCAATCAAACGGAAGCCAGTCCTCAGTAAAAGGCACATGACAGCCCACTTGGAGTTTGCCAAAAGGCACCTAAAGACTCTCAGACCATGAGAAACAAGATTCTCTGTTCTGATGAAACCAAGATTGAACTCTTTGGCCTGATTGCCAAGCATCACGCCTGGAGGAAATCTGGCACCATCCCTATAAGGAAGCATGGTGGTGATGGTTTTCAGCGGCAGGGATGGGAGACTAGTCAGGATTGAGGGAAAGATGAACAGAGCAAAGTACAGAGAGATCCTTGATGAACTTGCTCCAGAGTGCTCAGGACCTCAGACTGGGGCGAAGGTTCACCTTCCAACTGGACAGTGACCCTAACCACACAGCCAAGACAACGCAGGAGGGACTTCGGAACAAGTCTCTGAATGTCCTTAAGTGGCCCAGCCAGAGCCCGGACTTGAACTCGATCTCTGGAGAGACTTGAAAATAGCTGTGCAGCGACACTCCCCATCCAGCCTGACAGAGCTTGAGAGGATCTGCAGAGAAGAATGGGAGAAACTCCCCAAATACAGGTGTGCCAAGCAATTAGTGTCATACCCAAGAAGACTCGAGGCTGTAAACACTGCCAAAGGTGCTTCAACAAAGTACTGAGTAAAGGGTCTGAATACTTCTGAATACTATCTAAAAAACCTGTTTTTGCTTTGTCATTATGGGGTATTGTGTGTAGATCGAAGAGGGAAAAAAACAATTTAATCAATTTTAGAATAAGGCTGTAATGTAACAAAATGTGGAAACATTCAAGCTGTCTGAATAATTTCGGGAATGCTCTGTATCTGTGATATGATTGCTAGTTAGCCTATTGCATATCTGGACAAACTATCCACCTACCACGATTGTCACTACGAATGGTGGATAGAGGGCAGGATAGACCGTTAGACTGGTAGACTATACTGACCTGTGGTATAGTAAAAGTCAGCACACGGAACAGCGTAGTGCATAATGGAAGTACCAAAAAACCTTGATATAGGGGAGGCACATGCAAGCAGATGAGGAAATTTGGCTTGGATGGACGGCAGGTAGCCTAGGAGTTAAGAGCATTGGGCCAGTAACCAAAAGGTTGATGGTTCAAATCCCTGAGTTTACTAGGTGAACAATCTATCGATGTGCCCTTGAGCAAGGCACTTAACCCTAATTGCTCCGGTAAGTCGCTCTGGATAAGAGCGTCTGCTAAATAACTAAAATGTAAACTTATATAGTAAAAGAGAAAAATTCACTACCCGCAATGATCTCTTTCTACAACACAGACACTACCCGCAATGACCTCTTTCTACAACACAGTCACTACCCGCAATGATCTCTTTCTACAACACAGACGCTACCCGCAATGACCTCTTTCTACAACACAGACACTACCCGCAATGATCTCTTTCTACAACACAGACACTACCCGCAATGATCTCTTTCTACAACACAGACACTACCCGCATTGACCTCTTTCTACAACACAGACACTACCCGCAATGACCTCTTTCTACAACACAGACACTACCCGCAATGACCTCTTTCTACAACACAGACGCTACCCGCAATGACCTCTTTCTAAAACACAGACGCTACCCGCAATGACCTCTTTCGGGACCCGCAGGTCCCACGGGAAACCCGCGGTAATGCAGCCATCCATTTGACATGACCAAATATCTACTCTTTCAATGAGTCCTTAATATACGGAGATATGAGCAAATGCATGTGTCAAAGGAAAACCCAAATGCATGACATCATGAGCTAATCTGTTTAATCTGACACCTGATTGGCAGCCTCCTCTCTGAGCCCACCCCCAAGGAGAAATATCTATTTACAACCTTATTCTGCAGGGTTAGACGTGTGTCAAAGGCATCTGGTGGCACCTTAATTGGGGAGGACTGCTCATAGTAATGGCTGGAACAGAATAAATGGAACACTATCCAACACAACAAACCTGGTTTCCATGTGTTTGATATCATTCCATTCATTATTATGAGCCATCCTCCCCTCAGCAGGCGTGTGTGTTCAAACCTTAATAATATAACGGTGGTATTCCCGAGTTTAAGGACCAGACATTGAAATGGGTTTAGAATATTTATTGAGGAAATGGAATTAATGTGATAATTCAAATTCAGGAGGGAAATGAGAACGGACCGGATGAAGCCAAGGGCTGCAGATGAAGGATTCACAGGGTGGACGTAGTTGTGGCTTGGAGTCATCAGGCCATGGTAGTTAGGCTGCTGTTGTGATGGCAAAGCCCCCAGGAGATTCTTGGAAGAAACTGAGAGGTACTATCGATAGAATGTGGAGGGACGCAAAACTTGTTAAGGCTCGTAACGCACAGCACCATTCAACACAACATGCACTGCAGAACAAAGAGGAGGAACATGTGCTTAAGTGGGGTGGCAGTGGTGATTAAGGAGAGTGAGGACAGGTGTGGAGGCTGATCAGCAATGAGTAGCAGCTGATGTTTGTTGAGGGGCTGCATTCAAGGCAACTAGTTAAAGTGTTGCAAACACAGCCAGGTCGTTCAAGATAGGCATCGAAATTGGACATCTATCCATGTCCTGAGAACGTCTGGAAATGCCTTCAAAACCGGCCACTATGGGCAACAGGGAGCGCTATTACCAGCAAGTAGGCTTGGGTTTTGCTAGGGCGCTGACAGAAAGACAGCTGATTAACAGAATTGATTGAAGAGAAAGAGAGAGAGAGAGAGAGAGAGAGAGAGAGACAGAGAGAGAGAGAGAGAGAGAGTGAGAATTGAAATTAAGTTTGCTACTCTAACCAAAGAGTTGATTTAACTAAATGAAGAGATCATTAATATAATTTAAACGGATCTGCTCAACAAATGCATAACACAGACATGCACACGCACCCCCCCCCCCCCCCAAAAAAAAGACGACTCCACTCACAAAACTGCCATGAGTCATGCTGTCACCGTGGCAACAGTAGCCATCACTATGCAGAGAAGATTCCTCCAGATCTGTACAGTGTTACAAGCTATGCAGAATGACTACAGTGACACACACACACAAAGGTGCTCGAAGAGTTCCCCTCTCTCAAGCCGAATGTGGCATAGCATGAATCTCAATAGTCTAGCATGGCTTCCTGTCCTTCATTTACGCTGATGTGAAAGAACAGGACAGGTAAAAGCAGATCGCTACGCAGTGAGCATCCACCATATTACTTTCACCAATCCTATGTTTTCTGGTCAGTGCAGTTGAAGGAGAGGACGTCAAATGTTTTTGACACCCTACGTTGTGACTCCTCATGCTCAGCATCTTTCGGTTTCTCCAATCGTAATATTTTGAAATTACGTTTTTATATATATATATAAATTCTTATTTACAATGACGGCCTACACCGGTCAAACTCGGACGACACTGGGCCAATTGTGTCCCGCCCTATGGGACTCCCAATCACGGCTGGTTGTGATACAGCCTGGAATCAAACCAGGGTGTCTGTAGTCAAGCCTCTAGCACTGAGATGCAGTGCCTTAAACCGCTGTGCCACTTGGGAGCCCAGGTTAAGGGTAAAGGTTTTGGATAGAGTTAGAACATTAAGTTTAGGCATTAATTCCAAATAGTTAAGGGTTTGGGATAAGGTTATAACAAAAAAATATATAATTAGTGTCTACCACTGGGATTGAATATGTGACCTTCGGATCGAGTCATGGGATTACGCCTATCCACCACACCCTAGCAAAGCCCAAGCCTACTTGATTTTAATAGCGCTCACTGTTGCCCCTAGTGGCCGGTTTTGAAGGCATTTCCTGATGTTCTCAGGACATGGACAGACGTCCAATTTCAAAGTCAATCTTGAGCAATCTGCCTGGTGGACGATGGTCAGGGTGTAGTTAAATGTTTTACCACCAGAGGTCGTCTCCAGTCTCTCTGCTGTGTGGACGGACCACAGAGCACAGAACAGGAATGCCAGAGTCAAAAAGTATGCATTCCAAAAAGACTGTATCCCAAACTGCACCCTATTCCCTACACAGGAAGCTCGGCTCATAGTAATGTCTAGAACGGAGCAAATCGAATTGCATCAAACACATGTAATTGACGTATTGGATACCGTTCCACTGATTCCGCTCCAGTCATTACCACGAGCTTGTTCTCCCCAATTATGGTGCCACCAACCTCCTGTGATTCTCTATATAGTGCACTACTTTTGACCAGGTCCCATAGGTTACCACTAGTTACTACAGATCCTGTCGCAGCCGGCCGAGACCGGGAGACCCATGAGGCAGCACACAATTGGCCCAGCATGCACGCTGACACAGTCGCCAGGTGTACAGGGTATTGACCATACTTCAACAGTCTGTGGTGATGAAGCATATTATTATGGTGTTTTGACTTTTACTTTCCAGTTCTAAAAGAGACGCAAATGTTTAGTACATCTGTCCTTTCACC
>CM042402.1:15116559-15231559 GCA_023634145.1 Thymallus thymallus | reverse complement strand
TAAAATTAAAATTGTACATAGACCACAAGCACACCTTCTAAGCTTTCTTGTTAGGAACACAGTAGGGGGGGGTCAACAGTAGGAGTTTTTTTTTCCACAGGCTCAGAGTGAGATTATTAATACTGTATTGTTTTGTAGTGTGTAGGGCATAACCTGTTCAAACATTGAAAACGCACACACTGATTAAGAGTCTACAGTTCCCACACAACTTTGTTTACATTTTGACAAGAACTGAGAGTAGCAAGAGATCTGAGGTTTGTGTGGTTGTGTGCGTGTGCGTGTGTCATCTTGACTGAGGAAACCTGAAGCAGGGGTAGCACTCTGAACTCTCCCACTTAGAAGAACACCTGGACCTGCTGAAAAACTAATTTGTAATTTTAATTATTCACAGCACCACTCTGGAGGACAGGGTTACACTACGCTAACAACACTGTTACAGGGTTACACTACGCTAACCACACTGTTACAGGGTTACACTACGCTAACCACACTGCTACAGGGTTACACTACGCTAACCACACTGTTACAGGGTTACACTACGCTAACCACACTGCTACAGGGTTACACTATGCTAACCACACTGTTACAGGGTTACAATACGCTAACAACACTGTTACAGGGTTACACTACGCTAACCACACTGTTACAGGGTTCCACTGCGCTCAGGGTTGGGGGTAAGTGATTTCATGTAATCTCATTAGAAAAAAAATAACTGTAATCAGTTACGTTAACAGCTAAAATATTTTAATCCGATTACAGATACTTTTGAAAAACTAGATGATTACTTATTGGATTAATTTTTAACTCAGAAAGGATGTTTGCAATGAAAAAAACATTGACATTTCTGTTTTCTCAATTACATTTAATTCAGCATTGAAAAAAGCTGCAAGTTTAAGTTTGTTCCACCTCAGCGAGTCTGAGTCTGACCACTATGACACACCAAATGCGTTTGATGGATCCTTCTTGTCTTTTAAGGGGAAAGTAATCCAAAAGTAACAGAGTTTGGCTAATACAAAAGTAACGTTACTGATTACAATTTTGGACAGGTAACTAGTTACTGTAACATATTACATTTAGAAAGTAACATACCCAACCCTAACTACTCTCACCACACTGTTACAGGTTTACACTACGCTAACCCCACTGTTACAGGTTTACACTACGCTAACCCCACTGTTACAGGTTTACACTACACTAACCCCACTGTTACAGGTTTACACTACGCTAACCCCACTGTTACAGGTTTACACTACACTAACCACACTGTTACAGGTTTACACTACACTAACCACACTGTTACAGGTTAACACTACACTAACCTCACTGTTACAGGGTTACACTACACTAACCCCACTGTTACAGGTTTACACTACGCTAACCCCACTGTTACAGGTTTACACTACGCTAACCCCACTGTTACAGGTTTACACTACACTAACCACACTGTTACAGGTTTACACTACACTAACCACACTGTTACAGGTTTTCACTACACTAACCACACTGTTACAGAATTACACTACACTAACCACACTGTTACAGGGTTACACTACACTAACCACACTGTTACAGGGTTACACTACACTAACCACACTGTTACAGGTTTACACTACACTAATCTCACTGTTACAGGTTTACACTACGCTAACCACAATGTTACAGGGTTACACTATGCTAACCACACAGCTATAGGGTTACACAACTCTAGCCACACTGTTACAGGGTTACACTACACTAACCACACTGTTACAGGGTTACACTACGCTAACCACACTGTTACAGGGTTACACTACGCTAACCACACTGCTACAGGGTTACACTACGCTAACCACACTGTTACAGGGTTAAGGCATCTGCATGCTTCCCAGCTTTTGTAATGTTTTTGTTCGTTTTGGACTTCAGTTAGGGTTTTTTCGGCTGTTCGGGCACACAACATTATTTCTGGAGGCAGTGTCTGAGCAGTGTATAGATATACTGTATACAGTGCATTCTGAAAGTTTTCAGACCCCTTGACTTTTTCCACATTTTGTTACGTTACAGCCTTATTCTAAAATTGATTAAAAAAAAATAATAATTCCCTCATCAATCTACACACAATACCCCATAATGACAAAGAAAAACCAGGTTTTTACAAATATTTACAAATGTATTAAAAACAATAAACTGAAATATCGCTGAAATATAAGTATTCAGACCCTTTACCCCGAGTCTTCTTAGGAATGATGCTACAAGCTTGGCACACCTGTATTTGGGGAGTTTCTCCCATTCTTCTCTGCAGATCCTCTCAAGCTCTATCAGGTTGAATGGGGAGCATCGCTGCACAACTATTTTCAGGTCTCTTCAGAGATGTTAGATCGGGTTCAAGTCCGGGCTCTGGCTGGGCCACTCAAGGACATTCAAAGACCGAAGCCACTCCTGCGTTGTCTTGGCTGTGTGCTTAGGGTCGTTGTCCTGTTGGAAGGTGAACTTTAGCCCCAGTCTGAGGTCCTGAGCGGTCTAGAGCAGGTTTTCATCAAGGATCTCTCTGTACTTTGCTCCGTTCATCTTTCCCTCGATCCTGACTAGTCTCCCAGTCCCTGCCGCTGAAAAACATCCCCACAGCATAATACTGCCACCACAATGCTTAACCGTAGGGATGGTATCAGGTTTCCTCTAGACTTGACATTCAGGCCAAAGACTTCAATCTTGGTTTAATCAACCATATAATCTTTAGGTGCCTTTTGGCAAACTCCAAGCGGGCTGTCATGTGCCTTTAACTGACAAGTGGCTTCCGTCTGGCCACTCTACCATAAAGGCCTGATTGGTAGAGAGCTGCACAGATGGTTGTCCTTCTAGAAGGTTCTCCCATCTCCACAGAGGAACTCTGGAGCTCTGTCAGAGGTGCCATCGGGTTCTTGGTCACCTCCTTGACCAAGGCCCTTCTCCACTGATTGCTCAGTTTGGCCGGGCAGCTAGCTCTAGGAAGAGTGTTGGTGGTTCCAAACTTCTTTCATTTAAGAATAATGGAGGCCACTGTGTTCTTGGGGACCTTCAATGCTGCAGGAATGTTTTGGTACCCTTCCCCAGATCTGTGCCTCGACACAATATTGTCTTGGAGCTCTACGGCCAATTCCTTCGACCTCATGGCTTGGTTTTTGCTCTGACATGCACTGTCAAATGTGGGAGCTTACAGTATATAGATAGGTGTGTGCCTTTCCAAATCATGTCCAATCAATTGAATTTACCACAGGTGGACTCCAATCAAGTTGTAGAAACATCTCAAGGATGATCAATGGAAACAGGATGCACCTGAGATCAATTTCGAGTCTCATAGCAAAGGGTCTGAATACTTATGTAAATAAGGTATTTCTGTTTTTTATTTAAAATACATTTGCAACAAATTTTTTAGCTGTTTTGTCATCATGGGGTATTGTGTGTAGATTGATGAGGAATTTTTTTTATTTAATACATTTTAGGATAAGCTATAACGTAACAAAATGTGGAAAAAGTCAAGGGGTCTGAATACTTTCCGAATGCACTGTATCTTACTTTATATCATCCTTATTAATCTAAAGCTATTACTTTCAATATTTTTCTATTCATTCCTCTAGTTAGTAGCACCGTTCTGTGTATCTGCATTATTTTCTTGTGCTTGTGCATCTCCATGTGTGTGCAGAGTGTGTGTGTGTGTGTGTGTGTCAGGGGAGAGTGGTGTTCTCAGGAGTGTTCCACCACTGGGAGGGAGGAACTCGTATCTGCTGATTACAGAAGAGACTGAAGAGACGTGAGTGGAATTCCAACACACTGTGTCATCTCTGTCTGTCAGCCTCAGTGTCTGGATCTCTGTCTGTCAGCCTCAGTGTCTGGATCTCTGTCTGTCAGCCTCAGTGTCTGGATCTCTGTCTGTCAGCCTCAGTGTCTGGATCTCTGTCTGTCTGCCTCAGTGTCTGGATCTCTGTCTGTCAGCCTCAGTGTCTGGATCTCTGTCTGTCAGCCTCAGTGTCTGGATCTCTGTCTGTCAGCCTCAGTGTCTGGATCTCTGTCTGTCTGCCTCAGTGTCTGGATTTCTGTATGTCAGCCTCAGTGTCTGGATCACGGTCTGTCAGCCTCAGTGGCTGGATCTCTGTTCGTCTGCCTCAGTGTCTGGATCACTCTGTCGGTCTCACCACCAGCTCACACATCCCAACCGTCTCACTCTGCCTCACTCTTCTTTCCATACAACCTCACTCTGTCTCACTCTAACCTGCCTCCTATATCTCTCTCTCTCACTTCACGACGTCTCACGCCATCTCCCTCCGTCTCAATCTCTGTCATCCTGCCTCTCTGTCTTTCTCTGAGTCTCTCTCTCGCTCACTCACTAACTCTTTCACTCACTCTACCTCCATCTGTGTGTCTGGCTATAGAATGATTGGAAGCTATGACAAAAAACTGTTTGGAAATGGAATGCAACACTGTGTATCTACAAACGAGCTGACAAACAAGTCTTGTGTGATCTTTATTCTACAGTTATGGGAGACAGTCGCTTTCACCTGAGAGGAAAGCTAGTTAGGAAGTCTGCAGCCAGACAGAAGTTTTGGTAAACATGCCTGTCAGTATTAGCATAGATACATGTAAAGGGTGGTGGTGGAGATTGATAGACAGGGAGGGAAGGGGGGGGGGGGGGGTGGAGAGAGGTGAGAGAACAGAGTGAGAGATGGAAAGAGGGAGTCATGGAGAGAAAGACTGGGACAGGGTATGTGTGTGTGTGTGTGTGTGTGTGTGTGTGTGTGTGTGTGTATGTAGTGTGTAGTCTTACTGGTCTCAAGGCCAGCATTAACACAGGAAATACAAATGACACAGCACAGGAAGGAACTTAATAACTGCTCCCTCCCTACCGCCCTGCCCTCGACCCCCATTTCTCTTTCTCACTCCCTCCATCCTCTCAAATGCCATTAGTCCACTTCCTGAATGAGGGAGCAGGAAATAGAGAAAAGATGCCACTCTGCATGAAACACACACTAATGCACATCTGGGTATGGCGGGTCTGAATTGATTTTGTAGAGGAAAACAACTTGGTGTAAATAAGAGTATCAAGTTACTATTTGGTAATTACACTGTACACTAATGGTGTTTGTGTAAACTTGCGTGTCCGCGGTTCCTTAGAACTGTACTGAGAATGGAAGCCAGTAGTGGTGGAAACCAAACTTTAAGACTAAGCCAGGAGAGAAAAGGTTGTACTTGTCTGAAAGATCAGAATAGTTCTCCTCTGCTTTTACCATGCATTATTCACCGTCTCCCATGGCGACCGGAGACATTTCAGCACGCTCCACTATTCACTCCTGAGCCTGCACTCGCACGCTCACTGCCCAACTCACTTATCAATTTCAAGTCGGAAAGGTTTAAAATCGCACCCTGACATTCACAGTTCTCCTCCCAAAATACTGTACACTTCTTTTACTTAGAGAGAGTGTATCTACTGCCCACAAGAGGAGCCTTCTCTAACCACTTCCTGAGGTGTGTGCGTGCGTGCGTGCGTGCATGTATAGCAGCCTTAAACATAAACAGAAATCGCGCTGACATTTCCTGGTTGCTAAAATTCAAATAGTTTGCCTAATTTCAGTTTATGTGACAAAACAAGCAAGTATACTGTAGAGTAGAGAATAATAGTACCATCTAAACCGCTGAGAAATAACCCTAACCCTAAAAATATAGTATTTTTTCACCCGGAATTGAACCAAGGTTGGTCAATTAGTTGTTTAATAACCGAAAAAAGCCCCCCGAGTGGTGCAGCGGTCTAAAGCACTGCATTGCAGTGCTGAGGTGCCACTACAGCATCGGGTTCGATCCCAGGCTGTGTCACAGCAGGCCATGACAGGGAGTCCCATAGGGCGGCGCAGGAAGTCCAGGATCCAGTTGCAGAGGGAGGTGTTCAGTCCCAGGGTCCCAAGTTTGGTGACAAGCTTGGAGGGGACTATGGTGTTGAACGCTGAGCTGTAGTCAATGAACAGCATTCTCACATAGGTATTCTTCTTATATAGGTAGGTGAGGGCAGTGTGGAGTGCAATTGAGATTGCATCGTCTATGGATCTGTTGGGGTGGTATACAAATTGGAGTGGGTCTAGGGTGTCTGGGATGATGGAATTGATGTGTGCCATAACCAGCCTTTCAAAGCACTTCATAATTACAGATGTGAGTGCTACAGGGTAGTAGTCATTGTGGCAGTAGGCTTTAGAGTTCTGTGTCTTAATAGACGCAGAATTAAAATCACCGGCAAATCAAGGAAAGCAGCCTTCGGGTGCATGGTTTCCTGCTTGTTTATAGCATCATACAGTTCGTTAAGTGCCAGCTTGTTGTTTTTCTTGTCCTGAGGTGGAACGTATATAACAGTCACAATAACAGATGAAAACTCTCTCAGGAGGTAGAAGGGTCGGCATTTGACCATCAGGTATTCCAAGACGGGTGAACAATGGGTTGAGACTTTCACTGCGCTAGAGTCAGCTCCCTATTTGCTGTGGAGGAAGAGACATACCCTTCCCCCTCTCGATATCCCTGACTCCAATGTCCTGTCCGCTCAATGAATAGAGAATCCATCGAGTTGGATAGTAATGGGGGGTATCCTGTCCAAAAGCCTTGTTTCAGAAAAGCAGAGAATATTGCAGTTACAAGAGTACCGTTGATAGCAACTCTGGAGGTATGAGGTGGCCGGTTTTCCCTTCACCTTAATCTCGTCAGGACAACCCCTCTCCAGCCTCTTTTTTGCCGGCGTTTCCTCTTGGGTAGCCCGAATAAAGAAAGAAAGAAAAAGACAGAGAGAGTGTATGTGTTGAGGTTTGGCTGGGTGCATGGGAAACGTGATCATCACCACTACCTTTGCCTTGGGAACCTATCAGTCTCTCAATCTCTCTCTCTTTTTTATAGTTGTTTTCTCTCATTCAATCCATCCATCCTCTCTGTCTCTCCCCTTGTCCTCTTTCTTTTCATCTCTCCCACTTTCTTTCCATTCTTCATCTCCTCCCCTATCTCTCCTCTCGTCACTGGTATCACAATGCTCTTCAGGATAATAACCCCAACAGCCCCTGTACCGTTCCGTCATTACAAAGCATTAGACTGAGTCACCATGGCCATAATCACAGGACAATGTTGATATATGTACAGTACCCGCTCTATCACTCAGGTAATAGAAATATAGGCCTACAGCAGCAGTAGTAGTGAGGAGGAGCCTGACTGACTGCATTACTTTTATCACGGATGTCATTATCAGCCATCGTAAACACCTCTCAGCCATAAAGCCATGGCAGTATAACACACACGCATGCACACACACACCCACCCACACACACCCACACACACACACACACAGAGAGCAGTATAATATGGGAGGTGGGTCTGTGGGCAGATGCTGCAGTAGATACACCCATCCAGAGATTTATATGAGTGTAAATGATAGCCACAGAGGGCTAGGAGCTGCACTTTACTGCACTACTCTTCCACTATCTGACCCGGCCATCCAACACACAGAGGCGATAAGATTGAAACTGAGCACAGAAGGGAAAAGATAGGGACTAAACTCGAGAGGTGGAGTTCATATATTCAGATGGAGGAGAGATTCTGTCCTGGGTGTGAAAGATGGATTGATTTTTCTATCAGGGGGAAGTGAGAGAGGAGGGTGGGACACAATTAATGGATGGGGGCGTTCCAGCCTGTCCTATCAGTCTCCACCTCCCCAGTGAGATACTCTGCAACAAAAGTGGTGCACTATAATATATTCCCGATATACTATCATATATTTCCTACAGTATATTATAGGGAATAGTTTGCCATTTGGAAAACATATACCTGTCGCGTTTTCCTGCTCAGACAGAGATGCCCTTCTCCATACCTCTGTCGCTGCCCTCACCCCGCCTCTTCCCCTGTCCTCCACCCTGCCCTCCCTCTCACCCCAGCCCACCTCTTCCCCTGTCCTCCACCCTGCCCTCCCTCTCACCCCAGCCCAGCCCTAAGCTTCTGAGTGCACACGCCTCCCTGACATGTCCAAACACACGTGTGACACGACCCAGCAAGTCACGGCAGCGGAAAATACACTCCTGGAGACTACTAGACTACAGGCATGATTGTGCAACAGACCACAGAGGGAGTGGGAGAGGGAGAGAGGAGGGAGAAAGGGAGAAGAGAGAGAGAGGAGAGAAGGAGAGAAAGAGAGAGAGGAGATAAAGTGTTAGGAAAAGAGAGAAAGAGAGAGGAGGGAAAGTGTGAGGAAGAGAGAGAGAGGGAGGGAGATGAAGAGAGACAGCGAGAGAGGAGGGTAAATAGAGAGGTTGTGGTTTATCTGAAGACGCAGCTTATTGTAACAATGTCTGTCTGTTGAGACGGTGAAAGGCAGACAGAGAGAAAACAGTAAATGAGTTGATTAGTTACTGTAGGGAGAGGTTAGTGTTTAACATGATATGAAATTAAATTAAAGTAGTCGACAGTGGTAAACAAATCCGCTCTTCAGGTAACATCTCTTTGCTATAGTCTGTGAACTACTCACAATGTCAGCTCATTTGCATTTTTACTAAACTAGTAAAAACAGCTCCATATCTGCTCACATGCAAACTCCCTCTCATCTACTTCTCTCTCCCTCTTCTCTCTCTCTCCTTCTTCTCTCTCTCCATCACTCCCTCTTCTATCTCTCTTTCGCTCCCTTTTCCCTCTCTCCGCATCTCCATGGCGATGATGCTGCTGTGAGTCACCCCCACACTGCTCCTCAGATCGGTTTAAAAACAGGAGAATATGGGAGAGGAGAAGGGCTCTGTTGCCCTGGAAACAGACTGGGGGTTCCGCCGACCCCCCACACCACCACCCCCTCCACCCCCACCCCCATTGGTCCACCGTGCTCTGAGCCAGGAGATCCAAGAAAGTCTTTCCCTATAATGTGTTTATGTGATATACATATACAAAATGTTAACACACAAGCACACATTTATCCTGTTCAGAAAATATATATAAAATCCTTCTCTTCAATGCTGACAGGCAATCGTGAAAAACAATCAAATGTTTACAAACAGAACATCTTTAGATGTATGTATTCCGTATGTATACACTGTATGTGGTGAGTGTGTGTGTATATGTATGCAGTGTGTGTGTGAAAGGTGTGAGTATATATGCGTATGTGTGTGGTCTTTCTAAATACATTGTGCCCTGGTAAGTACCCTGTGATGTCATGATGGGAGAATGTAATGAGGTGATGAGGTCATCAAAGCCACAGAAATGCACTCTGGTAGGCTTGTACTTACAGGCAGGTAAACAGCCAACCCCTAGGGCCAAAGGGGACCACACACACACACACCCACACCCACATGCACATACGCATGCACACATAAACACACAGTCATTGTGTGAGTGTGTGTGTGTGTGTGCGTAGGGGATGGGGTCATATCAGTTAAACAGAGCAGACCAAACCCTTGTGTTCAGCTAGCACACCCTACTGTCCCTGGATCCCTGCCAGAGGCCAAAACACATACCGGCCTCTGTGTGTGTGTGTGTCTGTGTTTGAAGGGGGGGTGGGGGGTGGATGAGCACTATTATAATTTGTAATTTTGTTTTCATTGACTGAATCTTTTTTGACTTAATTGTAATGATCTTCCTATTGAATTTATTCTGTTTGTGTTGGAAAAAGAAGGGTTAATATCCAAGAGAAAAAAAATAAAAAATATCCAATCAGAATTTTTCTTTGTAGTCTCTTGGTAGAAATAATATAGCTGGGCTTAATGCTCATTGGTTAGGCCCTCAGGCTTTGAATAGGAGGCACCAGCCAACGTCATTGACATTGACTTCAATTAGAGCAGAATTTTGGAATGACAGTAGAATCAACCAATCACAAATTCTCTTGTAATAGGTGGGACAATTGTATGATGCCTCAAGGCCCTCTAGAGGGCCTAAGTATACTTCACTAATTCAGAGCCAATAGAGAGCCTTATCTTGTTTTCTCATGCTTGAGCCAAGCTAGCTGGCTAGCTTTTGCAGTGAGTGTATGTAACGATGGCGATGGAAACTGCAGAGAGTGGTGGCTAAATTGTTAGCATCGCCCTTTTCAAGATTAACTTTTAATGAAAAGTTCAATCTTGTACAGACCGGGAGACCAACTTCTGCACTGCCTGATTTGGTGCAACGAGGAAAGAGTTTTGAAAGGCATTTTTAAGTAATAATTATGAGCGCTATCCATGGATAACCGGCTGTGAGCTGACAAAAAAAGCTTTACTGTTGAAATTGCCTACTCTTCAGCACTGATAATAGCTCAACCTGGACAACTGGTTTCAAAGATTTAGCCTGTTTGACAAAGTCAGCACTCAACTTCACACCTGCGAGCTACAGTGAGTTTAAAAACATTTGGGGAAACAAGAGTAGACCTTCTTCTTAATGAGCAGTGGCGCAATGAGACACTTGCTCACAATGATAAAGTCAGGCACAACAAGGAGATTCTAAAGAGCCTTATCATACGGTTGTGTTTTTAGGCAAGCAAGAATTAGCATTCAGAGGACATGATGAGGGAAAAGAATCAGCTAATAAGGGAAACTACTTGGAAATACTGGATTTCTTGGCTGAGTATGACAGCACGTTAAACTGCCATTTGGCTACGGCTACCGTGTTCACAGGCACTTCCAGCGAAATCCAAAATGACCTCATACACACGGTCGCGAATGTAATGACAGATGTCATGAAGAAAGAATTTAAGAAAACCCCCTTTGTAACCGTCATGGTTGACGAGACGACAGACATCAGCAATGTAGCCCAAATGTCTTAAGTGTTGCGTTACACTACACTGGCTTCCTGTTAAGGCTTGGGCTGATTTCAAGGTTTTACTGCTAACCTACAAAGCATTACATGGGCTTGCTCCTACCTATCTCTCAGATTTGGTCCTGCCGTACATACCTTCACACACACTCCAGTCACAAGACGCAGGCCTCCTTATTGTTTCTAGAATTTCTAAGCAAACAGCTGGAGGCAGGGCTTTCTCCTATAGAGCTCAATTTTTATGGAATGGTCTACCTATCCATGTGAGAGACAGAGACTCTGTCTCGACCTTTAAGTCTTTACTGAAGACTCATCTCTTCAGTAGGTTCTATGATTGAGTGTAGTCTGGCACAGGGGTGCAAGGGTGAACGGCAAGGCACTGGAGCGACGAACCGCCCTTGCTGTCTCTGCCTGGCCGGTTCCCGTCTCTACATTGGGATTCTCTGCCTCTGACCCTATTACGGGGGCTGAGTCACTGGCTTACTGGTGCTTTCCATGCCATCCCTAGGAGGGGTGCGTCACTTCCTGTCTGGTTTGTCGCCCCCTCGGGCTTGTGCAGTGGAGGGGATCTTTAGTGGGCTATACTCAGCCTTGTCTCAGGATAGTAAGTTGGTGGTTGTTGATATCCCTCTATTGGTGTGGGGGCTGTGCTTTGGCAGAGTGGGTGGGGTTATATCCTGCCTGGTTGGCCCTGTCCGGGGGTATTGTTGGGGGTATTGTCGGAAGGGGCCACAGTGTCTCCCGACCCCCCCTGTCTCAGCCTCCAGTGTCTATGCTGCAATAGTCTATGTGCCGGGGGGCTAGGGTCAGTTTGTTAAATCTGATGTTATTACCCGGTGTCTTGTGTGAATTTAAGTATGCTCCCTCTAGTTCTCTCTCTCTCTCCCACTCTACCTCCCCTCCCGGAGGACCTGAGCCTTAGAACCATGTTTCAGGACTACCTGCCCTGATGACTCCTAGCTGTCCCCAGTCCACCTGGTCGTGCTGCTGCACCGGTTTCAACTCTTCTGCCAGTGGTTATGGAACCCTGACCTGTTCATCGGATGTGCCACCTTGTCCCAGACCTGCTGTTTTTATCTCTCTCTCTCGCTCTCTCTACCGCACCTGCGCTCTCTACCGCATCTAAATGCCTGGCTATGAAAAGCCAAGTGACATTTACTCCTGATGTGTTTACCTGTTGCAACCTCTACAACCACTATGATTATTATTTGACCCTGCTGGTCATCTATGAATGTTTGAACATCTTGGAGAAAGAACTGGCCTTAATGGCCATGAATTGTTATAATCTCCACCCGGCACAGCCAGAAGAGGACTGGCCACCCCTCAGAGCCTGGTTCCTCTCTAGGTTTCTTCCTAGGTTTTTGTCTTTCTAGGGAGTTTTTCCTAGCCACCGTGCTTCTACATCTGATTTGCTTGCTGTTTGGGTTTTAGGCTAGGCTTCTGTATAGCACTTTGTGACATCGGCTGATGTAAAAAGGGCTTTATAAATACATTTGATTGGATTTGATTTGACTACCAATGGTGGTGTGAAGGAAAGGCTTTTCAAATTTGAGGATGTAACTGAGGATAAACGGGCAGAAGCGGTTGCTGCCAGAATTATCAGCTTTTTAGAGGAGTGTGAATGCACGCCCAAAGTTGTGTCACAGTGTTACGATGGGGTCGCAGTCATAGCCTCTGGTATAAATGGAGTTCAAGCCAAGGTGAAAGAAACTATCCCGCAAGCTCTGTTCATTCATTGCTATGTGCACACTCTTAATCTGGTGATGTCACAAGGTGCTGGTAAACTAAAAGAATGCAAAACTCCTGGATGAAATATGCCAGCGAAGACTACCCAGAGTGGCGCCAACACGATGGAACTTCTCCCTTCTCCTTGCACTGTGTATGAAAAAAAGGCGTAACTCATTGAACACTTAGAATATATAGTGGACCATCACAATGACTTTGATGAAGACACCATTCACAGCGCAGATGGATACATGATGCACCTGACAAGCTTCGAGTTCTGCTTCCTGCTATCCGCGTTCCACTCCATGTTTGCATACTCCAACGTGCTGTTTGGAATACTGCAGAACAGGGAGCTTGACATGCAGTTCTGCTTGTCCGTGGTGGACGACTTCTGCAACACCACAGAGAGGGAAAAAGGAAAATTTGATTCCATCTACGAGGACACTGTGAGTAAGACCGGAGTTCCAAGGGGGAGCAGGACACATATGCAAGGAGACGTTCGCGGGCAGTACCAACAGCTACACGATCATCGACAACATTGTCACTCAGCTAAGAAACAGGTTCAATGACCATGAAAGGCTCATGTTCCTTGCCCTTCTTGACCCACAAAAGTTCCCAATATATAGGGAAAAGCAAAAACTTTCCAAATGCTGCGTTCTCAAGTCTTGAGGAAAGCTATGGCCCTAATTTTGATTTGCTGCGGCTTAAAATGGAACTCACCGTTATGTACTCAATGTCTGACTTCGAGGGTAAGAGCCTGGCTGATCTGCTCCACTTTCTCCAGCAGAAGAGACTAATTGATAGTATGCACCAATTGTATCTGCTTACTTGTCTAGTTTTGACCATTCAAGTGTCCACTGCATCAGTAGAAAGAACATTTTCTGCACAAAAAGGATCAAGACATATTCCAGGAACACCACTGGACAGGCCCGACTGTCAGCCCTGGCTTTAATCTCAATCGAAAAATAACTTATTTCGAATTTAAAATCAAAAGACAAGCTATATGAACCTGCCATTGTCCATTTCATAAAGAAGGACAGGAGAATGGACATTGTTTTTAGATGATAATCATAATGGTGAGTGGACTTTTTGTTTTCATCTACAGCTTGCTTTTTGTTGCTATCTCGTTCATATCATTTTGAATACAATGTGTAAAATATTATTTCAACTTTAGATCACTGGTTGTGTGGTAAAAACAAAGGTAATGACGTTGCAATTGGAAGTACTGGGTACATGACATTTCGTGTTGTGGTGCATTTTTTTATTGTTGCATACAGCGCAACTTTTTTCTCTCTGACAGCATATACTGTCAGTGGTCTTGAAACAATGTGAGTAGTTGTGTGGTTGAATGTATTCTGCCACTATTTGAGTGATTGTTTGTTTTGGCAAATGTTTCTTTGAAACAACGCAACCTTATTTTCTTCTAACGTGATTCCTGATATCAATATTTGCAACCGTTGTGTACGTGTGCTGCTTCTGGGAGCCACAGCCGAGGCGAGGCTTACATATGTCTGCAAAAGAAAAGTCTCAAGTCATGCTCTGTATACACAGGCATCCCAGTTCTCTATCTATATGTATGACGTCAGATCTTTTTCCGCAACTGAGGGTTCTAGCTCCAAACATGCAGTTAGGGTCACACTTGCACAACATGTTAGCAACAAACAGCTAAGGAACGCAGTATACTGTACATAGACACTGAGTATACAAAACATCCTAATATTGAGTTGCACCTCCCCTGTTGCCCTGAGAACAGCTTCAATTCGTTGGGCATGGACTCTACAAGGTGTCAAAAGCCTTCCACAGGGATGCTGGCCCGTGTTGACTGCCATGCTTCCCACAAATTGTGTCAAGATGTACACTACTATTCACTACCATTCACTACCGTACACTACCGTACACTATCATACACTATCATTCACTATCATACACTACCATTCACTATCATACACTACCATTAACTCATGCTCAAACACACACATAGCTTTTGTAAAATGTGGAATTCTTTAATAAGAAACCAGTGTTTAAATGTCCGGGTTGTTTTTATGTTAGATTTGTTAACATGCTTGAGTTGCTTCATAGGTCTTACAAGCAATTTCATGCTGGCATGACTCTTTCCATCCTGATTAATTTGCTCATGTTTGTGTTAAACTCCATGTGATCACAAATAAATTAGTTCTGATAAGAGTGTGATATCAATAAGGCAGAACAAGAACAGACCATTGTCTCAGAAAAGGAAGAGGGATTAACATGATAAGAAATGTGATATAAATCAGCTAGATGAGTGGTGCCTGTAAAGGCGTCAGCATGCTTCAGTGTGCTCACATACTCCCTTAAAAGACCTTCGCTTGAAAAAAATGAGAAGAAAAAAAAGAGAAATAAACATCAATAGTACGGATTGTCAATTTTGAGACATCTTAACCAGTATACAATTCCTCAAAATAGTCATAATTAATCTAATATAACTAAAGAAATCTGTCATTAACTCATACACAAATTTACATCTAAAATGTTTGGTGCAGTATTTCTCAATGAAAAAATCTGCATGAAAACGAGTCGTCTCTCGTTGAATGACAACAATGACTTAATTGAAGAATCCCTACTGTTGACCAATCACCAACGAAGGGGCGTAGACTTCGGCTACTGACTTCGGCTTGCCTCAAGAAAAAATGTCCAAAACTCACAAAATGTTGTCATAATATATGCACAAACTCCTCAGAACTGTTTCGGCTGGAAAGCATGCGGACGCCTTAAGGGCTAGACAAGGAGGCATGATTAGCTGACAAGAAGTATAGAAATTAGTGTTGAGTGGTGCTTATAGCCTGGATTGGCGCTTGCTAGGCTTATATTGGTACTATGTTTGATGGAGACACAGCTATGAATGATAGTACTGCTTATCATGGCTCAAAAGGGAGCTGGATGAAATCAGAGAAAATGGGGCAGAAATTAGAGAGGTGAGTGATGCTACATGGTTCTCTTTACAGAGTTCAAAACAGAACTAACAGAGTATGACTTCAAGATGGACCAGTTATGGGAGAACATTAACACAACATAATAGTGTCACCACATGATAGTGAGAGTCATCCTACTTCTTTGCTACCTTCCAACCTCTCATAACACCATCAGGAACAATCACGTTGACCTGCATGGATCGAGGTCTCGGATAGAAAATGAGTTTCTAATTGGTCAATTTCCAAAAGAAAATAATGTAAAAATTGCTTGTTTTGATGATTCCACTTCCTTCCTCAAATGGAATTTGCTCATTTAGCATGGAGAAAACAATTGAAAAACTGTAAACGCTGTTTCCCTGGCTGAAAAGCCCAGGCTGAATATGGAAATCAATACAGCAGGACTCTTCACTTCATTCACCACTCTTTTCTTCCCTCACTTCTCCCTGGTGTTCCTGGAATACACATAATGTTTAAACGCGCGCAAACGCGAAATGACACGCGCACGCACGCAACCACACACACGCACACGCAAGCTCACATGCAAATACACACACACAGACACGCAGACACCCATCTACATCGCTCCGGGCCAAATGCCACGCCCACTAATGTTTCTTCTCCACAATGTATCTGGATTTGATCTCCTCCCAAAAACACTCTGATTGGTTAGAGACGATCAAATCGCTGATGACTTGTTTTGTACAACAACCCTCACTTTGACGTCAGCAGAAAGGATTTCAGTCTCAGACTAAATGTACAGGGCATTCAGAAAGTATTCAGACCCCTTGACTTTTTCCACATTTTGTTACGTTACAGCCTTATTCTAAAAATGATTCTTGTTTTTTTCCCTCAGCAATCTACACACAATACACCATAATGACAATTTTTTTTTTGCATATTTATACAAAATTGAATACTGAAATATCACATTTACATAAGTATTCAGACCCTTTGCCCGAAGACTCAACATTTTGCTCAGATGCATCCTGTTTCCATTGATCAGCCTTGAGATGTTTCTACAAAAATTCAATTGATTGGACATGATTTGGAAAGGCACACACCTGTCTATATTAGGTCCCTCAGTTGACAGTGCATGTCAGAGCAAATACCAAGCCATGAGGTCGAAGGAATTGTCCGTAGAGCTCCGAGAAAGAATTGGGTCGAGGCACAGATCTGGGGAAGGGTACCAAAACATTTCTGCAGCATTGAAGGTCCCCAAGAACACAGTGGCCTCCATCATTCATAAATGGAAGAAGATTGGAACCACCAAGACTCTTCCTATAGCTGGCCACCCGGGAAAACTGAGCAATCGATGGTCATGCTGACAGAGCTCCAGAGTTCCTCTGTGGAGATGGGAGAACCTTCCAGAAGGACAACCATATTGTATGGTAGAGTGGCCAGACGGACCATGAGAAACAAGATTCTCTGGTCTGATGAAACCAAGATTGAACTCTTTGGCCTGAATGCCAAGCGTCACGTCTGGAGGAAACCTGGCACCATCTCTACGGTGAAGCAAGGTGGTGGCAGCATCATGTTGCAGGGATGTTCTTCAGTGGCAGGGTCTGGGAGACTAGTCAGGATCGAGGGAAAGATAAACGGAGCAAAGTACATAGAGATCCTTGATAAAAACCTGCTCCAGAGTGCTCAGAACCTCAGACTGGGGTGAAGGTTCACCTTCCAACGACCCTAAGCAACAATCCTTTATTTTATTTTATTATATTTTTTTACTTTAGTTTATTTATTAAATATTTTCTTAACTCTATTTCTTAAACTGCATTGTTGGTTAAGGACTTGTAAGTAAGTATTTCACGGTAAGGTTGTATTCGAATCATGTGACAAATAACATTTGATTTGACTTGAAGAACACAGCCAAGACAACGCAGGAGTGGCTTCGGGACAAGTCTCTGAATGTCCTTGAGTGGCCCAGCCAGAGCCCGGACTTGAACCTGATCGAACATCTCTGGAGAGACCTGAAAATAGATGGGCAGCGACACTCCCCATCCAACCTGACAGAGCTTGAGAGGATCTGCAGAGAAGAATGGGAGAAACTCCCCAAATACAGGTGTGCCAAGCTTATTTATTTTTTTATTTTTTTATTTTACCTTTATTTTACTAGGCAAGTCAGTTAAGAACATATTCTTATTTTCAATGACGGCCTAGGAACAGTGGGTTAACTGCCTTGTTCAGGGGCAGAACGACAGAATTTGACCTTGCCAGCTCGGGGATTTGATCCAGCAATCTTTCATTAGAGGGTATGTTTTGACTGGCTCGAGGCTGTAAACACTTCCCAAGGTGCTTCAACAAAGTACTGAGTAAAGGGTCTTAATACTTATGTAAATGTGATGTTTAGTATATTTAATACATTTGCTAACATTTCATTTTATTTATTATGGGGTATTGATAAGACAATTTAATACATTTTAGAAAAAGGCTGTAACGTAACAAAATGTGGAAAAAGTCAAGGGGTCTGAAAACGTTCCGTATGTACTGTATGTATTGATGGATAGAGCAGTGAAATAAAATGTAGTCTGAGTCGTCAGGCAACCATGGAATGACCTTAGCCATCTAAAAATAATTACCATCAATATGTCTGATTACATCTTCATTAGCCTCAAAGTCACACGATTGAAACAAAAGACGATCTCCATCACATCAAGGTATTTTACTTTTTCAATAGGGCCGATCATAATGGTCTCTTCATCTCTGTTAATTGAGCTGTGTAAAGCTGCTACAGTATCTGTGTGGTGGATTGGTTCTGATTGGATCTCACAACCACCACTGCATTACTACAGTTAATTGAAAGTGACCCTGGCTAATTAAAGCTCACAGATTACATCCAGGAGAAGAACATGTAAGAATTCTGTTCATTTTGCATGTCTGTTCTTAATTGATGCATTTTACAGAGAGTAACAGAAGAAGCTGAACATGTGGAGTTTTCTAAAGATGAATTGTTGCCAGTAACTGTGCTCTCTATGAAGTAGTTAGACAGCTAGTGGTGTTGTTACCAGTACAATTTAGAAGAGGCAGGATGGATGGGCAAGATGAGACTCCTCCCATTCCTTCCTTGCCTCTCTCTGTGCCTCTATTTCACGCTGCCTCTGTCCAACACCTCTTTATTATTATCTCTCTCTCACTTTCTCTCCCTCCCATTCTCTACATTTCCATGCCCCACTCTCCAACTCCCAACTCGTTCTCTTTCCCACTTCGTTCTCCCCCCCCCCCCTTTACATTCCTCACTCTCTCCCTCCCCTCTATTCCTCCCTCTCTCACTCCCACTCCGCCCCCCGGCCCCTCTCTCTCTCAGGGCTCAGAGGTTGGGCCGCCCTCCAGCTCCTTTCCCCAGAGCCAGGATGACATCATCATAGCGCTGCTGCCTCGTTCCCCAGGAGCCTATACATCACACACATCATCATCACCAGCATCAGCAGCATCATCTGACTTCACCCGCACTGCACCTCACACACACACACACACACACACGCATGCAAGCACACACACCTCTCTCCCCCACACTCCACCTCACACCTTGTGCACCGTTCCCCACCTCCCTCCCTGCCTCCAACTACCTTTTCTCCCTCCCTTCTCACCCCCATCTGCGGTTGCTAAACCCAAAGTGAGAAGGGGTACGTGGGGGGAGTGAGTGAGTGAGTGAGTGAGTGAGTGAGTGAGTGAGTGAGTGAGTGAGTGAGTGAGTGAGTGAGTGAGTGAGTGAGTGAGTGAGTGAGTGAGTGAGTGAGTGAGTGAGTGAGTGAGTGAGTGAGTGAGAGAGAGAGAGAGAGAGAGAGAGAGAGACAGCTGGGGTAAGCAGAAAGCTACGACCTGTGCACTCCCAACAATGCGTTTCATTAAGCCACGCCACACAAAATCTGATGAGTCAGGCTGGCTACAGAGAGAGAACAACAACATAAAATAGCAGGAGACCCCTCCGACTCCGCCTCCATCTCCCTCAGGAGAGAGAGAGAGAGAGAGAGAGAGAGAGAGAGAGAGAGAGAGAGAGAGAGAGAGAGAGAGAGAGAGAGAGAGAGAGAGAGAGAGAGAGAGAGAGAGAGAGAGAGAGAGAGAGAGAGAGAGAGAGAGAGAGAGAGAGAGAGAGAGAGAGAGAGAGAGAGAGAGAAAGAGAGGCAGAGAGAGAGAGAGTGAGAGCGAGAGAGAGCGAGAGAGAGACAGAGAGAAAGCGAGAGACAAAGAGCAAGAGAGAAAGAGAGAGAGAGAGAGAGAGACAGATAGACAAAGGAGATGTTCAGACTGAGAGCTCAGGCTCTGGACATGCTTACATTACTTTCCCTGTTACTGTTACTGGACAGCATTTAACTGAACACATCACATCAAAATAGTAAACAGATAGAACATATCATCACAATATTCTTTCATAATGTTAATCTTCACCAGTTAGCCTACATCAAGCCGCTCAAATCCTATCCATTGTCTATTGAAAAACACTGGCAGAACTGACACCAGTGTGGGACAGCAGTAGGCACCAGTGTGGGACAGCAGTAGGCACCAGTGTGGGATAGCAGTAGGCACCAGTGTGGGACAGCAGTAGGCACCAGTTTCGGGCAAGAGTAGGCACCAGTGTGGGCCAGCAGTGCTTGTGGTTGTGGAATAGGTGAGGTAATGTTGATGGTGACTCACGTAGTCATGGAAGGCCTTGGCCTCACTGGAGTGTTCACACGTCTCTCTCCTCTCCGGAGCCGCGCAGTACAGGTCCCAGAACACACTGCAGCACAGTGAGGGCAGGGGAGGGCAGGGGAGGTTATATACACAGGTACACAAAAATAACAATATCTATAACATTATTATTGTTATCCTGATTTTTCCAGAACGTTAACACGGCATCAGGGCATCTCAGAGTAGGAGTAGGATGGACAAGGTCACCCTGTCCATTCATTATCATCTAACAGGGAAAACGTAAGTTCTTTTAATACAGGCTCAGCCATTTACAACAAGTTGTAATAGAGAGGAGGATGAAGATAAATGAGAGTGTGAGGGAATGGAGTGAAGGACGTAGCACTGTACTCACCACCACCAAGAGTGGAGGAACCCTGGGGGCTCTCCTAATGTGATGTTCTTCTCCCATCGGATCTACCAGAGAGACAGAGAGAGAGAGGTTTCAGATAAGGTGTAAACTCCTTTGTACGGTAATATTCATGACATGAATCTAAAGTCTAAAAGTACTTAGAGGGTATGTGGGAATTCACATACACATCATTATATATATATTTTTTTTTTTTTTTTTTATTTAACCTTTATTTTACTAGGCAAGTCAGTTAAGAACAAATTCTTATTTACAATGACGGCCTAGGAACAGTGGGTTAACTGCCTTGTTCAGGGGCAGAACGACAGATTTTTACCTTGTCAGCTCAGGGATTCGATCCAGCAATCTTTCATTAGAGGGTATTTTTTGTCCATTCCGGGTGAACCGTTTAGAAATTACATCACTTTTTGTACATTGTCCCCTCATTTCTGGGGACCAAAAGTATTTGGACAAGTTCACTTATATGTGTATTAAAGTAGTCAAAAGTTTAGTATTAGTCCCATATGATTACATCAAGCTTGTGACAAAATTTGCTACTTGTTGTGTTGTGTTCCAGATTGTTCTGTGCCCAATAGAAATGAATGGTAAATCATTGATTGTGTCATTTTGGAGTCACTTTTATTGTAAATAAGAATATCGTCTACAATCGTCTACATTAATGTGGATGCTACCATGGTTACATATAATCCTGAATGAATCTTGATTAATGATGAGTGAGAAAGTTACAAACGCACAAATATCATACCTACAAGACATGCTAACCTCTCACCATTACAATAACAGGGGAAGATAGCATTTAAGGGGATTTATCAAATCGAATACAACAGGTGTAGACCTCACCGTGAAATGCTTACTTACAAGCCCTTAACCAACAATACAGTTTTAAGAAAATAGAGTTAAGAAAATATTTAGTAAATAAAAAATAAAAATAAATAAAAAGTAACACAATAAAATAACAATAATGAGGCTATATACAGGGGGTACCGGTGCCTAGTCAATGTGCGGGGGTGCAGGTTAGTCGAGGTAATTTGTACATGTAGGTAGGGGCAAAGTGACTATGCATAGATAATATACAGCGAGTAGCAGCAGTGTAAAAACAAAGGGGGGGTGTAGAGGCTGAAGTTCAGCAGTCTTATGACTTGGAGGTAGAAGCTGTTAAGGAACCTTTTGAACCTAGACTTGGCGCTCCGGTACCACTTGCCGTGCGGTAGCAGAGAGAACAGTCTATGACTTGGGTGACTGGTCTTTGACAATTTTTTGGGCCTTCCTCTGACACCGCCTAGTACATAGGTCCTGGATGGCAGGAAGCTTGGCCCCAGTGATGTACTGGGCTGTACACACTACCCTCTGTAGAGCCTTACGATTGGATGCCAAGCAGTTGCCATACCAGGCGGTGATGCAATCGGTCAGGATCTGGGGACCCATGCCAAATATTGAGGGGGAAAAGGCGTTGTCGTGCCCTCTTCACAACTTTATTGAACTTGAAATTCTCAACCCGCTCCACTACAGCCCTGTCGATGTGAATGGGGGCGTGTTCATCTCCTTTGTCTTGCTCACGTTGAGGGAGAGGTTGTTGTCCTGGCACCACATTGCCTGGTCACGGACCTCCTCCCTATAGGCTGTCTCATCGTTGTTGGTGATCAGGCCTACCACCGTTGTGTCGTCAGCCAACTTAATGATGGTGTTGGAGTTGTGCTTGGCCATGCAGTCGTGGGTGAACAGGGAGTACAGGAGGGGACTAAGCACGCACCCCTGAAGGGCCCTCGAGTTGAGGATCAGCGTGGCAGATGTGTTGTTGCCTAGCCTCACTACCTGGGGGTGGCACGTCAGGAAGTCTAGGATCCAGTTGCAGAGGGAGGTGTTTAGTCCCAGGGTCCTTAGCTTAGTGATGAGCTTTGTGGACACTATGGTGTTGAACGCTGAGCTGTAGTCAATGAACATCATTCTCACATAGGTGTTCCTTTTGTCCAGCTGTGCAGTGTGTAGTGCAATTGAGATTGCATCATCTGTGGATCAGTTGGGGCCGTATACGAATTGGAATGGGTCTAGGGTTTCCAGGAATGATGGTGTTGATGTGAGCCATGAACAGCCTTTCATAACACTTCATGGCTACAGACGTGAGTGCTACGGGACGGTAGTCATTTAGGCATATTACCTTCACTTTCTAGGGCACAGGGACTATGGTGGTCTGCTTGAAACATATACAGTGGGGAGAACAAGTATTTGATACACTGCCGATTTTGCAGGTTTTCCCACTTACAAAGCATGTAGAAGTCTGTAATTTTTATCATAGGTACTCTTCAACTGTGAGTGACGGAATCTAAAACAAAAATCCTGAAAATCACATTGTATGATTTTTAAGTCATTAATTTGCATTTTATTGCATGCCATAAGTATTTGATACATCAGAAAAGCAGAACTTAATATTTGGTACAGAAACCTTTGTTTGCAATTACAGAGACCATACGTTTCCTGTAGTTCTTGACCAGGTTTGCACACACTGCAGCAGGGAGTTTGGCCCACAGACCTTCTCCAGATCCTTCAGGTTTCGGGGCTGTCGCTGGGCAATATGGACTTTCAGCTCCCTCCAAAGATTTTCTATTGGGTTCAGGTCTGGAGACTGGCTAGGCAACTCCAGGACCTTGAGATGCTTCTTACGGAGCCACTCCTTAGTTGCCCTGGCTGTGTGTTTCGGGTCGTTGTCATGCTGGAAGACCCAGCCACGACCCATCTTCAATGCTCTTACTGAGGGAAGGAGGTTGTTGGCCAAGATCTCGCGATACATGGCCCCATCCATCCTCCCCTCAATACGGTGCAGTCATCCTGTCCCCTTTGCAGAAAAGCATCCCCAAAGAATGATGTTTCCACCTCCATGCTTCACGGTTGAGATGGTGTTCTTGGGGTTGTACTCATCCTTCTTCTTCCTCCAAACACGGCGAGTGGAGTTTAGACCAAAAAGCTCTATTTTTGTCTCATCAGACCACATGACCTTCTCCCATTCCTCCTCTGGATCATCCAGATGGTCATTGGCAAACTTCAGACAGGCCTGGACATGCGCTGGCTTGAGCAGGGGGACCTTGCGTGCGCTGCAGGATTTTAATCCATGACGGCGTAGTGTGTTACTAATGGTTTTCTTTGAGACTGTGGTCCCAGCTCTCTTCAGGTCATTGACCAGGTCCTGCCGTGTAGTTCTGGGCTGATCCCTCACCTTCCTCATGATCATTGATGCCCCACGAGGTGAGATCTTGCATGGTGCCCCAGACCGAGGGAGATAAACCGTCATCTTGAACTTCTTCCATTTTCTAATAATTGCGCCAACATTTGTTGCCTTCTCACAAAGATGCTTGCCTATTGTCCTGTAGCCCATCCCAGCCTTGTGCAGGTCTACAATTTTATCCCTGATGTCCTTACACAGCTCTCTGGTCTTGGCCATTGTGGAGAGGTTGGAGTCTGTTTGATTGAGTGTGTGGACAGGTGCATTTTATACAGGTAACGAGTTCAAACAGGTGCAGTTAACACAGGTAATGAGTGGAGAACAGGAGGGCTTCTTAAAGAAAAACTAACAGGTCAGTGAGAGCCGGAATTCTTACTGGTTGGTAGGTGATCAAATACTTATGTCATGCAATAAAATGCAAATTAATTATTTAAAAATCATACAATGTGATTTTCTGGATTTTTGTTTTAGATTCCGTCTCTCACAGTTGAAGAGTACCTATGATAAAAATTACAGACCTCTACATGCTTTGTAAGTAGGAAAACCTGCAAAATCGGCAGTGTATCAAATACTTGTTCTCCCCACTGTAGGTATTACAGACTTCATGCATGCTTCAGTGTTGCTTACCTCGAAGCGTGCATAAAAGGCATTTAGTCCGTCTGGTAGACTCGCGTCACTGGGCAGCTCATGGCTGGGTTTCCCTTTGTAGTCCGTAATAGTTTGCAAGATCTGCCACATCCGACGAGCGTCAGAGCCAGTGTAGTAGGATTCAGGATCTTAGTCCTGTATTGACGCTTTGCCTGTTTGATGGTTCGTCTGAGGGCATAGCGGGATTTCTTATAAGCGTCTGGATTAGTGTCCCACTCATTGAAAGCGGCAGCTCTAGCTTTAGCTTGGTGCAGATGTTGCCTGTAATTCCATGGCTTCTGGTTGGGATATGTACGATGTCATAATACACACCATGTTTGGAGGAGAAATGGCACTGCACATCACCCTAAAAACACCATACCAACAGTGAAGTTTGGAGGTGGGAACATCATGGTGTGGGGCTGCTTTTCAGCAAATGGTACTGGCAAACTTCACATAATTGAAGGAAGGATGAATGGGCAAATTTACCGAGACATTCTTGACAAAAATCTGCTGCCATCGACCAGGATGATGAAGATGAAACGAGGGTGGACATTTCAGCAAGACAATGATCCCAAACACACAGCCAAGGAAACTCTCAATTGGTTTCAAAGAAAGAAAATAAAGCTGCTAGAATGGCCCAGCCAATCACCTGACTTAAATCCCATTGAAAATCTATGGAAAGAACTGAAGATCAAGATTCATAGAAGAGGCCCACGGAACCTTCAAGATTTGAAGACTGTTTGTGTGGAACAATGGGCCAAAATCACACCAGAGCAATGCATGCAACTAGTTTCTCCATACAGGAGGCATCTTGAGGCTGTTATTACCAAAAAAGGCTTTAGTACAAAGTATTAAATAAATATCAGTGTGTTCAATACTTTTTCCCTGTGTCATTTCACATTATTACACACAACTTAATTTCTGAACTTATTTGTTTTGGTTTCTTTGTATGTATGGATTACTTGGGTTGTTACCAACATCTGGTGAAATGTCATGTCAATAGCACTTTTGGAAATATTTTTACTGAGAAAAATGGTGACGTGTTCAATACTTATTTCACCCGCTGTATTTGTGCCTCTGTAACTTTCTCACTCATCCTAAATAAATATTAATTCAGCATTATCTGTAACCATGGTACCATCCACATTAATGTAGAAGTGTTTAGAAACATATTCTATTCTTATCTACAATAAAAGTGACTCCAAAATGACATAATACTTTATTTACCATTAATTTCTATTGGGAACAAAATAATCTGAAACACAACCAGAACAAATAGCAAATGTAGAGTGACACAAGCTTGATGTAATCATTGCGTGCTAGGAATATGGTCCCTGAAATGGGGGAACTATGTAAAAGAAGTGCTGATATACAGTTGAAGTCGGAAGTTTACATCCACTTACGTTGAAGTCATTAAAACTCATTTTTCAACCACTCCACAGATTTCAAACTATAGTTTTGACAAGTCGGTTAGGACATCTACTTTCTGCATGACACAAGTAATTCTTCCAACAATTGTTTACAGACAGATTATTTAACTTAATAATTCACTATATCACAATTCCAGTGGATCAGAAGTTTACATAAACTAAGTTGACTGTGCCTTCAAACAGCTTGGAAAATTCCAGAAAATGATGTCATGGCTTCTGATAGGCTAAATGACATAATTTGAGTCAACTGGAGATGTACCTGTGGATGTATTTCAAGGCCTACCTTCAGACTCAGTGCCTCTTTGCTTGACATCATGGGAAAATCAAAAGAAATCAGCCAAGACCTCCACAAAATGTGTAGACCTCCACAAGTCTGGTTCATCCTTGTGAGCAATTTCCAAACACCAGAAGGTACCACGTTCATCTGTACAAACAATAGTATGCAAGTATAAACACCATGGGACCATGCAGCCGTCATACCGCTCAGGAAGGAGACGTGTTCTGTCTCCTAGAGATGAACGTACTTTGGTGCGAAAAGTGCAAATCAATCCCAGAACAACAGCAAAGGACCTTGGAAAGATGCTGGAGGAAACAGTTACAAAAGTATCTCTATCAACAGTAAAACGAGTCCTATATCGACATAACCTGAAAGGCCACTCAGCAAGGAAGAAGCCACTGCTCCAAAATCAACATAAAAAAACCAGACTACGGTTTGCAACTGCACATGGGGACAAAGATCGTACTTTTTGGAGAAATGTCCTCTGGTCTGATGAAACAAAAATAGAACTGTTTGGCCATAATGACCATTGTTATGTTTGGAGGAAAAACGGGGACGCTTGCAAGCTGAAGAACACAATCCCATCCATGAAGCACAGGGGTGGCAGCATCATGGTCTGGGGGTGCTTTGCTGCAGGAGGGACTGGTGCACTTCACAAAACAGATGGCATCATGAGGAAGGAACATTATGTGGATATATTGAAGCAACATCTCAAGACATCAGTCAGGAAGTTAAAGCTTGGTCACAAATGGGTCTCCCAAATGGACAATGATCCCAAGCATACTTCCAAAGTTGTGGCAAAATGGCTTAAGGACAACAAAGTCAAGGTATTGGCTTGGCCATCACAAAGCCCTGACCTCAATCCTATAAAAGATTTGTGGGCAGAACTGAAAAAGTATATACGAGCAAGGAGGCCTACAAACCTGACTCAGTTACACCGGTTCTGTCAGGAGGAATGGGCCAAAATTCACCCAACTTATTGTGGGAAGCTTGTGGAAGGCTACCCGAAACGTTTGACCCAAGTTAAACAATTTAAAGGCAATGCTACCAAATACTAATTGAGTGTATGTAAACTTCTGAACCACTGGGAATGTGATGAAAGAAATAAAAGCTGAAATAAATAATTCTCTCTAGTAAAATTATGACATTTTAACCCTAACCCTAAATCAGGGAATTTACTAGGATTAAATGTCAGGAATTGTGAAAAATTGAGTTTAAATGTATATGGCTAAGGTGTATGTAAACTTCCAACTTCAACTGTACAGTCGTGGCCAAAGGTTTTGAGAATGACACAAGTATTGGTCTCCACAAAGTTTGCTGCCTCAGTGTTGATGGCAATTTGCATATAATCCAGAATGTCATGAAGAGTGATCAGATGAATTGCAATTAATTGCAAAGTCCCTCTTTGCCATGAAAATGAACTTAAAAAAACATTTCCACTGCATTTCAGCCCTGCCACAAAACGACCAGCTGCCATCATGTCAGTGATTGTCTCGTTAACACAGGTGAGAGTGTTGACGAGGACAAGGCTGGAGATCACTCTGTCATGCTGATTGAGTCAGAATAACAGACTGGAAGCTTTAAAAGGAGGGTGGTGTGCTTGAAATCATTGTTCTTCCTCTCAACCATGGTTACCTGCAAGGAAACACGTGCTGTCATCATTGCTTTGCACAAAAAGGGCTTCATAGGCAAAGATTGCACCTAAATCAACCATTTATCGGATCAGCAAGAACTTCAAGGAGAGAGGTTCAATTGTTGTGAAGAAGGCGTCAGGGCGCCCAAGAAAGTCCAACAAGCGCCAGGACCGTCTCCTAAAGTTGATTCAGCTGCGGGATCGGGGCACCACCAGTGCAGAGCTTGCTCAGGAATGGCAGCAGGCAGGTGTGAGTGCATCTGCAAGCAGTGAGGCGAAGACTTTTGGAGAATGGCCTGGTGTCAAGAAGGGCAGCAAAGAAGCCACTTCTCTCCAGGAAAAACATCAGGGACAGACTGATATTCTGCAAAAGGTACAGGGATTGGACTGCTGAGGACTGGGGTAGTCATTTTCTCTGATGAATCCCCTTTACGATTGTTTGGGCCATCCGAAAAACACCTTGTCCGGAGAAGACAAGATGAGCGCTACCATCAGTCCTGTGTCATGCCAACAGTAAAGCATCCTCAGACCATTCATGTGTGGGGTTGCTTCTCAGCCAAGGGAGTGGGCTCACTCACAATTTTGCCTAAGAACACAGCCATGAATAAAGAATGGTACCAACACATCCTCCGAGAGCAGCTTCTCCCAACCATCCAAGAACAGTTTGGTGACGACCAATGCCTTTTCCAGCATGATGGAGCATCATGCCATAAGGCAAAAGTGATAACTAAGTGATCGGGGAACAAAACATCGACATTTTGGGTCCATGGCCAGGAAACTCCCCAGACCTTAATCCCATTGAGAACTTGTGGTCGATCCTCAAGAGGCGGGTAGACAAACAAAAACCCACAACTTCTGACAAACTCCAAGCATTGATTAGGCAAGAATGGCCTGCCATCAGTCAGGATGTGGCCCAGAAGTTAATTGACAGCATGCCAGGGCAGATTGCAGAGGTCTTGAAAAATAAGGGTCAACACTGCAAATATTGACTCTTTGCATAAACTGAATGTCATTGTCAATGAAAGCCTGTGACACATATGGAATACTTGTAATTATACTTCAGTGTACCATAGTAACTACTGACATAAAGATCTAAGAACACTGAAGCAGCAAACTTTGTGGAGACCAATACTTACAGACTGTCATCTAATGAAAGATGACAGTCTGCACGTTAACCTCATAGACATTGTGTCATTTAAAATCCTAAGTGCTGGAGTACAGAGCCAATAGTTTTGGAGCTCACTGTAATTGCATAATTGAGGTGTGTGTGTACTATAAACCTTACCGAGCACAGTGTGTCCGTGGGGCTGTTCTTAAGGGAATGTACCAGCCTGAGAGGCCAATCGATCCTTTGTACAGTCCACTGTGAACCCTCTAACACACCTGTGTTTGCTTTGCCCCATCACTATGTTTCCTTTCTTTCTTTCTTTCACTCGGTCTCTCTCTTTTTTTAAACCTTAGCATACCATCTCCTGTGCCTCCACACAAGGTCAACGCAAGCAGTGATATCATCCTCTGGGCTAAACCTGATTTATGGTCACTCACACATTCACAACACACACACACCAGAGGAGGCTTGTTGGAGGAGCTATCGGAGGACCGGCTCATTGTAATGGCTGGAATGGAATAAATGTGGAAACCAGACCATTCCATTAATTCCATTCCAGCCATTACAATGAGCCCTTCCTCCAATAGCGCCTCCCACCAGCCTCCTCTGACACACACACATACACACACATATACACACACAGTAAAACCATGTGACTGAGCGGCAGTGGAGTGGCTGTCTGAGGAAACTGTACACAATGGGGCATCTGTCAGGGTATTGTTTAGGCTGGCTATGAGAGTGATATCACGCTGCATTAGAAGGTTTACATGACTGCAGCATGATCAGAGTTCATCATAGTCAATGTTTTAGTCAACAGTGAGCACTTTCAGGCATGTTAACCCATCTTTCTCCAGCAGCAGCAACAGCAGCAGGAGAAGCGGTCCGGATTTGGCCCTGAGGTTGGGTCTCAGGGATTGCATGCCAAATAGCAACCTACTCCCTGGTCGAAAGAAGTGCACTAAATAGGGAATAGGATTCCACTTGGGAACTAGTTAACATCTCAGTCTGGAGGCATCAACAGTGTGTGGTAAACACAGCTCTGTGAGTGGATAACAGCTCTTTAAAGCCATGTTCCTCTCCTCCCCTCTACTCCAATAGGAACTATGGTGGGTTGGGTAGTGTAGGGACGGCTGTGTTTATACACATCCCTCTCTCAACTAATGCTCTCAGTTCCCAAACTCAAACCCTCTCCTTTCATCTCCACCATCTCCGGAAGACAGTGATATGGCATGCGATGCCAGAGAGGAAAGGGTGTGTGTGCATGCATCTGAGGGGGGAGGAAGTGGGGGAGTGGAGCCAGCTGATGCATCTACATCCTCTTTCCCTTTCTTTCTTTCTTTTTTTATTTATTTAGCATTTTAATTTAGTGTGATTTAGAGAAGTTTACTGGTTTCAACTTCCAAACCTCTGTACCTTAACAAAGGGAGAGAGAAAGAGAAAAAGAGAGAGAGAGAGAGAGAGAGAGAGAGAGACAGAGAGATGCCAGTGTAAGCTGTCAGCTAGGTGGTGTATCGTAACTCTCTGGGCTGATCCCAGTAAATGGAGGCTAAATGCTGAACCACCTGCCTCCCAGTATGCTCTGCCAGCTCAGCACTGTGCTCCACACTAATTTAATTAACCACACACAGACTGCCCTGCCTTACAGGAAGCTGCATAGAAGGGATAATCAGCCCTGCTCTGGGAGAGTGGACACACACACACACACACTACACACACACTACACACACACTACACACTTACCTCTGAGAGGAAGGTCTGTGCTGACTTCTGTGCCCCTACGTGCAGAAGGTACTCATACACATAGAGAGCTAACCTGCACAGAGAAACACAGGGACGACGCTGTGTTAGTAGGATGATCACTGTAGTAGAGTAGTGTAGCCTCACTAGGCTACATCATTGCCTGGATGCGACAATTGGACCTCTCCTGTCCAATTTCAACTAACCATGACAACTTTGGGCCATATGACACACAGCCAATGAGAAGGCTTCCATATTTTAAAGCTGAAAACAGCCAGCCAGTAGAAGAACAAACAGCATGCTGGGATGAGTTGGCATCGAGGGAACACACTGGAAATGCCTCTGTTTTACGCAAGGCACTCTACACCAACCAAAACACATACTTTTTCTTACACTGGAAAATCCTTTCACAATTGATTCATTCATTGATTAATTAACTTAGAGCTGCTTTGTTGATCAGACTAACTTGGAGGGCCGGCCGACGGGCGGTCTACCCGATACACAGACACAAGACATCCGTTGATCAGGTCAGGGATCAATGCAGTATCAGTCAGTCTCTTAACAGTACAATCCAGGCCTGGCTGGGTCTGGGAGTTATAGAACCGTAGAAGCATGGACACAGTCTAGTTTAGAGGCTAATGGCTAATGGATCATTGCAAGCCAACATTAAACAACGATGTCCATGACATTGTCTACTTTCCTCTCAATTACATGTCATGTTAGAAAATGTCATGGACATTACATTCGTACATGGTATGGCCCTGGTGTATAAGAGGGTAGCGTCACTGTCAAGCATCAACAATGAAAACAGCAAACAAACAAAAGGTTACATGGATGGGTCTGCAATATGTGAATGCTTTGCTCTGGCACATTATAACTACTGTCTAGGGCCGTCAAACTCAACTCTGGACCTCGAAGCCAGTTCCACTGCGTTTTTTCATTGTACCCCCCCCCCCCCCCCCCCCCACAGTGAAAGTTGCCCCCCTGAACTTAAGTAGTGCACTATGATGGGCATAGGATGCCATTTGGGACACGCAACCTTTGTCTTTTGCTAAAGGCCCCTCAGCGGACCCAGCCATGCAGCGTAGCCACTCCTCAGTCCAGACTAAAGTCTCAGACTGAGATAAGAATAAACCTCCAGACGCCTCTCGTCTACCTGTCTGAAGATGATGGACTGCACACCTCTTCAGGCGCCACGCACCTGACTCTCTCTCCCTCTACCTCTTTCCCTCACTCTCTCGCTCTACCTTAGTCTCTCTCCAACTCTCCATCTCTCTTATTTTTCTTGTGTGTAATGAAGGGATGAGGTATGAAAGCAGCAAAGAAGAAGCAACACGGTGGCTGCGGGCGGCAGAGCGGGGGTGTGGCGTGGTGTTTAACCACAGAGAAGATGGAGCATTTCACAGGGACAAGGTTAACGGAACAATGAGCGGCTTGACAAAACTCTTGACACCTACCACGCCGGTCCATGTTCTTAGAGCTGCGTTACCTCCCTCTTCATCTTGGGACTGACTCTCTCTCTCTCTGTCTGTACAATATCACTCTCTCTGTGTCTGTCTGTACAGTATCTCTCTCTGTGTGTCTATACAGCATCTCTCTCTGTGTCTGTCTGTACAGTATCTCTCTCTCTGTGTCTGTCTGTACAGTATCACTCTCTGTGTCTATCTGTACAGTATCTCTCTCTGTGTCTATCTGTACAGTACTCTCTCTGTGTCTATCTGTACAGTATCACTCTCTGTGTCTGTCTGTACAGTATCTCTCTCTGTGTCTGTCTATACAGTATCTCTCTCTGTGTCTGTCTGTACAGTATCACTCTCTGTGTCTGTCTGTACAGTATCACTCACTCTCTCTCTCTCTGTCTCTCTCTCCGTCTGTCTGTCTGTCTGTCTGTCTGTCTGTCTGTCTGTCTGTCTGTCTGTCTGTCTGTCTGTCTGTCTGTCTGTCTGTCTGTCTGTCTGTCTGTACATATCACTCACTCTCTCTCTCTGTCTGTACAGTATCACTCACTCTGTCTCTCTGCCTGTCTGTTTGTCTGTATAGGATCACTCACTCTGTCTCTCTCTCTGTCTGTCTGTACAGTATCACTCACTCTGTATCTCTGTCTGTCTGTTTGTCTGTACAGGATCACTCACTCTGTCCCTCTCTCTGTCTGTCTGTACAGTATCACTCACTCTGTCCCTCTCTCTGTCTGTCTGTACAGTATCACTCACTCTGTCTCTCTGTCTGTCTGTACAGTATCACTGTCTGTCTGTCTGTCTGTCTGTCTGTCTGTCTGTCTGTCTGTCTGTCTGTCTGTCTGTACAGTATCACTCACTCTCTCTTCTCACATCCCCTTTGAACACACTCCCTCTTACACACATTGTCACCTTGTGAAACGTGATGGGTATTCAATAATACGCTGTGACTCTTCTTTCCTCTGGGAGTGGAGGAGGAGGAGAACCAAAGAAAGAAAAGATAGAGTGAGAGTAGTAGGTAGTGGAGAAGATTGAAAAAGTGATAAAAAGAATGGATAGAGAAGATCAGGAGAGATGAAGAGAAGAGTGGAGAGAAAGGAAGCCGAGGAAGAGGACAAGAGGAAGAGTATGAAAAGGTGCTAATTCCCACAGCAGTGGTTTTACTGACCTAAAAACATACCTATAAATCACACTCCCTAAAATGACTAGCCGTCCTGACCTGATCTGTGAATACACCTTTCAATCCTACATACAGTGAGTCAATGCCCGATCATAAGAAATAATATTTTCTATTTACGGTAGCATTTGCCCTTGCTCTTGAAAATTAGCCTATTGAAGATAAACTGAAATACATATTTATTCTCTTTGAATACCACAGCAGTAGCACCAGCAATCTACCTTGACCAATCTGTATAGCCAACGAGCACCACTTTACATTAATTGTGATGAATCATGATTGAAGTGTTTGTCTCCTCTATATGTGTGTGTGTGTGTGTGTGTGTGTACGTATGAGAGTCGGTGAGTACCTGACCTCCTTACCCTTCAAATTCAAGTAGTTTTGTCTTCAGTCACATATAATTATATTCATTCAGCCTCCTCTGAGTCTCTGGTAGTAGTCTACAGTAGTACAGCTCTTGTTGCTTTGGCAGACTTCAGCAGCACCACCAGAGCCTGTCTGAAGTTAACCTACTTTACGGCATCAGCATATGAGTCCAGCTGATCGCTACTAATCAATTTACTGCCACCGTGAACACAACCGGAGTTACAAATCAAAACTTTGGCACTTGATTCTGCCATTAAAGATTACATGTAAATGGGCCAAAAGTAATTATGTTCCTGATAGTGCATCATAATTATCCATAAGACATGCTCAAAATCAGTACCGGGTCTAAGGGTCAAACAGCCTTGTAGATTTGCAGATAACCTTTGACCCTGACCAGGAAATTAGCTGATTGGAAATAGTAGAGCAGACAGCGCTGACTGGTGGTGAACAGAGAGAACAAGTGGCCACGGGGTCAGGGATGCATAGTATGGTAATCTAAACCATCTCGAACAGCAATGATGTAAGAGGAATTAGATCTAGAGATGGAGAGAGAGTAAGAAACAAAGGGATGGAGAGATAGAAACATAGGGAGAGAAACACAAAAAAGAGAGACAGAGAGATCCCAGTACCACAGCTGGAGTACAGCGGTGTGGGAAATGGAATAGTGACAGTTGATCTTCCACAGATTAGCAACAAGAGATGAAAGGTTCTGGTAAGGAGAGGGGGAAGGAGGTGGGGGGTTAGAGGAAGAGAAGGTAGACAGGGGACTGAAGGAGGGGGTTAGTGGGTGAGCCCCACAATTAATCCTCCTGAGGTCTGGAAACGTTCACATTCTAATAGTGATGATCTGACAGAACTCGCGCCCGGACTAGCCAAGCACCCCTGCTGTGCCCTCCTTAAGCAAATTAACACAAACCCACATTGGAACAAGCAGCAGGGAAAAGTAGGCTACCTTTCTCCCAAACACATACTAGAAATACAAATACTGAGCCAGAAATTCAGGAGACCTTCAGAAGAAAACAATGGATTTCATATTTCCACGTTAGTAGTCATTTCTGCGAGAGTAGTAAGAATGAGAGCATGAACATGAGTTAAGACCAGGGATGACATTTGCATAAGGAGTCCAGTCAAAATGTGTCCGGCAGTCAAAAACACAAAAATGTTTTATTATATAGGGAATAGGGTGCCATTTGGAACGCACATTTAGAGAAAGGGACCAGGCTATAACTGAGCGCAGAGCAGTGATGAATGGAGAACAGGGCTGAGGATGGAGTATGGCCTGGCCTCTGTGCTCAGCCCAACACTTTCTCTGATTAATCAGAGCCCAGCAGCAGGGCTTTATGTGCCATTAAAAGGCTCTCTAAATGGCTTGACTTCATTCATTAGAGAGGAGCATCGTCTGCAGGGGAGAGGCCCTGCCAGACAGACAGCTAAGTGGCAGAGGGAGAGGACAGGAGCACTGAGGCACAATAAACATCCACAAATATAGAGCCATTACAACGGTGAATAATTCATCTAATACAGGGAGGGCTGCACAACAACAACTGTGGAATGTACTGTATATAGACCCATTAGACTGCTAAACACCGACATAAAAACATAAAGGTGTTTGAGTGGGTACACTCTCTGAGAAGGTATGTCCTACAGCAGGCTCAAGCCCAAATTACTTTATTGTGTTAAATCAGGCTAAATGCAACAAATCCCTTTTCTCTGTTTATTAGGTGATCGTATCGTCTTAATGGAGCAGCAGAGTGGAGCAGGACAACACTGAATGCATCTGAATGCATCATTAGCCCCATCCTGAGGGTTGCTCTTATTAGGACAATTCTCCTCACCAAAAGGAACACAGAGACAGAGGAGCAAGAAGAAAGAAAGTGAACGAGGAAGAAATAGAGAATATGAGGAAGATAAAGATTTGGAGAGATAAGATGTGTGCTGATAGTATTGAGGGAAATATGTCATAAAACGATATAGAATAAACAACGGTAATGTTGTCTGTCATCTCAGCGGAGCAAAGACATTTAGGGACCGGGGAGAATTTTTTTTTAAACAAAAAATTATTGACTGGTTGTAAGAAAATATACTGAACAAAAATATAAATGCAACATGCAACAATTTAAAAGATTTTACTGAACTGTAAGTTCATATGAGGAAATCAGTCATTTGAAATACTGTACATCATTAGGCCCTAATCTATGGATTTCACATGACTGGGATTACAGATATGCATCTGTTGGTCACATATACTGTCACACCCTGATCTGTTTCACCTGTCTGTGTGCTTGTCTCCACCCCCCTCCAGGTGTCGCCCATCTTCCCCATTTTCTCCTGAGTATTTATCCCTGTGTTCTCTGTTTGTCTGTTGCCAGTTCGTTTTGTTTCGTCAAGCCTACCAGCGTTTTTCCCTCTGCTCCTGTTTCTCTATAGTTCCGGTTTTGACCATTCTACCTGCCCTGACACTGAGCCTGCCTGCCGTCCTGTACCTTTGCCCCACCACTCTGGATTACTGACCTCTGCCTGCCCTGACCCTGAGCCTGCCTGCCGTCCTGTACCTTTGCCCCACCACTCTGGATTACTGACCTCTGCCTGCCCTGAGCCTGCCTGCCGTCCTGTACCTTTGCCCCACCTATCTGGATTACTGACCTCTGCCAGCCCCTGACCTGTCTTTTGCCAGCCCCTGTTGGATTAATAAACTGTTATTACTTTGACGTTGTCTGCATCTGGGTCTTACCTGAAACAGTGATAGTACTAACTGGCCATGACTGACCCAGCAGACCCGGGCCAGCTGCGCAACGCTATCTCCTCCCACGGAGTACCAGGACCTCCAGGAGGTGTTCAGCAAGGCTCGGGCCACTTCACTTCAGCCGCACCGACCCTATGACTGCGGGATTGACCTTCTCCCATGCACCACGCTGCCACGGGGACGTCTGTACTCTCTGTCGGGACCGGAGACCAAGGATATGGACACCTACATTGGGGACTCCCTAGCTGCAGGATTTATCCGTCCCTCTTCTTCTCCCGCCGGCGCAGGGTTGTTATTCGTGGAAAAAAAGGACAAGGCCCATGCATTGACTACCAGGGACTCAACAACATTACTGTGAAGAACCGTTACCCACTACGAGTATCTGGTCATGCCTTTTGGCCTCACCAACGCCCCTGCTGTGTTCCAGGCTCTGGTAAATGATGTTCTCCGCGACATGTTGAACCGGTTCGTCTTCGTCTACCTTGATGACATCCTCGTCTTTACCTGCTCCCCCTAAGAACACGTGCTCCACGTCCGACAGGTTCTCCAACACCTTCTGGAGAATCAGCTGTTTGTGAAGGCGGAAAAGTGCGAGTTCCATCGCTCCACCACTACAAGATCTCTGCTGGGAGAGTCCAGATGGATCCCGGGAAGGTGAGAGCAATGGTGGATTGGCCCCAGCCTATGTCCAGGGTGCAGCTGCAATGTTTCCTGGGGTTTGCCAACTTTTATTGCCGCTTTATCCAGGGTTACAGCACCCTGGCCTCCCCCCTGTCTGCACTCACCTCTACCAAGGTTCCGTTCACGTGGTCCTCTGCCTGCTGACCGGGCGTTCCGGGACCATTCCCGTCAGTTTGTGGTGGAGGCCGATGCTTCAAAAGTCAGAGTGGGGGCTGTCCTGTCCCAACGTTCTGTCCTGGACCTTAAGCTGCATCCCTGTGCCTTCTTCTCCCACCGCTTCAACGTCACTGAGAGGAACTACGATGTGGGAAATCGGGAGCTTCTCGCCGTGAATATGGCAATGGAGGAATGGAGGCACAGGCTGGAAGGGGCGGAACATCCGTTCATTGTGTGGACCGACCACAAAAACCTGGTATCTCCGCACCGCCAAGCACCACAACTCCCTGCTGTTTACCCGGTTCAACTTTTCCCTCTCTTAGCGGCCGGGGTCCAAGAACGTCAAGCCGGATGCCCTGTCTCGCCGCTATAGCCCCACGGTTACCACCCTGGAGCCCGAGACCATCCTTCCCACCTTGTGCCTGGCGACGGCACTCAGCTGGGGTATAGGGAAACAGGTCTGGGAGGCGCAGAAGTCCCAGCCAAACCCTGGAGGCGCCCAGATAACCGGATGTTTGTGCCTGATGCTGTCCGCTCCGTCGTTCTGGAATAGGACCATTCCTCCAGGCTTGCCTGCCACCCGGGCTTCCGTCAGACCCCGTACGACAACGCTTTTACGTGGCCTACTATGGTTCCGGATGTTTCCACGTTTGTCGCTGCCTACACGGTCTGTGCACAGAACAAGACTCCTCGGCAAGCTCCGGATGGTCTTCTTCAACCACTGCCTATCCCTCACTGTCCCTAGTCCCACATATCCCTGGATTTCGTCACGGATCTCCCCCATCTGAAGGCAACACTGCCAGCCTGACTGTGGTCGACCATTTTTCCAAAGCCGCCCACTTCATTCCTCTCCCCAAACTACCCTCGGCCAAGGAGACGACCCAGCTTATGGTGCAGCACGTCTTCCGGATCCATGGACTCCCGGTGAATATGGTCTCCGACCGGGGTCCTCATTTCTCGTCCTGGTTCTGGAAGGCGTTCTGCATGCTCATTGGGTCGTCGGCCAGCCTGTCCTCCGGATTCCACCAACAGCCTAGTCTCCGCCAACCCCATCACCTGGAGTCAGCAACTGGTATGGGTCGAGTGGCTACACCTGTGCTAGGCAATTAGCTTAGTGTTATTAGCACAGCCTCCTTGTTCAGCGGAAGCTATTTGCGGCAGATGTCACTGAAACAAAGACTGTCCCTGAAACAAAGACAGTTCTGCTGAGTTGTTCTGCTTGCTCATATGTTTAGTTAATTTTCTTCCGATCTCTTTTCAATTATTGTAGCCTTTTCTGTAGCCTGTCAACTATGTGTTTGTCGATCCCTGTTCTCTCCTCTCTGTACAGGCCATACAAACGCTTCACACCGCATTGCTGCAACCACTCTAATCTGGTGGTCCCTGCGCACACGACCCACGTGGAGTTCCAGGTCTCCGGCAGCCTTTGGAACTGCCGTTCTGCGGCCAACAAGGCAGAGTTCATCTCAGCCTGTGCTGCCCTCCAGTCCATTGACGTCTTGGCACTGACGGAAACATAGGTTACCACAGAAAACACTGCTACTCCTACTGCTCTTTCCTCGTCTGATCATGTGTTCTCGCAAACCCTGAGAGCATCTGGTCAGCGTGGTGGTGGCACAGGAATTCTAATCTCTCCCAAGTGGACATTCTCTCTTTTCTCCCTGACCCATCTGTCTATCTCCTCATTTGAATTCCATGCTGTCACAGTCAATAGCCCATTCAAACTTAACATCCTTGTCATTTATCGCCCTCCAGGTTCCCTTGGAGAGTTCATCAATGAGTTTGAAGTTCATTTCCTAATGATGGCTCACCCCTCACAGTTCTGGGTGACTTTAACCTCCCGTATGTCTGCCTTTGACTCATTTCTCTCTGCCTCCTTCTTTCCAATCCTTTCATCTTTTGAACTCACCCTCTCACCGCCCCCCCCCCCCCCCCTACTCACAAGGCAGGCAATACGCTTCACCTCATCTTTACTAGATGCTGTTCTTCTACTAATCTCACTACACATCCCCTCCAAGTCTCTGACCACTACTTTGTATCCTTTTCTCTCTCGCTCTCCTCCAACACTACTCACTCTGCCCCTACTCAGATGGTAATGCGCCGTCGCAACCTTCGCTCTCTCTCTCCCGCTACTCTCTCCTCTTCCATCCTATCATCTCTTCCCTCTGCTAAATCCTTCTCCTTCTTGTCTCCTGATTCTGCCTCCTTGACCCTCCTCTCCTCCCCTCCTGCTCCATGGCTAGACGACTCATTGTGAGCTCACAGAACAGGGCTCCGGGCAGCCGAGCGGAAATGGAGGAAAACTAAACTCCCTGTGGACCTGTCATCTTTTCACTCTCTCCTCTCTCCTTTTTCTTCCTCTGTTTCTGCTGCTAAAGCCACTTTCTACCACTCTAAATTTCAAGTCTCGGCCTCTAACCCTAGGAAGCTCTTTGCCACCTTCTCCTCACTGCTTTATCCTCCTCCTCCCTCTCTGTGGATGACTTCGTCAACCATTTTGAAAAGAAGGTTGACAACATCCGATCCTCATTTACTAAGCCTATTAACACCACTGGTCCTTCTCACACTGTACTACCCTATGCTTTGACTTCTTTCTCCCCTCTCTCTCCAAATGAAATCTTGTGACGGCCGGCAGCTCAACAACCTGTCCACTTGACCCTATCCCCTCCTCTCTTCTACAGACCATTTCCGGAGACCTTATCCCTACCTCACCTTGCTCATCAACTCACACTTGACCGCTGGCTGTGTCTCTTCCATCTTCAAGAGGGCGAGAGTTGCACCCCTCCTCAAAAAACCTACACTCGATCCCTCCGATGTCAACAACTACAGACCAGTATCCCTTCTTTCTTTTCTCTCAAACTCTGGAGCGTGCCGTCTCTAACCAACTCTCCTGCTATCTCTCTCAGAATTACCTTCTCGATCCTAACCAGTCAGGTTTCAAGACTGGTCATTCAACTAAGACTTCTCTTCTGTGTCACGGAGGCTCTCCGTACTGCCAAATCTAACTCTCTCTCCTCTGCTCTTATCCTTCTGGACTTATTTGCTGGCTTTGATACTGTGAACCATCAGATCCTCCTCTCCACCCTCTCTGTTGGGCATCTCTGGCGCTGCACACTCTTGGATTGCATCCTACCTGACAGGTCGCTCCTATCAGGTGGTGTGGCGAGAATCTGTCTCCGCACCACGTGCTCTCACTACTGGTGTCCCCCCAGGGCTCAGTTCTAGGCCCTCTCCTATTCTCTCTAGTCACTTGGCTCTGTCATATCCTCACAAGGTCTCTCCTATCATTGCTACGCAGACGACACTCAATTAAATTTCTCCTTTCCACCTTCTGATAAACAGGTGGCGAATCGCAGCCCTGCATGCCTGGATTACTGCAACTGGCTGTTGGCTGGGCTCCCTGCCTGCACCATTAAACCCCTACAACTTATCCAGAACGTTGCAGCCCGTCTGGTGTTCAAACTTCCCAAGTTCTCTCATGTCACCCGCTCCTCCGCACACTCCACTGGCTTCCAGTTGAAGCTCGCATCTACTACAAAACCATCGTGCTTGCCTACGGATCTGTGAGGGGAACGGCACCTCCTTACCTCCAGGCTCTGATCAGACCCTACACCCAAACAAGGACACTACGGTCATCCTCCTCTGGCCTGCTAGCCCCCCTACCTCTACAGAAGCAGTCAAAGCTATTTGCTGCTTTGGCACCCCAATGGTGGAACAAGCTCACCCACGACGCCAGGACAGCGGAGTCATTGAACACCTTCCGGAGACACTTGAACTCCTACCTCTTTAAGGAATACCTGGAATAGTTTAATCCTTCTACACCCCCCCCTCCACATAAATAATAACAATGCCAGATAGCCTACACTCATGAAAAACCTAAATGTAGCCTATAGATATAAATTGCACAAGAATGATACACTTATGATTTTTGAAGTATTTATTTATTTTTATTCAACCCACCCGCCCGCCCTTCATCCCAAAATATTTTATGATATAACCGCAGGGACTGCAGGTTGAGCCAATCTGTGCATCACTAACATACACACACAAACACAACCACACACACACACACACACACACAGGGAGGTTCATAGATCACTCTCCATCAGTTTGACAACCTGTTCTGATCTTCTCGTAACAACATGGCTGTAAGGCCTTCCAGTGAATTCCCAACTGACTGTAGCTGTCTGTTGATGCATTTCTAATTGGCATTTCTGCTGATAGTCACATGTCAGATCTATATTCTCCATTATCCTATACCCACATCCCCAGAGAATTCTCTAATGGCTTCTCCTCAAGGCAAAAGTATGAACAGCAGTAATATTGTAATATAAACTTGAATCTCATTGAGTCCTTGTTTAATCTGAGGAGAGGAAAGTTTGAGAAGTAAAACTTTTATTTTGAGGATTAACAAAGCACACGTCATAATCCTGCTTTGGAAGGGCCTGAGTGAGGAGAAACATTCATACTCAAAAAAAGTGTATCTGTCTATGTTCTCTGTTTTGCCCCCACAGAGAGAGATCTCGCACTGCTTCCTGTCGACAACAGCAGCAATTACAAATTCCAAGGGTACATCATGAGGTTGGAGTAAGATATTTCAGATACAAAGGCCTAACTGACTGGCAGGCATGCAATATAAGAACAACCTAGAATTCCCAGTCAAACCTAACACTTCAGTAGAGGAATTTTCAAAATCTACTCCTCTGGTCCAATGTCATGCGTATCAAGGTAAGTCAGGAGAATGAAGCTCATATCCTGTAGAATAGCTCTGTGTTCTTTGGCGTACCTCAGAGCAGCCCCCCTGTTTACCTTTCATTAACTCCAGCTCCCACAATCACCCCCCCCCCCCCCCCCCCCTCCTCGTGCCATCCCAGGCCAAAGATCACACAGACACCATTCACAAAAACAAAGTCACTCAGGAGAAACTACAACGCTAACGTGTTGAAGTGATCTTAAATAAGACATCTAAGTCTTAACCCCCCCCCCCCCAAACACAACAACAACCTTGTATTTTCCTAGTAGCACTGACTTTGCTGAACTTCTTTATTGAGGAAATATTTACCTCAATAAAGCCCCTGTAACAACCTAACCCTATTCACAACTAGCTAACTCCTGTAACAACCTAACCCTATTCACAACTAGCTAACTCCTGTAACAACCTACCCCTACTCACAACTGGCTAATCGTGTAACAACCTACCCCTAATCACAACTAGCTAACCCCGGTCTCCCCTGGTTTATTTATTTGCACCAAAGAAAACACGTGATGGACAACAATACAGATAAAAAATGGTGTGCAGGTGTGGTTGGAAGCCCAGGGGCTTATATGAAAACCACACCATAAAAAACTACAGTGTATATACAATACATAATTACAACAACAAAAAAGGATTGTTAAAACATAACAAAATCAACTAATTATAAATACCCTTAACGTTACTAAGTATTCCCATCTGTTCATTTTCAGCTGCCAAAGAGAAGTGGAAAATTGGAAAGTGGTCAGAAATAAAGTACAGTGCATTTGGAAAGTATTCAGGCCCCTTGACTTTTTCCACATTACGCTACAGCCTTATTCTAAAATTGATTAAATTGTTTTTTCCCCTCATCAATCTACACACAATACTCCATAATGACAAAGCAAAAACAGGCTAATAGAAATGTTAGCAAATGTATACAAAAACAATCCCCGGAAATATCACATTTACATAAGTATTCAGAACCTTTACTTAGTACTTTGTTAAAGAACCTTTGGCAGCGATTACAGCCTTGAGTCTCCTTGGGTATGACACTACAAGCTTGGCACACCTGTATTTGGGGAGTTTCTCCAATTCTTCTCTGCAGATCCTCTCAAGCTCTGTCAGGTTGGATGGGGAGCGTTGCTGTACAGCTATTTTCAGGTCTCTCCAGAGATGTTCGATCAGGTTCAAGTCCGGGCTCTGGCTGGGCCACTCAAGGACATTCAGAGACTTGTCTGGAAGCCACTCCTACGTTGTCTTGGGTGTGTGCTTAGGGTCGTTGTCCTGTCGGAAGGTGAATATTCGCCCCAGTCTGAGGTCCTGAGTGTTCTGGGATCTTGGCCACCTCCCTGACCAAGGCGCTTCTCCCCGATTGCTAAGTTTGGCCGGGCGGCCAGCTCTAGGAAAAGTCTTGGTGGTTCCAAACTTGTTCCATTTAAACAATGATGATGGAGGCCACTGTGTTCTTGGGGACCTTCAATGCTGCAGCCATTTTTTGCTACCCTTCCCCAGATCTATGCCTCGACACAATCCTGTTACAGACAATTCCTTCGACCTCATGGCTTGGTTTTTGCTCTGACATGCACTGTCAACTGTGGGACCTTATATAGACAGGTGTGTGCCTTTCCAAATCATGTCCAATCAATTGAATTTAACACAGGTGGACTCCAATCAAGCTGTAGAAACATCTCAAGGATGATCAAAGGAAACAGGATGCACCTGAGCTCAATTTCGAGTCTCATAGCAAAGGGTCTGAATACTTATGTAAATAAGGTATTTCTGTTTTTTATTAGTAATACTTTTGCCAAAATTTACAAAAACCTGTTTTCATTATGGGGTATCGTGTGTAGATTGATGAGAAAAATGTTTTATTCAATCCATTTTAGAATAAGGTTGTAATGTAACAACATTTTGAAAAAGTTAAGGGGTCTAAATACTTTCTGAATGCACTGTATACAGTATAAAGTATACCTGTATTAACCACATTATTCAAAGAATTTGTAAAAAATATTATCAATAAGCGTGGCAGATGAACTGGACACTCTTGTGGTCTTATAGATGAGGGGATACAGATAGCTGGAGTATAAAGTATTCAAAGGTCAGATGTCAGGGAGTGGTTCTCACTTTTAAATAGGTTTATGTTGTAATCACCCAATAGAAAACACATTTTATCTACATTATTAATCAAATCCAAGGTTGATGCAAGGATATCAATGAAACTACCAATGTTAGAATCGGTTGCCGATAGATACATCCAACTACCATTTTTTGTACCACCAAAACATTTACAGGATGGAATTTCGATAAAAAGAGAATCAATCAGTTGTAATCAGATGTAAGTGCGAGGTCCTCTCTTACAAAGAATTTCAAATGTTTATGATAAAAAATGAACACTCCTCCCACTCTTGAGGTTCTACAGTGGTGTACAGCATTATAAGGAGATGTGGTTTAGTCTTGCATTAAAAAACAAGAATGAAAAGCAGCGTGTGAGGATGACAACAATGCATCTCTGCCCTGGAGTCCAACTTCAAGCATGCATCATCATCTGTTCATAATTAGCTGGTCCCGAAAGGAGAAGCCCTCCCTCCACCGTTAGAGACTGATCCTTGAAACAGGAGCCTGTGATCAGGTTCAGGGCAACATGTCGGCTCAGTGGTGTGTCAATGTGATTGACTACTAAACCTCACTCTCTCTCTCAGTAGTAGGGACATGAGCAGGAAACCGCCCTCGTCTAGCTCCTCCGGAAAATAACAAATGAATGGAGCTGCAATTAAGAACGGAAGGGGGGAGGGAGGGTGTGGGGGATGGGGAGGGTACAGCAAATCCCCTGTCCTTTCTTCTGATCGTGATAGACAGACAAAACAGAATGTTAAGGAGTTTGAAAATGAAAAGTAGTTCTAGTTCATTGTCATTGGTTCAGACCGGCTCTGGCCTAACATAAGAGACAACATTGTTCTCAGCTTGGACAAAAAACAGCTTATCTGACAGGGAGAGGAGAAATCCATTGACGGAAAAATTATATGTACTCTCATTTTTAGTTCCATCTTAATTGGTTTGTTTAGTTTAGATTGAGTCACAGTTTACAGAGTTCCTTTAATTTCACAGTTCAAAGGACACCGCCTGATTTCCAGCAGAGTTTCCCTTGTTTAACTTTTCATTAAGTGATAACAGTACATGTCGAGTGCAATTCTTCTGCAACTCATGTTTGCAGATGGAACTTTATTATCATTCAAGTTCATTTATTTGCCTAGACATGTGAAGTATGGGATGGTTCAGTCACTGGCTGTGTAACTGTGTACTATCTAAAGCACAGTATAATCCTTGATCAAAATGATCTGAATGGACAGCATGTTGACAGCACTGTAGGCTCCGTGAGTCATAGTAAATGAAAAGTCAATGATGACTTGAGACATAAAGAATGGAGTATGTCACAGTCTGGCAATGAATGTCTAAAACACATGTTTACACAGCATGCACACTCACACACACACACACACACACAAGAGGTGAGTGAGCCCGGTGTGTTCCGTTCTCTACCATCCCCTGCCTGACCCCGGCCCGAAGCCTCCTTGTCTTAAGACCTGGAATGTGGCTGCTGGAACATTTTCTTGGTAGCTCCCGAGCTCCGAGAGTTTAAGAGCCACTGTTGAACTCACACAATGTAACATTTCACACTAACACCAAGAACACCAGATACAAAAAGCTGTGAAGGGCTATATTATGTTGTTCTAATACAGGTAAGTTATGTTCTACTGAACAATTAGATCCTGGCAATTGAACCAGGTGAAGACAATGGTGATTGCAATAATACTATTAGCTCTATAGATGTTTATATTTCAGCCTGTAGGAAATACACTTGAAATGCCCATCTATGACCTTATTCCTGTACTGCCAGTGATATTGAAAGTTGAAGCAGACAGTCGTCACAGACAATACCCAGTGTTGCCCAACTCACACTGAGATCTGTCTATGATGTCATCCCTCCTTCTCCTGCTTCTCTCTCTGATTGGGAAATAACATTAAGTGGATCCTATAAATGCCAAGCGCTCTGCCAGCCATTTAAGTCCTGGACAGGGAAATATAAAGCCCTGCGTTCAGAGGGGAGAAAATGTCATAGAGGACTTTAAAGGTTTAGCGGCAGTAATATGTATGTTGTAAAGTAAGAGGGGAGGGTAGGAAGGTACATTTATAGATGATTAAAAGGAAGAACTCTGTGGCCTCACACTCTAACACAGATGATGAAAATGAAATAGCAAGACAGAGAGAGAGGGAGGAAAGAGAGAGAGATAGAGACAGAGAGAATAAGTGAGAGAGAGAGAGAGAGAGAGAGAGAGAGAGAGAGAGAGAGAGAGAGAGCGAAGAGGGAGATATAGAGAGGGAGGGAGAGAGCGCGAGAGAGAGAGAGAGAGAGAGCGAAGAGGGAGATATAGAGAGGGAGGGAGAGAGCGCGAGAGAGAGAGCAAGCGAGACTGAGGCAATTCCTAAGCCTGGCCGTCACACATGCTTAACCTTGCGCTAGCGCCTGGGCGATGCTGCTTGCATATCAATGATGGAGGAAATATCAGAGGATACAGGCCTACAACCTCCACTGCTGTAGGAGAGAGAGAGAGAGAGAGAGAGAGAGAGAGAGAGAGAGAGAGAGAGAGACAGAAAGAGAGAGAGAGAGCTGGAGCTCAGTAACAACAGCAGCATAGAGTATAGGGTGATTCCATGCCAGCATGGCCAAAACTATTTTTGGTATCTCAGATTGTTCTCACAATTCTCACATTAAAAAATTATTGGGAGGAAGGATGTTTAATAAGCTTTTTGTATCAAGTATCACAAACCATTTTTGGCCCATACATGCCTCCTATGATGTAAGAACCTATGATCTGTGAGGCCCAGCCAATCAGAATAAGTTTTATTACAGAAAGAAATACTTTTCAGCCACACTTGTCAGGTGGATGGATTATCTTGGCAAAGGAGAAATGCTCACTAACAGGGATGTAAACAAATGTATGCACAAAATTTGAGAAAAATAAGCTTTTGGAAGCGTATGGAAAAATGATTGGATTTTTTTTCTTGCTCATTAAACATGGGACCAACACTTTAGATGTTGCGTTTATATATTTTTGTTCAGTGTAGCTTATTTTTAGGCATATTGTTTGGAACAATATACTCTTCAAACATCACATTTTTAGAGTGGGCTCTGCTGCTTTTGAAGAAATTATCAATGAAAGAAATTGACATTGTATTACAGAATGTAGCGGTACTCCATATTTTAGAGCACACTATTAGGAGTATATTGGCACCAAGGTGTTGTCTGTATCATGTACTGTTCACGGATCATTGGGTCTTACATTGGGCATTACATCTCGCATGTATAGGGCTAAAAACAGCCTAAAATGGTCACTTTCATGATAAAAAATAAATAAAAAGCATTACAAATGTAAAAAGCATATCAAACATTCTTCCTCCCAATTAAGTTTCTTTGTGAGAATTGCTAGAACAATCTGAGATACCCAAAATATTTTTGAGCTATGTGGGCACGCACATATAACATTGAACATACTAGACAGATATTCGTACAACCCCCCCAAAATTTGACATGCTGAAAAAGAAACACATTAGAAGAGACATGAAGATACAAGCTATCTAATTAAGAAGTATAAAAGCAAGATAAGCAAACAAGATCAAATACAACAGACAACTGTGGGTTTCCCTGACTGATCTTTTGGTGTGTGTGTGTGTGTGTGTGTGTGTGTGTGTGTGTGTGTGTGTGTGTGTGTGTGTGTGTGTGTGTGTGTGTGTGTGTGTGTGTTTTCCCGCTGCGTTTACTTGTAGTCTGTTCTGGGGTTACAAGAAAAGCTGTGCCGGAGTGTCCATACCTTGGTTACTGGGCATTTAGTGTCACCGTGGGCAACACAAAACTTCCTGCCAAAACCACGAGCGCTACCGCTAACTATAAGGATGGTGAACACATGGAGACATGGAGAGGGAAGGTTACACTCAATCTCTCTCTCTCTCCCTCTCTCTCTCTCTCTCTCTCTCACACACACACACACACACACACACACAGATAGATAGAGTAGACTCAGAGAGAGGAGTTACCGGAGGCAGACAGGAGGAGAGAGTCAGAGAGAGGAGTTACAGGAGGCAGAGAGGAGGAGAGAGAGAGAGTCAGAGAGAGGAGTTACAGGAGGCAGAAAGGAGGAGAGAGTCAGAGAGAGGAGTTACAGGAGGCAGAGAGGAGGAGAGAGTCAAAGAGAGGACACAGGAGGCAGAGAGGAGGAGAGAGAGAGAGTCAGAGAGAGGACTTACGGGAGGCAGAGAGGAGGAGAGAGAGAGAGTCAGAGAGAGGAGTTACAGGAGGCAGAAAGGAGGAGAGAGTCAGAGTGTGTCTAATTAAAACAAGGGTGTTCTGGGACGCCCCCGGGGTCCTGAGGGATGTGCTGGGTGATAAACTCAGTCATCCGTTTCCCGTCTTTGAATGGAGAAAAGAAAGACTTTCAGGATCCTATGCCCTCTTATCCTTTCATGCTATCTGATAGAGATAAAAGGCTTGTGTCACGTCCGGAGGACCACGAGACGTCCCGTGAGGATGCCTGATTTGATGTGGGGTCCTCTTTGCTGAGTGACACATTGCCCCCCTGTTCTGTCTGTTGATTAAGTCCCGTGTAGCTCAGATGGTAGAGCATGGCGCTTGCAACACCAGGATTGTGGGTTTGATTCCCACGGGGGACCAGTATGAAAAAAAGTATGAACATGTATGCACTAACTAACTGTAAGTCGCTCTGGATAAGAGTGTCTGCTAAATGACTAAAATGATCAAGCTGGCTCCCTGTTAGAGCTCAGTAAAACGCAGCTGCTTTGATAGCTGTATATCTTTAGCAGGAAACACGATCGAAAGACAAGGAGGGCTCTATACAAATAAAAGAGGACTTTAGGAGGCTATACAGCAGACTACTAGTGTTTTCTGCCAAAGTCTTGTTGTGTTGTCATCACTGCTATTTGCAGAGGCTTTGTGGGCCATGTTAGATACAGGGTTTTTCTTTGATTTAGATTTTGTAATCCAAGATCGGTGCTAATCTGAGGGACCGGTGGATTAAAACATTTAGACAATCATGGCTTTCATAGTCCCTCATATATGTGTGTCTAAATTAGGCTTGGGCGGTATCCAGATTTTCATATCGTCATACCGTCCCGGGATTTACAGTATTACCGACATGACATACAAGGGGTGCCAAAAAACGCAAGATAAACCCATTGGGCCTGTATTAGCAGAATGCTAATAAAATTAGCACAAACAAATAGTGAAATCACATAGACGCTGTTAACTAAATGCTTAACGTACATAAACTAATTGCAAAGACAGGCAAATCCAGCTCATAAAGTTATACAAGCATAGCTAGTAGCTACTGAATGTCATTTTCGGTGAGTGAGGACATTTACAAGCGAAAGTGAACAAGAGAAATTGTGCAAATGAACAAAGTTGTGATGCATGCTTTTCTGAAGAGCAACGTGTACACAGAGCAGATGGGAGAAGAATGGAGGAGAAAATAAATGCAAGTAGGAAGCACAGGGAAAAAATGGCAGCTGTACAGAACTCATTCAGAGCTCTTTTAATTCTGGCAGAAAGCCATTATACGTTATCTAACAACAAACATTTAGTAGTGAATTGCATACAAGTGTAACTTCATCACCTCATGTGCGCAGCACAACAGAGATCGCCAATAGATATAGAATGTTATGGACTCACCAGCTCGCTTTCTCTCCTAACATGTTGCACAAGTTGACTGCAGGTATTAACTTAAAAAGTAGCTACAAATATTTATTTAAAAACATCAAAGAAATAGTTTTGACGGTATTGAAAAACCATCCCGTGGCTTTTTCCAAATACCCCAGTATACAGTATACGGTATACCGCCCAAGCCTAGTCTGAATGGCAACAATATTGAGTAGGTGACAATTCTCTCTGTTGTCGTCAAGAGAGCAGATAAGCTATTAGCACTACAATCATTACTGGAGTTGAACTGAACTGCCATTCATAAAGCCAGCCTGTCAGACAGATGGGGTTAGATGTGGACGGGTTGAACCATATGGGAAAGCGGTGTAAACTAGGCAGACAGGAGCTAAGACAGGCTTACTGGATGGGCAGTTTACTAATAATATATTCTCCATTGACCTCCATTGATCAGAAAAGAGTTTAACTGGTGCTAAAGCCCTCAGTGTCTGTAGGGTCTTTCACTGACTTTTTTACATGAGTTCTGTCTGGACCTTGGCCAGCAGAAACAGGTGTGGTCACTTCCCAGTGTAAGCGATCTATGAGTGGGAGATGTGTGTTAAGTGCTGGGGTCAGATGAGCAGCCATTAGAAAGCATCAGACCATGAGGTCCTCCAGGACACCAGCTACCCACACCTGACCCTCATCTGACCTCAACCACACAGAGGATCTTTCTTCTCTCTATGCATTTCTTTCTTCTCACTTTTCTTTCTCATGATCATTCACTCACTCATCTCTCTTTCCTTATTTTTTTTATTCCATGCAAACTCAATCACCTGTTACCAGCCTAGTGGTTAAGAGCATTGGGCCAGTAAACAAAAGGTCACTGGTTTGAATCCCCGAGCTGACTAGGTAACATATGTGCCATTGAGCAAGGCACTTAACCCTAGATGCTCTTGTAAGTCGCTCTGGATAAGTGTCTGCTAAATGACAAAAAAACTCAGACTAAGCACTCAGCATCTTTCAACTGGTTTCAATGTAAAACATGGACAGGTAGACTGATGTTTCAAGCACCTGCATCTGGTGATGTTTCAGTGCAGTTCTGTCCTGTGACTTATTGTCAGAGCCAGGAGAGTGGCAGCCAGCATGGGACTAAGTAGCTAAATCAGTATCTGACGTACAGTACGGCCTACAGTAAGGATCGTCCAGGTACCCTGAGCAGCTCCTGTGAAATATTGTGATGTTTCAGTGCAGTCTGTGGCAGCCAGAACTGGCTCTGTAAGAGAGGATAAACACTCCCAGCATGCACTGCTCTACCTCAGTCGGGAGTGATGCTGTGTCGGCAGCTTCCTGCCAGGAGCGGGAGGTGTCTTACGTGCATGTGTCTTAGCCAGGAGATGGAGAGAAACTGTGTGTGTGTGTGTGTGTGTGTGTGTGTGTGTGTGTGTGTGTGTGTGTGTGTGTGTGTGTGAAACTATGCGACAAGGTGAGGATCCAGAGACAGTGAGTAGCCTACTTATCTACATAGCTGGGGGAAGTAGGGGTGCTGAGGGTGCTGCAGTACCCCCTGAAAAATCTGAATTAAAATAAAGTACTAATAAACAAAAGTAGTCCTGTAATAGCAGACTGCTATAGTCATGTATAGCACATGCAAGAACAATTTACCCGTGCCTAAGCTTATTATTTTATTTGTTTGGATGTTAGTCTGCAGAGGTTTGCAGATGAATGGAACAAGCACCGGTCTGATTCACAAAGTGAAACCTCAGTCACTCAGTCAAGCACAAAATAAGCTAACCAAGCAACATAGCAACATTGAGATAGCCAGCAAGCATGGATACAGCTTTAACAACGGTTACATTTCAATCAAAATTCTGTATCACACAAGTGCCATGACAGTCTGATCAACAGAAGTTGAATTCAACCAAGGAAAACCCCTGTTGGTTTTACAACAGGTTCTTCCCTAAGCAAATGTCAATAAGGGAAGGGAACAGTGTACCGAGGGAGAAGTGTTTCAATTGGATTATTTTGTTTTCAAAGGAAGAAAACCTTTTCAAATTGAACTGACGTGAACATTTCAAGATAAGTTGAAACGTTCTGAAACAGGCACGGAGAAGGGCACTTGACCCTGGTTTGTCCTCAGAACAGTTCTTGAAGAGTTCAGTGGTGCTGTTGCTGTCACTTGTCATTACATCAGGCAGAGAGAGAGTGAGAGGGGGGAGAGAGAGGGGGATAAAACCAGACCTTACACCCACTTCATCTAACATGACCCCAGTAGTGAGAACACAACATTCATCAATAGTTCACAGCACAGAGACGTGTAGGTGTATTAGACACACACCTTCACAGTGATCCACATGCTACATCGGCAAGACGCCAGCGGCCTCATTTATAAAACGGACTTACGATCATTTGATCTTAAGTATGACTTACGCAGAAAACCACGTATAAGTAGTTATTTATAAAACCTTACTTTGACATGGAAATGATCTAACTCTACGTAAAGTCTAGACTTGGCGTAAGTGATTTTCCTGCTGGTTATGTAGAGGTATTGCCGTTTGGGACGATTATGCGTCCAAGCCTGTGGTGAACTTTGCATTTAGCTTTATGAACAATTTCTTAGGAATTATCAATTAAAGGTTTGAGGAATTAATTGCCAGACGCAAGTTGTTTTGAATTAAAAACTGGATGCGATGCTCTATAAATAGTGTTTCAAATTAGAAAAAAAGTAACCATGGCTGTTCTTGCATTATTGGAAAACATTGAAAACCGTGCTTTTAGAAGGGAGAGTTTTCAGAGACCGGAATGACTTTTTTGCCCATGGTGATCCATGGCTTATAAATCAATATAGTCTCCCAAGAAATGTTCTGTTAGATCTGTGCACGGATTTAGCCCCTAATCTGGAAAGGAAGACACTCGGTAATCATGCCATACCCGTATCTGTCCAAGTACTGTCCACTCTGGGATTCCTCGCTACTGGGACATTCCAGAGGGAAATGAGTGACAGATCGGGTATATCACAGCCATCATTCAGCCACATCCTGCCACAAGTGATCGCGGCAATTCTACACGTAATGTCCACGAGATACATTAGTTTCCCATTTACAGCCGACGAACAGACACGTGTTAAAGCTGAGTTTGTCGGCTCATTTACTTTCCCAGGGGTCATAGGTGCAGTTGACTGCACGCATATTGCCTTACGCGCACCGTCTGTAGATGAACATGTATATGTTAAAAGGAAGAATTTCCATTCATTTAATGTTCAGATCATCTGCGATGCCCGAATGCAACTACTCAATGTATGCTCCAAGTGGCCAGGGTCTATGCATGACTCATTCATTCTGCGCCACAGCAGAGTAGGCCTGCGTCTAGAAGCTGGTGAGAGTGGAGGCGGGTGGCTTCTCGGCGAGAAGTGTATAATAGCCTATTAACCGTGCAAAATAATGTAACACAACGGTTTTACCCTATCAGGTGACCGGGGCTATTACTGACTAAACCCTCATTTGTGCTAGCATTCTATAAGGGGAAATAGCTGATTGTAAGGCACGTTCAGGTGCCGTCAATTTTAAGTTAATTTGAGATTTATAGATCACAGGTGCGTAAGTTACAAATGGGCTTCTTAGAACCTGCGTAAGCAAGGTTTTTTATGCTCAGTATCTTTTATGAATCGAACTAAGCACACTGTCGGAAATGATCTTACAACTAATTTTAAGTATAAATCTAAGAACATTTTAAAAAATGAGGCCCCTGGGCCCTGTCTCTGTAGGGCCCTGTCTCTGTAGGGAGCCATTTGTAAGTCAATACTACAACACTGTAAACAGACATGTCAAACCTATGGCCAGCGGGCCGAAGGGGGTCCAATCCGGCCAACAGGTGGTTTGAGTAAAAAATATACAGTGGGAGCCAAAAGTTTCAAGGGTTTTTCTTTATTTGCACTATTTTTTACATTGTAGAATAAAAGTGAAGACATCAAAACTATGAAATAACACATATGGAATCATATAGTAAGCAAAAAAGTGTTTTATATTTTATATTTGAGATTCTTCAAAGTAGCCACCCTTTGCCTTGATGACAGCTTTGCACACTCAAGGCATTGTCTCAACCAGCTTCATGAGGACCGCCACAGGAATGGAAGACCCAGAAATACCTCTGCTGCAGAGGATAAGTTCATCAACTGTTCAGAGGAGACTGTGTGAATCAGACCTTCATGGTCGAATTTCTGCAAAGAAACCACTACTAAAGGACACCAATAAGAAGAAGATTTTGAATGAGTCGGACTGCAGTGAAGGAAAAGCAGCCAACAAGTGCTCAGCATATGTGGGAACTCCTTCAAGACTGATGGAAAAGCATCCAGGTGAAGCTGGTTGAGAGAATACCAAGAGTGTGCAAAGCTGTCATCAAGGCAAAGGGTGGCTATTTGAAGAATGTCAAATATAAAATATATTTTGATTTGGTTACTTCATGATTCCATATGTTTTATGTCATGGATTTTATGTCTTCACTTTTATTCTACAATGCAAATAAATTAAAACCCTTGAATAGTAATATTCCAAACTTTTGGCACCCAGTGTATATATATACTGTATATATTAAAGGAGAAAATGTTTTACCTATATTCCTACAGTTTCTTGACTGTCCAGCTCGCTAATAATCACTAGACAGAAAGGCAAAATCAATATTTTTGACGGAATGGAATATAACACATTTTCAGTGCGCCCTCCGGACATCATTGAAGACCGAATGCGGCCCCCGGGGCTAAATGAGTTCAACACCCCTTCTGTAAACTAATAAGCCAGCAAATTCCCCAAGTACCTCTCTCTCTCTGTCCCTCACTCTGCCTGCATCTGTCGATCTGTTGCTCTCTATTTCTCTCTCTCAGATTCCTGCTATGTAGCAAAAATGAGAAACAACTGAAGAAAAGAAAGTGCTGACTGAACTGTGTGTCAGACACAGAGACACCACACAGATCATTAGGATTGTGTGTAAGATACAGAGACACCACACTGATCAGTAAGACTGTGTGTCAGATACAGAGACACCATACTGATGAGTAGGACTGTGTGTCAGATACAGAGACACCACACTGATCAGTAAGACTGTGTGTCAGATACAGAGACACCATACTGATGAGTAGGACTGTGTGTCAGATACAGAGACACCACACTGACCATTAGGACTGATGTCAGATACAGAAACACCACACTGACTAGTAGGACTGTGTGTCAGATACAGAGACACCACACTGATCAGTAGGACTGTGTGTCAGATACAGAGACACCACACTGACCAGTAGGACTGTGTGTCAGATACAGAGACACCACACTGATCAGTAGGACTGTGTGTCAGATACAGAGACACCACACTGATCAGTAGGACTGTGTGTCAGATACAGAGACACCACACTAGAGTGGGTATCTGTATGCATTTTTCACAAGGACAGGTATTTCACACGTATATTTAACACACGTATGTGTGTACAGTAGTATAATGAGGCCCCAGGAGAGCGAAGTACTGTACTGTACCATAGGTGAACAATGGACAATCATTCATCTAGTATTATTCCCATTCATACTGGTTTACCAACACACACACAATTTATCAACAACTTTGTCTATCTAGAGGAAGCCCTAAGAGGAATATCGCTCCTCTCTCTGTCAGTGACAGATAAGGCAGAGATGGAGCTACGGGGTACAGTGCCATCCATCCCTTTGTGTTGTTCCTGACTGCTCTCAGGATTACTCAGTGAAACCTGGGACTCTGCGGATGTGTCTGGAAATCCTACTGCTGACAGAAATTAATTAATGAATGAATAGTATTGAAGTGAGAAATAGTCTACTGCTATGAACTGTACTTGGTGGGTTCATCTTATCAGACAAAACAGACTCTTTTATCCGGGACCAACATAACCAATGGTTAGTTTCCCTGAGAACCTGTCTGCACCTGTAATACATTGGTGCCTTCCAAAGCAGGTGTGAACAATCTGAGCACTGTAGGCTATTACTGTTCTATAGACTAGCCATGTTTTTAAGATATATATTTAATTTACCCAGATTTTTGGCCATCGTGTATTAGCCCAAAATTAATCTGTTAACATAATTTCATGAAGTAATGTGTAGAATAGGCTACATGTGCATCTCTCTCACACACCAATCACATCATATCTTTTCAGAGCTGATCTGATTGTTCAAACGACCAATTAGTGAAAAAAAGATCAGAATTGGGATGCCTGTGAAAACGCAGCCTTATATACAGATGTAGGATCTTAATTTGTTCACCCTGTTAAAGGAAAACATTCTTGCAATTATAGTGTATTTGAGGTTTAAAAATGCTTCTGAAGTTTGTCATTTCCACTTTGGAATTTCAGACTTGATTTTCACTTACGAAAAATGTGACAACCCCTACAAAAATTCCCATTAACTGTAATCAACGTAATAACTCAAATGTCCTGTTAATGCAGGGTTATTTTCCTGCTGAAGAAAACTGGCTCAGATTAAGATCCTACATTGGTAGACCTACCTGACGTTTATGAACACTTAGAAGAAAGCCTAGAATAAGACTACATTAATGAGTTGGTATAAGAGTGCATCCAGTGTTTTCGTGAAGCAGAATGTTACATAACTTCTGCGACAACAACAATGTAGACCTAAACAAGTTCTCCTGTCTTTCTCGCAGGAAATGTTTTTGTCTGTAAACACGATTTGGTGCTCACTCAACAGAGACATTCGTCAGAAATAATTCGGAGGTTACTGTAGGCCTTTGCATAACATGATATTAATCTTCTATAAATCTTTGACAGAAATTACATATTTGTTTGCCTACATTACAGTAGATAAGCCACCGGGCACCGGCGACAACGCGTTAACTATTTGCTCAACTAAAGAACACATTGGTTTCAACGCGCATGCATTATAATCCAGTAGCATTTTAGTTATATGTGTTCCTAAAATGTACAAAAGCTTATTGTTTAAGCACCTTTACCAGTAGGGTCCACTATGCAAGGTTTGGTAATGGTAGCCTAATAATAATGATTACAGATGATTATAGCCGCACATTATGCTGGCTATTGGACAGCCTTCTGTGTCCAGTGTGTCGGCTGCTGCGTGTTGCGAGGTAGCATGCAATGGGTTGATGGAACTAACAACGACAGTGTTACCTGCTTGTCAACCTAATGCAAAGAGAACTTCCACTGACAACAATATGTACGACGTGGGCATGAACGCGTGCGTAAAGCTCCACTGAACATGAAAACCGTAGGCTAAGCTTTACAACTCCCTACCTCTACAGCCAGTAGCCTATAATGTTTTTGCATTACCAAGGCTAAACTGCCAAACTGTAGAATGATAAGCATTGGTGTCAAAAGATGTACCTCTAAGAACCACGGCAAGCCTCGTGCATACATTCTATTTCACCATGTTCTATCGTAATCAATTTATCAAGAAATGTACAGGGTCAACTTTTAAAGCCTGACAATATGCATAGCAAAGCCCCATCCATGCCTCTCCTGAGTCTTGCAATGTATCTCTTCTCCGATAGCAGCTCCTAGTGTGACTGCCCCGGACGCTCATGAACTTTCCCCATTGCCGCGGTCGCAACCCCCCCGCCCCCCACCCTCCCCCTCACATGAATAAAACTTACTTTTCTCTGGCTTGGCTGTCGGACGGCACGTTGTTACTCTTGCCTTTGGCGTACATGCTTGCAGAGAGTTCCGATTGTCACGCACCTGTCAACCCATCACAACCTCCCTGGGTCCAGCCCCGTCACCATGGTGACACAAGCAGCGTCGCTTGCCATTGGTTTGTCCTGGTATTTGAGCACGCCCATTTTCTGTGGTAAGCGCCAGTGACTGACAGTTGGCAAGCCACGCCCCCCCCCCCCCCTCCCCCGCCTCTCTCTCTCCTTCCGCCTGTCTTGGCTATGTGTGTGTTGGAAAGGTGCTGCCTGGCTCTCCCTGGCGCACACACACACGCACATTTACACACAGAGAAGCACACACTCACGCACCCTCACAGACAGACACACACAAACACACTCAAGCATGCACACTCACACACGCTCTCTCTCTCTGCTCTCTCTTTTTCTCACATACACTCAACACACACACACACACACATCCACACTCCCTCCATTCTCCTCTCAGTGCAAGGGGGGATTTGAAACCGTCCGAATAGGATTTTAAACAACTGGCTGTTCCTTTTATAGACAATCACACCCTCTACCGACGCACAGATAGCGCATTGCGCAAACAACCCTCACAAATATGAACTGGAATTATGAGTCTATTACATAGCCAATGACGAACTTGAGAATGGGTGTAGAATGGGAAGAGACTGGCAAACAGAGGGTCAGTGGCTAGCGATCCAAAAACATTATGTAGTGCTGTTGTATCCCCTCCTCATGGAGAAAAACATGTGTTAGCCAAACAATGTCAGACTAACAATGAAATACATTATTTTCACAATAGCTACATTTTGAATAATCCACCTTGGTAGGCTACTCATCTCATGTCTGTTGTTTTCAGTTCAATCCATTAACGACAATAGTATAGATCACTGCACATTCTCAGATGCTTCAAGTCGACACCTTGTGAATTACTGAAACTGGGAGCAACAGAAGTGTTGTGAAAAGAAACGATCACAGACGTATTTGTTCATACGTGTCCCCTCTCATCAGTTGGTTACCAATGGAGTTGTGTAATACAAATCTTACTATCTCGTCCCATTTAAAGTAAAATAAGGTATCCGGTCTGAAACCTATGTATTGCCGTATGTAACCTATATACCTTGGAAGAGATGAAACGCTAAGTAATGCTGACCGCAGACTAACATCCAGGGTTCACTTCACTGTCATATTGTACTTATTGCAAATCCACTGAGAGACAGAGATGGCTTTAAAATGAATGCCTCTGCAAATTTGGACCTAGTACTGTACTGTACATAACTGAAACATATGAAGTGCTGCATCCCAATGGCTAGACTCTGGAGAATGACTGCTCCTTTTGTGTTTGTGTGTGTGCACCTGTATCTGTGCCTTTGTGTGTGTGTGCCTTTGTGTTTGTGTGTGTGAGTGTGTGTTATCAAGGGCACAGCACAGGGCAGCAGTGTTTACCCTTATGTAATGCTCCGGCGATGTGACCCAGTTGGAATGGATGCACACTGTCTGACTCTTTCTGTCCTCTCTCTGCACCCTCTCTCTTTCGCTCTGTCTCTCACTCTTTCCCTCTCTGTCCCCCCCCCAACACCCCACACCCCTCTCTCTCTCTCTCTCTCTCTCCCTCTCTCCCTATATACAGTATAGTGAACCTCATCCCTCAGGAGAGAGACAGTGGTTATATTTCAGACTAGCAGAACTTTCAGTTTTGGGATGAGTGCCTTGGGGGTCGATCGCCATGACAACGAATCACAGGCGACAACAGTGTGTTTGAGAAGATAGAGAGGAGGAGATGAGGAGAGGAGGGGGAAATGAGAAGGGGGGTGTGGAGTTCATATTATATAAAGGCATATTTGGAGAAAAGACAGCAACAGTTCACAATATTTAAGGCATGAATAAAAATTATGCTTGTGCCAATGGTCATGCACTTATGGGCATTTACATGTGAAGTTCATAGGAGCATGTAAACTTGGGTGTCAAATGAAAGCTGAGTCTATATTTTTTAGAAATTAATGCATATATACATTTAAAAAATGTTCCATCCTAACATTTTGGATTAAGCAAAGGCTTTGATTTCTGGTCAAACAGATGGAAAAGGGGTCTTAGACAACATTTACCAGAACAAATCTTAAAAGGTATTAGAAATACATCAAAACACAATAATGTTGAAGTAAAGACCCCTGCCAACTAATATCAACACGTTCAGTATTTAGTTTTGAATAAATAATTTTCCTTCTGCAAATTTAAGAAACATTGCCTTGTGCCAAAAACCCACGTATCTTTAAGATATTATTTTTATTTCTCTCCCTCATAAGGAGGAAGGATAATGATAGTTCACAGAAGTAACAATAAAGGTAGACCTACCAATTAGTTATAGTGTTTGTTTATGAATTATTAAGTGATTAAAACTTGTAATTCTCTTACCAAATCGGTAACAGAATTACTGCAATACACTTTACCCCTACCTATATGTACAAATTACCTCGACTCACCTGTACCCCCGCACATTGACTCGGTACCGGTACCACCTGTATATAGTCTCCGCACATTGACTCGGTACCGGTACCCCCTGTATATAGTCTCCGCACATTGACTCGGTACCGGTACCCCCTGTATATAGTCTCCGCACATTGACTCGGTACCGGTACCCCCTGTATATAGTCTCATTATTGTTCTTTTATTGTGTTATTTTTTATATATTTCTTTACTTTAGTTATTTAGTCAATATTTTCTTAACTATTTTCTTAAAACTGCATTGTTGGTTAAGGGCTTGTAAGCATTTCTCAGTAAGGTCTACACCTGTTGTATTCGGCGCATGTAACAAATCTAATTTGATAAGATTTTTTATTTGAATTGGCTACGATGGGAAAAGGAAACCTTTTTTTCTTCTCATTCTGTCATCTGGGGGTCAAAGCAAGACTGTGAAAAAAGTCTGGACAACCCCTCACTCTCCCTCTCTCTCTCTGCCTCTCTCTCTCTCCAGTTGATGTCACCTCTCCCGGCTCTTACTGACACCTACCATGACACCTACCACCAACCCTCTTTCCATTTACTGTAACCAGCATCCTCACCCACTGAGCACTAACCGACACCGGACGTCCATGGCCGTTGAAAAATAGTTGAAATTTGGTCAGTCTGCCCTGGCCGGACCAAATCTGAAATAATCATAGATGTCTATGTTTCACAAGTTTAGACAGCACAGTACAGTAGAGTACAGTAGACAACAGTACAGAGTACTGAACAGTAGAGTAAAATAAAGAAAAGTAGAGTTCAGTGCGTAGAGTACAGTATAATGTACTGTATTGTACTGTACTGTATGGTACATATCTACTTTACTGTACTCTACTGTACTGAACTCTACCTTACAGTGCTGTGCTGTGCTGTACCACTGTGATTTCCAAACTTAGATGTCTATGATTGGTTCAGATTTGGTCTGGTCCGGAACAACCAAATGTGGTCTTGTTTGGAGGCAGTGCTCATTACAATAATAGCCAGTGTGTAGAATAATACCCAAATATGCAAAAGAAGGATATTGGATATTTCTACCTTTGTGTACCTATTCAGGATACATCACCATGAAGCAGGGTTGTAGTAGGCTAGTCGAGAATGGTCTCGAGTTCGGTCTCGAGACCAAACATCGAGTGCCTCTGTCAGCATCCTGTTTCCTGTTGTTTGTCTCCGGGCCTCTAGAGGTCCCTGTGTTCCCCTCTGCTTTAGTTCTTCTTGTTAGCGTTATCCAGGTCACCTGTGTCTTGTTTCCCCTAGAGTATTTAAGCTGTGTTTTTTCCCCTTGTTCCTCACTCGGTTTTTGAGTCCTGGCTCTGTGTCTCCTTGCTGTGATTTTTGAGTCCTTCCAAGTCACCTAAGCTATTCCAAGTAAGCTATTCTGAGTTATTTGATTGTGTTTTTCTCCCCTCGTGGAGTTATTTTATTTCTCTCCTGTTCCTTTTATTTTTGGATATCTGTTTTTTATACCTCTTTGTGAGAATAACTTTTGTTGGATTTTTTTGGACTCGCAAAGTACCTTTTTTTTAATAAATCTACTTTGCCTGGAGTTTTGCCTTGAGTGTTTCGTTTGGGTCCTACATTATCACCTCTGTGGCTAAGTGGTAGAACACTCACTCTCCACACCTGAGACCTGGGTTCGAGTCCAGCTTGTGACAGCCTCAGTCTTGTCTCAGTCTCTTTTTACGAGACCTCGTAATTTCTTCCCACCAGCAGAGACCAGTGGAGTAAAAAACTCAAACATCAGCTTCCATTCATATAGCACATAAAAGCGTTTTTTCAGGCCAAACATATACACTCCTGTCTTGAAACATTAATATCTTATCGCCTATTGAAACCTGGGATTCCTACTTTACTCATAACATTATTTTCCTTTACTTTCACTGCAAAATATCCTCAAACTTTGTCAAGTAAAATTTCCTTTACTTGGTGGTAAGGAAGAGTGAGGGGAACTGTTGGAAAGTTGTGTGCTCACTATTAGTAAGGGGAAATTGGGGGAAATTGTAACATTCTTTATATCTAATATAGACATTTGCGCAGTGGCGAACCTATTGGACCTAGGCTTTCAGTGTGCGACAGGCTCGTGATGGTGAAAGGACCGTTATGGTATGGGCAGCCATAAACTACCAACAACGAACACAATTGCACTTTATCGAAGGCAATTTGAATGCACAGAAATACAGTGACGAGATCCTGAGGCCCATTATGAGGCCTCAGGATGTGTCATGACGTTGCCCTGTTGAGGGAGGTTTATGACCCCCCACCATAAATACCTTTTTTTGTCTCTCTCTCCACTCTACAGTAGGGACTGTTGGATAGCCTTTGTTAACACAGAGAAAGACTGGTAGTCTGGTAACATCCAAAAGGTTGAAGAACGGCACAATATTTCTCTTTCTCAACCAGTTGAAAGTGTCCGTTGGTACTTAAAGAACACGATGTCAGACCAGTTGTTGTTTGATATAAACACATGATTGAATCTTTGAGAGTCTACACGTTCTAGAATTGTTTGGATAGTAAAACTTAGGCCAAGTCAGAGTCCACACCCAAGTGAACAGACATTGTTTGAGAACTATGAAACACGCCCTTCTCTCCCCCAGTACAAAAGCCTGTTGACGAAAGTCAAGCCCAGTTCCCTAGGACTGTTGTCCATGCATTTAAAAAGGGCTAAATTGAACTACAACTCTATCTAATGAAAGTCCAGATAACGTGGAGATGACAATCGCCACGTGAAGATTGTGAATTTCGATAAAACCAGCCGCTCTTTCATTTCCCCCTCCCACTTTACTTTGTGTAACCAGCCGTCATATCAAGTTAGTCCATTATGGACTTTTCATGACATGATTAGCAATCACTGTATGATCTATCCTGTTGTATATACTGTATATGTAATTCTGTGTGTTTATTTAGCTAGTTAGTAAATAACTTATTAAGCCAATTTGTGTAATGCTGATTCAATCTCTTCGCTAGGGTTTTGTGCAGACTTAGGTCTTACAATCATCAGGATGTGACTGATAAGATGACTCTGTAAACAACAGATTCCAGTGGTGCCCCAGGTTATTAACTATTTAATTCTTGCATGATTTAATTCAGTCACGTAATCAATTAAATGTTAAAATAGCATGTCACAAAATTAATAAAATCCAATGTTACAGGTGCATATCTGTATTCCCAGTCATGTGAAATCCATAGATTAGGGCCTTATGTATTTATTTTACAGCTTTTCTCAGTCGCTTTGGTACATTTCTCGAATCATTCTTAACATTTGCAAACCAGTAAGTCGATTTCTCAAAACAATTATTACAAACAGCACAACACAATGGATGACCTGCAAAAGCCTGTAACTTGCTCAAAATCTCTAGTCCATTCCTCAAAAGTAAATCTTTATGTCAATGAACATGTCAGTGACATCAGATTGTCAAGTCCTTGTGTCATTGTTCACAAAGAAGATGCTTAGTTTTGTCTAAAAGCTTAGTCGTGTTGTCAATATAAAACTGTACTCTTTAGGTATTTTCTGATGTACACTATGGCTACATTTTTTATGACAATGATTGAAAATGCACAAGGCTGCACTTTTTCTGTATGGAATTTATACATTTCAACAGGACAAAGTCACACATTCCTTTATGTGAGATTAGGATTGCAAGAGATTGGACAGGATTCACATTTATGCTTTTATTTTTGGTTTTCAACAAATTACAGTGTCATTGCGATTCAGAAAGAAAAACACAAAACTATTTTATAGCACAAAGAAAAACAATACTATGTCAACATTCCTTTCAAATGGTACATGGTACAGCTGTTTCATGCTCATATGGTTTCTTTTCAGCACCCTGTCGATAGTTGAGATGCTAACAACATTGTTGTCTTCTATAATGGCACTCTGAATCTCCTTTAGTCTAATGGCATTATTCTCTCTGACCATGGTGCAAATAGCCTCCTGCTGTTGAGGTGTGAGAAGAGGTTAATCTGGTTGATCATTGTTTGATCTAATGTTTCACACAATCCCCTTCATTAGTGGAAGTCAAGATTCAAGAGAAATTCATCAATTCTGGACAAATTCACAACAACAATCTGTAAGAACAATTGGAATGTACTGTATGGAAAACTTGCTTGACCGATTATGACAATGAGTTCAACCATTTTGCAATTAAAGACATATTCAATGAACTTATGCCTAGATGTTTTGGGAAGTAAGACAATTCAACAGACATCCAGTATATTATATTTTGATCAACATGACATAAGCAATTGATCATGTAAAAAACAGCAGACAATTGTACATGATCAATTGCATGCATGTACAAAAGCAATTGCAATTTGACCAAAACAATGATAAATTGCTCTTATCTTGTGCACAAGTGACTAGATCATGTGAAGGTTGAACAAGCAGTTTTGAGAGTGTCAGTTGTGATCTGAAAAATGTACCAAAGTGACTGAGAAAAACTGTAATTGACTGAGTTCCTCATATGAACTGGAACTCAGTAACATCTTTGAAATTGTTGCATGTTTCATTAATATTTTTGTTCAGAATAAATGTTGACTGCAGTATAGGCCTACCTGACAGAATGATTTAATAATGCTGAGGGCAATTGTTTTGCTCAATTTAATTAAAGACCAACTACACCCTCCCAAAATGTATATATTTTATTTTTCCCAGACCTCAAAAAAGGTCCCATGATGTGGTTTAAGCATTGTTGTGGACTTTGAACATCACATTTTTGTCATTTTGTTTATTTAAAGAAAGAGTGATTTTGAAAATCTGAATAATCTATAGGAACACACAGGTTGCCTTTCCTTCACACAGGACCCACGTCTCCAGGCACCACTATACCACTGCATAGGGCTGATGGAAAGACAGCAGTCCATTCACTCTGCCATAATAAGCCGGTACTTCACATTCATAAGAATATAAAAACACAACCATTAGTCATTTCACAATCGAAATGTACAACTATTACTTCCAATTGCAAAAAACATTAAAGTAACCAGTGATCTAAAGCTTAAATGCAACAATGTTTCACATAAGTTATTTTCAAAGAGATGGCTAAGAACAGCATATGAACACAAGAGAGAAGCTAATAAATTAGCAATAACATCCTCTTCGATAACACCTGCTTCAGCCGCTGCAGACTAGCCTACAACAACAGCTAGCTAGACCGTGGGAAGACTAGTGCTCGCTATTGCACAGTGACCTGTTGGCCTTTGAGAAGGCAAACGTTTCCATACGTTTTTGTTAAAACGGTTCCACCCATTACAAGTCAAAATAATTGGTTGATTTCACTGTCACTCCAAGAGGTTGCCCTAATACAGTTGGATGGCAGATGCCGTCTATCAAGCTTCTGACGGCCTGCCAATGGCTAATTTAGCTAGCTAGAATTATCTCCCCAGAGAACACCAAAGAATAATCCTGATTGGATATTTTTTTTCTCTTCAGTGTTACCCCTTTCCTTTCTAACAAAAACTGAAGAGATTAAATCAGAACATCATTAAAATAATAATATAATTATTACTATTTGTAATTTTTTGTATAAATCCTCAGCCTTTCTCTGAAAGCCTAGAAGGCCTGCATTGTTCCCCACTGTGTTTAGATAGATAGATAGATAGATAGATAGATAGATAGATAGATAGATAGATAGATAGATAGATAGATAGATAGATAGATAGATAGATAGATAGATAGATAGATAGATAGATAGATAGATAGATAGATAGATAGATAGATAGATAGATAGATAGATAGATAGATAGATAGATAGATAGATAGATAGATAGATAGATAGATAGATAGATAGATAGATAGATTTTCAAGTAGATTTAAATCAAAGCTATAACTCTGCCACTCAGGAACATTCACTGGTAAGCAACTCCAGTGTCAATTTTTTTTAGGTTATTGTCCTGCTGAAAGGTGAATTCATCTCCCAGTGTCTGGTGGAAAGCAGACTGAACCAGGTTTTCCTCTAGCATTTTGCCTGTGCTTAGCTCTATTCCATTTGGGTTAGTAAACAATTGTAGAATGGCTCTATTTGCCCTCAGCATGCATTTTCTCACCATTCAAAATGACTAAAGAATCCATATGTTCTTCTGAAATATGAACTAAGAAATACTGGACATTTTGAACTCTTATTATGGCGACGATTTGACAAAATTACTGTCATGGTCTTGAATTGGACTCACATTTTTCTTGACTCAGTCTTGGACCTCTCGTCCCTCTCCCGGTCTCGGTCTTGACTCTGTCTCACCCCTCTCCGGTCTTGGTCTTGACTTGGACTCGATTCGCTCCAACCTTGATCTTGAATTGGTTTCGCTTTAGATGGTCTCGAACACAACACTGCCATTAAGAGAATTATATTCATATCCATAATTATGTATTTCTGTATAGTAGAGATCAGGGACCCATGATGTAATTCCATTACCTTAATTTTGTTACTGGATGTAAATCAATTTCACCTACTGTAGTTCAATAAGCAAAATAATTTGCAGATAATGCAGTCTAATCTACTAGAATATCTATAGTATTCATACCCCTTGTGTTAGAGCCTGAATTCAAAATGGATAAAAAATATAATAATGCTCACCCATCTACACACAATACCCCATAATGACAAAGACATGTTTTTAGAAACGTTTGCAAATGTATTTAAAATGAAATACAGTAAAATCTAATTTACATAAGTATTCACACCCCTGAGTCAATACATTAGAATCAGGAGCAGAGCGTGGTTGATCGAAAGGGACCACCATAAACCCATAGAGGGGCCCTGTGAGGAGTCCCGTCGAGGCTGCTGGAGTAATGGTGTGAGGCCTGGCATCTGCAGATACACACCATCATCTGTGACCTTCCCATTGACTGTGGCCTTCTGTAATCCCTGGGCCTGCGGTGGCTATCAGAGCTAAGCCTCAGCACGTCACACTACAGCTCCAGTTAACGCTCAGAACAGACACTGGAGAGAAATCCATCCGCTACAGAGAGAGAGAGCCTGCGTCCCAAATTATTTCTCTCTCTCTCTCTCCCTCTCTCCTTCTCTCCCTCTCTCCTCTCTCTCTCTCTCTCTCTCTCTCTCTCTCTCTCTCTCTCTCTCTCTCTCTCTCTCTCTCTCTCTCTCTGTAGTGGATGGCTTCCTCTCCAGTGTGGCTGTTCTGTTGTGAGTAGCGCACTATATAGGGAATAGGGTGACATTTGGGACACAGCCAGAGAGGCGTGATGCCTGCATGGAGACTAACAGTCACAAAGGAAAGGGAATGTTCAGACTCACAACCATCCCAAAGACACACGTACTTTAAGTGCTAAAGATTCTATTTTATACTGATAGTAAATCATGCTGTGAACAGGTTACATGTTGAGGGTTCAATACTTGACTTCAATGCAATTGTTATCTAGTTCATTTTGGACCCTTCTGCAATAAAGAAAAATAATAGTCAAACTTAATTTATATCCTCTGGTTTTTAACCCACACGCTTACATTGTGGTTTGAAGGGTGAAACTAGCTCTATTCCATTATAATTCTACCATAATGTATTAAGCATCGGTAACAGGCGCCATAGCAACAGTGAAATTGACTCAGGATAACAGGATTGTTATTGAGAAAAGAACCAAATCATCTGTGTATCTATATTTGGATCAAGTTATCTTACCCACCAGATTCTCCTCCTGAAATTACATGGGAATAGGCAAATAAACAATGATGTGAACAGTCTGAGATAGGTTGTCTCTCTTGCCCCCTCCCACCATCCCCCTCTGTCTTATCGCTGTCACTTTTTTCATTTTTTGTTTGTTTCACTCTCCCTTACACCCAAACCCCCCCCCCACGTTTCAGTAGGCTGAGGTGACCTGCCACTGCAAAATGAGCGACAGCGAATAAAGACAGTGAGGGTGAGACACCATCTTCTACATTCATCAGTAGAGTCTCCCCCCCTTTGTTTTCCACCAAGTCACCGTCAGCAAAACCCAACCACAGTCTTGTCTGAGGTCATCTATTTCAGGGCGTCGAGACACTTCAGACTGCCCCTTACAAACACGTCAACTTTTATATTTAGATTTGGGGAACAGTTAGACGTCATAATGTGGGCACAGACCAAGATACGGACACAATGGATCTGTCTTCTGTCTTTCAACAACTGCTGCAACATTTGGCAAACAGCCATTATTTACCGAGCGGGTAGATATTTGATCATACTGTATATTTCCACTGAGAGTGACTGTTAGCAAGGACGCTAATTAGCAAACAATTAAGCGCTCACATAAAGAGCTACTGGAGATTAATTGCCACTGAAATTTACAAGAGCTTCAGGCTCTGTAAATAATTTAGCTTGTACAATAATGCAGTGTCTTCATTTGGTTAAACACACAAAAGACACAATGGAGAATGTGTCATTGTTTCATTTTTACCCCTATGACTTGATTCCAGGACCTACGTATGTTCAGTTAAAGAATGCTGGCACAACCTAAGTTTTGGGTAAGCTGTATGTCTCTGGGTTAACATATCAATCAACTGACATAAATAGGTTATTATTACATGTTCAGAGGCGAAAGTAGTAGCTAGTCTTATAGTACGATATTGACAGGTATCTTTAGAGGAAGAAAGGAAGAGCATTTAACGGGGCATCAGCCCAGGGCTGTTAGTCACTTCAGGCGATCTATGAGGATGTGTGGTCTTCTGGAAGTGGATGTCACAGTATGGGGCGTCTTGAAACTGCCTGCTCTAAACTACTTTTGCTGTTCTCCCCTCTCCCTCTCCTCCCTCCGCTCACAGTGTCTCTACCGGAAGCTCCAGAGTGTTTTTTGGGGGAGGATGGCGGGAAAATTACAGCCAGAGCTTCCTCTCTGTGACTGTGCTCATGCTGGTTATTGTATTAACTGGACAACGGGCAAGCAGAGAAAATGTGTTTTCTTTTAACCTTTTACTCAGTTTAGCTCCAGAAAGTGTACTTGGATGTGTACATGTTTGGTCTCTAAAAGCACCCATGTTGTAACATTCTACAGCACAATGGCTGCCTGTAAACTGTCATTGTGGTAACAAAGGCTGCCGATTGATATGTGCATTTTTATATTGAGTACTGCACTATTGGGTAGGGCTTGCAAGTTCAGCATTGTGCATGTGACAAACAAAACTTGAACTTTAAACATTCCTGAGTTATTACTGGTAGCAAGTTCATAATTAGTGTGGTTTACTGGTCCCTTGTTGTGAAATGCTCAAAGACAGAAGTTCCAGGGAGACTGTATTCAGTATTCAGTGCCTGAGCCAATAGAAAAGCCAAAGATGGGCTATAACTTCTAAAGAGTGTATATAGTCTTGTTACAGTCTGTTCACACGAACAATTGTGCAGCCTTCAGAAGATCAGTGCCCCAACGCTTTATTACTGTCTGTGCTCACTGATGATTTATAGGATACTGTCTGTGTGCTGTTTGTGTGTTGACTGTGTGCTGTCTGTGTGCTGTCTGTTGACTGTGTGCTGTCTGTTGACTGCATGCTGGCGATTTACAGAAATACAAGCAACTAATGGACTCCATGGTCCTAATAGAAACTGACACCTGAGAGCATCTGTAAAGTCTGAAATAGGCTTACTGTAAAGTCTGAAATAGGCTTACTGTAAAGTCTGAAATAGGCTAACTGAAAAGTCTGTCAAGTAGTGTCTGCCTGTCTTACCTGTCTGCATTCTCAGCTGTACAGTGTAGGCTACGTCTCTGGGAAAGCCATTTTGGGAAGAACCTTAAAACTCAGTGCCATCAGCTCAACTTGTCACTTCTCCATCACACTGGTGTAAATGCGCTTTAACAGTTCCCCAAAATTTACAGTGGGGTTTATTAGCGTGTAGTGATTCTCTGTAGGCCGTTCCCTCTCTCTGATCAGCGTTTAACAGCACTGCAGGGTTGAGAGGGCAGCATCTGTATCAAACGCTTTTGGAGGAGTGGAGAACATGAGGATGGGGGGATTCTTTCCCCTCCTTTCTGGTTTATCATGCTAATTCAGACTGTAATTAAGCATCTGTTTAACAAGCTATTATTGGAGGTCCTCTAGTGTTTCTGAACAGATGTTCAGACATCATTGGGACTATATGACTTTATCTATAATGGAACTGAAGCACCATAGTGTTTGCTGTGTATGGTCATGCATAGCACAGCATTCATACATAATCTGTTCATCTATGAAACTACCAAAATCTTTCTCTAGGATGGTAATATGTGCTGACAGTGTCAATATAGAATGGCAATCTGAAAATTGAAAACTAAGACAGTCTAATGAACACACATCTCATTGTGATCATGGTGAAATTACTGTGAGAAATTCTTCTTGGGGGGTCAGGTAGCAAAGTTTGTGATTTCACTTTTGAACCCATAAGCCTAATAAGTTTTGGAGGGGTTGGGATCAAAGCAGAAGATTCACTTCTGAAGACTGCAAGGAGTATGGGTCATTAAAATCTTCTTCTTCTTCTTCTTCTTCTTCTTCTTCTTCTTCTTCTTCTTCTTCTTCTTCTTCTTCTTCTTCTTCTTCTTCTTCTTCTTCTTCTTCTTCTTCTTCTTCTAATTATAAAACAGCTACATGTGTTGCCAGAGGCAAATGGAATCCTATAGTCTTACTATTGAGAAATGTTTCTTCTCTTATTTTTACTCTTTGGGTGAAAATCCAAACCTCCCTTTTAAAACATACAAAACAGCATATTCCAGTTATTGGTGGAACTCATTTTCTGTGTTAATTACATTGCCGAGATGAAATAGTATTGCGTCCTGGGAGTCAGCACAGAAAAGGCCAGTGGAAAAACTCCCATTACAATTAGATGTATGCACAGCCTTCTTTTGAATTCTAGGCAGGTTTTCTGTTGGTGAAATTCCTGATGATCTGAGACGGACCGAGCGTGCACTGGGTGCTAATGTGCCAGACGGAACATCGGAGCGTCGGAGTGCCAGGCGGGCAACCGCAGAGAACTCTGGGCAATAAAGCTGCAGATGAGTGTGTGTGTGTGTGTGTGTGTGTGTGTGTGTGTGTGTGTGTGTGTGTGCGCGTGTGCGTGAGTATGTGTGTGCGTGCGCATGTCTGAGTTAGTGTGTTCTCACTCACAGCTGTTCCTTATCTCTCCTCTCTGTCTCGTCCTTAGTGCAGATGTCTAATGCAGACAGGCCAGGGCCTGGGGGTGTAGCCCAGGTTTGGTTGGAGGTTGCCCAGGTTAGAGTGCCCTTTGGCTTGGCTATCCTATCTCCCCTCTCCAGGCCTGGATGATGGATGAGTTATGGATGGAGCTCAGGACAGGACGTTGTCCCTGTTCTCTCTTCTCCTCCTCTATAACCGGACGTTCATTCCTGGAATTCCCTTCTTCCTTAACGTTAACAAAAGGAGCACCAGAAGTCCTTCAGTGGATAAGATGGTCACAGGCTGGAGTTCAATTGAATCTGGAAATGCTAAGTTTACGCAGCAATTTACTACTGCCTGCACGCACATATGCTTCTTGTTTCCGAAAACTGTGGAAGCATCTGAGCCTTTGACCAGGGGGAAAATAACTACTGTATAAATACAGGAATGCGGGTTTGATTCAATTGGGCCCATGGTTCCACATAATCTGGTTCTGGGAGCATTCATGTCTTTCAGATGAGTGGTTTTAATACCGCCTGTTTTTTTTTTACTGTCCCTAATGCCTCTCAATGTGATCAAGTAATTTTCCAAACAGGAAACGTAAAACTTAAGGAGGGACAACAGTGTTTCCCTTAGGAGATGGATCTCTGTCTGCACTGATTCATAAAGTACAGGCTGAGAGTCTGAGGAGGTCGACTGGACTTGATTTCAAGGATCCCCAGATGGGGAGCCGTGGACATACATTTTGAAACAGCAGGACAGCTCAAGAAAAAAAAGAGAGACCTAGCGTCCATGTACACTCCATGTAGGAAAGAGAGACCTAGCGTGCATGTACACTCCATGTAGGAAAGAGAGACCTAGCGTCCATGTACACTCCATGTAGGAAAGAGAGACCTAGCGTCCATGTACACTCCATGTAGGAAAGAGAGAGCTAGCATCCATGCACACTCCATGTAGGAAAGCGCTACAAGCCCTAAATGGGACATTGTTGTGTAGTACTGATATCCTGAAAGTTGTTTGTGCATCTTGGGATCACCAACAAGTAACAAGCAACCATCCCAAATGTGTGTCCACTGTATCTGTGTGCATGTGAGCCTGTTTTGTAGTTTGTATTGTGAAGTGCTAATCCATAACAGTTCCATAGGCTACACACACACACACATGCAGGTCATTAAAAACCCATACATACCAACCCTGTGTTTACTGAATGGAGTAAATACCATCACATGCCAGGATCTTTTCCCTTGGTGACTAAAAACGTATGTGCAGATAGACCAGCTTTGATACTTTGTACAGTAAGTTCTGTATTCCTTCATCCATCCATTCACTTTCTTCTGTCCCTTCAGCACTCAGCCTATCATATTCAGCTAGGTAGGCCATCTGATTTTAAGCAGGTTTAAATAGATAAGTCTGTCAATACAAAAGACCTTCATAGAATAAATGTTCACAGACAATTCAAAACACATCAGTGCCTTCTGGGGAAATCCTATCACATCTGTGAAGCCATCCGTTTGCACACACACACACACACACACACACACACACACACACACACACACACACACACACACACACACACACACACACACACACACACACACACACACAATGGAGTGATTAGCCCCAGAGAGCATAGGGAGAGCCCTTTACCCAGGGTACACCACAGTCTGCCCAGCCACCACTCTGGAAAATCATACTAATGCTGGAGCAGAATTGTATGTGTCGTGTCTGTTATTGCACACCCACTTGTCTGTGTGTGTGTGCGTGTGTGTGTGTGTGTGTCATACACTCCACTGCCTAAAAGCGTTAAAGAGAAAGCACAGTCTTTAGGCTTTTGACGACAACTAACAAGCTGAGAACATGGACAACACGACTACTTTTTTATACAAGCAAAGAATAACAAAGTACTGTTACTTCACTAGAGGTATCAGAAATATGTCTTTATATTAGTCTTATATAAGCCCCGTTTACTCTTCAAAGTGTATTTGTCATGTACAGGACACAACAAGTGTAAAACAGTACAGTTAAATTCTTACTTCAGAGCTCTTTTCCCAACAATGCAACATCTATTCTTTGACAGTATCCTGAAAATAACAGACATATGTAAAGGGTTTCCATTTCATAACATAATTCACCTTTTGACCCTCTATCTGAAAAAGTGTCCTCTCTTCCTGGGTGACTCGTTAGGTGATATACACAAATATTCAGGTGCTATGGCAGGCTCCTCTCCTGTTGCAGTTGGTTGTACACCTGGGGTGTATTCATTTGTCGGATTACGTTGCAAAATGTTTGATCTGTTGCAAAAAAAAATTCAATGGAAACCGTTTACTCCAAACTGAAAATGTTTTGCTACAAAAACAAGAGTTTCTATTGGACAAATTCAGGTAGGTCCATCCCCAGTTTGTTTGCTTCCGTTTGGTTCTTAGAGTAAACTGTAAATGGTTTCTGTTTCAAAACGTTTTTCAGCAGACTAAATGTTTTGCAACGGAATCTGACTAATCAATGAACCCCTGTCGTGAGTATGAGCTGGCGGAGGATGCAAATGTTTGGAGAGAATTAATACAACTTGGCTAACCTAGTCAAGGTCACTGATAGCCACTCTAGCACAGATGGGATTGCAAATGTTCATAAACGCATGCAAAAAAACATAACCACTATTTCAAACATGCATCTATGGTTGGATCTTTTGACGATATATTAGCAGCAAAGATAAAACATTGCAATACTTCCATACAGGCAGATGTTACCGTAATCGCATGTCATTGTTCCGAGATTACCAATTGGCTTTTGATCGACTCCTCGCGTCCTCTCCTGCGTCCTCTCCTTGCCTCCTTTTGAAAAAGAAATTACGGTAACTGAGAAGAGGATACGAGGAGAGGAAATGTGGGGAAAAAATGTGCTTGTATGAAATTAGACTCTCCTTCTCCACTAGTGCGTCGTCAGGAAAATTACGTTTACAGAGGAGGAATCCCAAAATGCATGGGTAAAATGGTATAAAGAAATGCAGCTACATTTTATTGATAAAAGAATAAGTGGGTTATCGCTTTTAAATGTGTGCACGCTTTTATCCTCAGAGAAAACAACAGCTGATTCAATGGGGGCGTGGCGGATTTTAAAACACTCCCACAATAGCTGTCAGGAGGATGCGCTATGTATCCTTGGCCAAAAAAGGCAATCGTGGAGAGGAGCAAAGTTCTCCATTCACCTTTTAACGAATTTACACTCTCTTACATATTGGGACCACTTGGTCACAGAGGAGAGGAGAACAGAGAAGAAGACAGACTTTTTCCCAATTGAGAATCTCCCTATGCTCTCCATACTGTGCATTCCCACTTCCTGGTCACCTGTCTGCCTAGACGTGACCAGGGACCCATGACCCAACATAAAGTGCCCTCTAGTGTACAAATGATGTGGTAAATCAAATGATGTGGTAAAGTGAAAGCTTTTTTTTTAAATTAGTAAATTAGGTGAAAATGAAATATAGAAATATAACATTTACATAAGTATTCATGCCTTAGAGTCAATACATGTTAGAATCACCTTTGACAGCTGTAATCGCTTTCTGGTTAAGACTGTAAGCGCTTGTCTCACCTGGATTGTACAATATTTGCACATTATTATTATACAGACCAGGTTTTCCTCTAGGATTTTGCCTGTACTTAGATCTTTTCCTGTTCTTTTTATCCTGAAAAACTCCCTAGTCCTTGCCGATGACAAGCATACCCATAACATGATGCAGCCACCACCATGATTGAAAATATGAAGAGTGGTACTCAGTGATGTGTTGTGTTGGATTTGCCCAAAACATAACACTTTGTATTCAGGATACAAAGTCAATTTCTTTGACACATTTTTTGCAGTTTTACTTTAGTGCCTTATTGCAAACAGGATGCATATTTTGGAATATTTGTATTCTGTACAGGCTTCCTTCTTTTAACACTGTCATTTAGGTTAGTATTGTGAAGTAATTAGAATGTTGTTGATCCATCCTCAGTTTTCTCCTATCTCAGCCATTAAACTCTGTACCTGTTTTAAAGTCACCTTTGGCCTCATGAAATCCCTGAGCGGTTTCCTTCCTATTTGGCAACTGAGTTAGGAAGGATGCCTGTATCTTTGTAGTGACTGGTTGTATTGATTCACCATCCAAAGTGTTTTTAATATCTTCACCATGCTCAAATTGTTATTCAATGTCTGCTTTAAAAAGAAAAATCTTGACCATTGGAAAACCTCCCTGGTCTTTATGGTTGAATCTGTGTTCGAAATTCACCGCATCAACTCAGGGACCTTACAGATCATTGTATGTGTGGGGTACTGAGATCAGGTAGTCATTCAGCAAATGTTTACTCCTGAACTTGCCATAACAAAGGGGTTGAAAACCTGTTGACTCAATCCATTTCAGCTTTTCATTTTTAATGAATATCCAAAAATGTCTAAACAAATAATTCCACTTTGAAATTATGGGGTATTGTGTGTAGGTCAGTGACACAGAATGAATCAATCAATTTTAAATTCAGGCTGTAACACAACAAAATGTGAAAAAAGTCAAGGGGTGTGAATACTTTCGGAAGGCTCTGTAAGTAGGCCAAAATGGCTCTTACACAACATAAGAGTTACATTTACTCCACAGTTGGTATATGTAGATCTGATCCATGTTTGGAAACCACATCTGTCCTTGATGAGCCTACCTCTATCCTTCCATTTGCTATTTGTGATTTTCTGAATGTTGTGTGGTGCAGATGTACAGAATGCATTGACCTTGAGCATGAAAACTTTATTTTATTTACCAACTAACAAGACCCAACAAACATTGAGAACTTCTAAGCTATTGAACAACTTCTTACAATACAATTGAACAGACCCAACTCATGTTCACACCACAACATTTTCTGAAACATATTTTTTATAGGGACTGAGTATGAACTTTGTGTCCCTCAGGCTTCTTGTCTGGTTAAAGAAGAGTGAGTTGGCGTCTTCTGCTCCTGTTGAAAGTGAGAGTGTTGCTCTCCTCCTCTTCGAGGTCTTTGGAAGGTGAACGGTAATTGCTGAGGGAGGATTTAGCCAGACAAGTTTACCAAGGTAACTCTCTATACCACGAGGAGCACAGCACTTCAGTTGTCATAGTAGCATGTTATTCAGACTTCAGACATGACTAGTGCGTGGTTGAAGGTTACCGTGTGTGTGTGTGTGTGTGTGTGTGTGTGTGTGTGTGTGTGTGTGTGTGTGTGTGTGTGTGTGTGTGTGTGTGTGTGTGTGTGTGTGTGTGTGTGTGTGTGTGTGTGTGTGTGCTTGTGCCCATACGTGTCAATGCTGTGCTTCACTGTCATTAGCAGTAGTGTTAGCGCTGTGGTTATGACATCATAGCAACATTATGGGCTTTTACAGCTGGACCACAGAAAGAGTGGGCAAACCACAAACCATGTCGCCCCTTTTAATGTTCAGATTCTTTCACCCTGACTTCATGATGCAATAGGTTTTCAGGAAACCCCAAAGATCCTTTTCCCCATTGTTTCACTATCACGTTGCAGTGGCACTGGATAAGATAGACAGGCTTTGGCTGGGGAGACACACACACACTTAGGCCTACTGGTGGAAAACTAGGGTTTCTGTGGTCTGGAGAGACATGGTGGTGGTTATAGCAAGGTTTTTGCATGGATAGTAATCTGCTCTGTGTGTGTGTGTGTGTGTGTGAGTGAGTGAGTGAATGAGTGAGTGAGTGAGTGAGTGAGTGAGTGAGTGAGTGAGTGAGTGAGTGAGTGAGTGAGTGAGTGAGTGAGTGAGTGAGTGAGTGACAGAGAGAGAGAGAGAGAGAGAGAGAGAGAGAGAGAGAGAGAGAGAGAGAGAGAGAGAGAGAGAATTTCAGCTTACTGTTTTATTCTTGATTCTAAATCATTTCTTTGTGAAGATCAGTAGAAAATGACACAGAGGCCTAGTTGTTGGGTCTTTCGACAGAGATTGTTTTTGGCAGAACCCTCACCAGCATGGTTTAAGGAGAAGAAAGTGTTATCAAAGGATCTGCACCAGATTAAGGTTGCCAACTGTTCTCTCTGTGGCTTCCTGTTTTGCTGTAGGAATTCTTTGGGTGAGTGCTAAGGCACAGAACTGCACAAATCTGACAAATTTAACCCTTTCATTGTCTCTTTTTCAATTATGAAATTAGTTTCACTGTTTATAAACTGTATCTTTATAAATTATATTTCTATGGGGAAAGTCTCCCAGCAAACACTGAGTATACAAAACACACTCTTTCCATGGCATAGACTGACCAGGTGAATCCAGATGAAAGCTATGATCCCTTATTGATGTCACTTGTTAAATCCACTTCAATCAATGTGATCAAGGGGAAGAGACAGGTTAAAGAAGGACTTTTAAGCCTTGAGACAATTGAGACATGGTTTGGCTTTTGTGGAGCAATGGGCAATGATGCTTCTACAGTGACTGGTCTGTGTGTGCAGAGTGTCCCTGGTTCGAGCCCAGGTAGGGGCTTGGAGAGGGACGGAAGCAAAACAAGAAGTGATATTGAATTGTGTTTGGTTGTCAAAACAAAATATCGACATTTGAAGGAGATTTATCTTCTGCTTGAATAGTTCCAACTGTGCCAATGACTTAGTCTGGCTTTACTTCCAGTTTGTCTACAAATTAATAATTGGGTCATTCCTCTTGTCCGGTGCCTTTTGGACCTCATAACTTTTGAAAATAAATTTGCAAGATTGAGCTAGCATAATGGTGAACACTTTAACTGGATTTTAACATCTCTATCAAACATTGTTGATAGAGATTTGAAATGTGGTTAATTTTCTCTATAATAGCCTAATAGGGTGGACATTTACGAGTAGGACATACAGACTAACAACATGAAAAATGGACAAATAAATACAACTAAGTTTATATATTTATTTAGCTTTGCACCGTTGTTTTCCCACCAAAGAAATTATGACACTTCTTGAATGTGGTGTCATTGTAGGAAGGGGTTGTTTTCTTAAAGGAGAATTACAACAAACTACGCAGAAATACTTAAATAAAATAATAAATACAATAATCATAAACAATTTAATGTTATTGATGAGATACAATTTAACTGTAAAATAATTCAGATTTTATTTTATGGCTTATATTTCTCCTGGAAGTTAATGAATAACACCCGGGGACATGCAAAAAAAAGCCTAGATCCACAGAAAGAAAGTGTTCAAAATGCATAAAATTTCCTTTCAAGATTCATATTTTTGTGTTTTCAAGGTAACCTGACATATTTTGGGAATCCACAATTTACAATATTTTACAATAAATAACAACTGATATTCCCTGGGGACCGAAAAGAATGGGACTAAATCAAATCAAGCTTTAAATGCACTTTAAATAAAGTTTGATTTGATTTAGTCCTATTATTTTACTTTGATTTTTGGTTGAGATGGAGACGTGAATCCAATATATAAATTATTAATTTGTAGACAAACTGGAATTAAAGTCAGTGGCACAGATGGAACTATCCAAGAAGGAGACACAAATGTTGATATTTGGCTGCGCACCCTTTGGAATGACTTCGACAACAGTGAATCTATTTAGTTGGAGAAGTGGAGACAATCTACAATCATTCCCACAATAGCACATTGGTAATAGCTAGTAACACATATCCAGTGGTCTAAAGTACTTAAGTAAAAATACAATAAAGTACTACATAAGTCGTTTTTTGGGGTATCTGTACTTTACTTTACTATTTATATTTTGACAACTTTTACTTTTACTTCACTACATTCCTAAATAAAATTATGTACTTTTTACTCCATACATTTATCCTGACACCCAAAAGTACTTGTTACATTTAAACATTTTAGCAGGAAAGGAAAATGTTCCAATTCACGCACTTATGAAGAGAACATCCCTGGTCATCTGGTCATCCCTACCGGCTCTGATCTGGTGGATTCACTAAACACAAATGCTTTGTTTGTAAATTATGTTTTGGTTTGCTTAATATAAGCAATTCTACATTATTTATACTTTTACATTTACTTTTGATACTTAAGTATATTTAAAACCAAAAACGTTTAGACTTTTACTCAAGTAGTATTTCACCGGGTGATTTTCAATTTTAATTGAGTCAATTGGGTACTTTTTCCACCACTGCAAATAACAAAGTTAAGCAGGGCTGAGCTTGGTTAAAACCTTGGACCGTAGACCAAATTAATAGTTGTAGATAGATCAATTCTCCAGTAGGAGGTGCTGCCAAGAAACGTTTTCTTTCTGATAGTGGATATAACATTGAAGAGCTGACATTGTTTTAAAGGTACAAATTAAACATATTTTATACAAGATTTGTCTATGTGGAAATGTGGTTACCATGATGACATAATACTGTGGTGGAACATTCACCCCCAAAACAACAGTCAAATCCAATGTATTTTCCACATATATTCCACGCCACAATACGTAGACAAATTACGTTGAAACAACGTTGATTAAACCAGTTGTGCCCAGTGGGAGGCTTGTCTTCTTCTGACAATTTCACAATTCTCAATGAATTTACAGGGAAAATATGAGTAGGCCTACTTGTATTTATTTACAATTTCTTTGAACCTCTCCCTCTTCTCTGCCTGGTTTCCCGGCTCCCCTTATTTCCTCTCTCTCTCCTCCCTGTGCTATATCTTTCCTCTCTCACTCCTCCCTGTGCTATATCTTTCCTCTCTCACTCCTCCTTGTTCTATATCTTTCCTCTCTCACTCCTCCCTGTGCTTTCCTCTCTCACTCCTCCCTGCTATATCGTTCCTCTTCATCCCACTCATTCTTTCCCCATTTCCCGCTCTCCTCCTTCAGCCCACCATCTGAATTATAAGTGGCAGCAGTTCACTACCACTGACTACACTGGCTTGCCTAATTAAATAAAGGTTTAAAAAAAAGAATTTAAACTACCAGTAGAGATCCTCAATGTCACCAAACCTGACCCTGTGGATTAACAAGAGGAGAGAGGCAGTACGGTGAAAGATAGACAGACAGACAGACAGACAGACAGACAGACAGACAGACAGACAGACAGACAGACAGACAGACAGACAGACAGACAGACAGACAGAGCTAACCACAGCTTATCCTCTGTGGTTTCTTACTCTGCTTTTAATTCAGACATTTCTCTCTTTATGCCTGGGATGTGTATAGGAGGATATGCATATTGTTCTATGAAATACAGTTCAGTTGGCCTAAAACCAAATGAAACGGCACAAATTACATGTCCTCTCTCACTTGCTCTTCTCTCTCTCCCTGTGCAATTACAGCACATGGGGATGCCTGTATGTCACAGGAAAACTTGCCAGGTAAACGGAAAATGGGTGTAGTCATGTCACCGCTCTAACGAGAGAAAGAGGTAGGACAGAACGCCTGGTACCTCATTATAAGGATTGTTGATCAGTGCTTCTACGTAAGCTCTTAATGTACTGTAGGTACAGAATGGAGAAGACTGGCCTATAGACAATAACATAATCACAATGAAAAAGGTATCAAACATCCTTAGATAATAGCCTACTAAACAAACTAAACTAGGAAGAAAAGCAGAGGAAAACCTTAGAGATTGTAATACTACTTTAGACTATGTAATGTGATACTACAGATAGACAGAGAGATGGATAGACAGATAGATAGATAGATAGATAGATGTGTGTGTGTGTGTGGATTAACCTGATAGCCCATTATAAATGCCATAGCCACAAGTGTGTATGTGTGTGTGTGTGTGTGTGTGTGTGTGTGTGTGTGTGTGTGTGTGTGTGTGTGTGTGTGTGTGTGTGTGTGTGTGTGTGTGTGTGTGTGTGTGTGTGTGTGTGTGTGTGTGTGTGTGTGTGTGTGTGTGTGTGTGTGTGTGTGTGTGTGTGTGTGTGTGTGTCCGCCTGTGTATGTGCATGTAAAGTATGTAGTGAAAGGTCCCGTTGCCTGGGAGCAGGAGCCTTGTAGCAGAGCGTGCCAAACACTCGCCCACAACAAATAGACTTCCACTTTCAAAGCAGCCGGATCCCCTTGCTACCGGATTAGTCCCTGTGTACAAAGCTTAGGTACCTTTTATACAGGTTTCTACCCTCCACTGTAACTGAAAACCTCTCATTGAGTAGAATTAAGCCCCCTTAAAGCAAATCAAAGTCCCTCAATTTTCCACTCTTACTAACAGTGGAATGTTTTATACTAAGGCAAGGAAAGTGAACCCAGCTGAAACAATCCAACATTTCAGGTGTTAATCATGTACAAATAGGGAGGTTTTACCTAGAGTAATAATCTTTTGACATTGAAAATCCATCCAAAAACTAAGAAAGAGAGATACAGTCCCTAAAGGGATACCCCCAATTGCAGGTTTATTAATTTTATGTCCTAGAAATGTTTTTCTAATAGACCAATTTCAACATTGTGGAGATTGTATTCATCCTCACTTGGGCTCCCAAGTGGCGCAGTGGTCTAAGACACTGGATCTCAGTGCTGGAGGAGTCACTACCTGGTTTGAATCCAGACTGTATCACAACCAGCCGTGATTGGGAGTCCCATAGGGTGGCGCACAATTGGCCCAGCGTCGTCTGAGTTTGGTCGGTATAAGAATTTGTTGTTAACTGACTTGCCTAGTTAAATAAATGTTACATTTGAAATCAGAGTGCAAAGTTAAGCTTTGAAAACACTACTGCAGCTTGATATCTGAAATTGAAGATATTGACATTTAAAGAGGTTAAAATGTTACAGATAGGCTCCCTTTAAGATTAAACACATTCATTGTTCAACAACCGCACAATGAAAATGACTGTGTGTTTCTCATTCCCACAAGTAATTACGAGTTGGAGGGACGTATGTGGTAAATACCACTTTCCCACTTGGTTATGAATGCAGCATTAGTTGTCTTCGTTGAACTACTCAATGAAACGCTGATCATACAATAGAAAAGGAACTATTACCATCTAGTGGCAAGAAAATAACAGTACACCTTAGTCACCATCTCTGAGTGTGCAATGTTCAACACTTCCAAAAATCAGGTCAAAATTGTATTTAGTTAACATAAAAGGGATCACCAGTATAATATACCTTGTAACCTTTTGAATAAAGCAATAGTATACAAATTACTTGCTTTATAAATCACATTTGATGTCCATTTTGACATTGACAAAAAGCAATTAGCAGAACAACTCTCTTCCGTCCTTTACCTCAGTGGGGTACCTTCCCCAATCTCTTTCAATGCATTGCTCAGCAAATATAACCAAGTGATGTTGTCCATTAGCCTTGGTTGTCTATCTTTATAGTTATACGATGGGCACTAAACCTGCTGAGAAGACAGAGCAGTATCTACATGCGAGAGTCCGAGTCTGGCTCAGAATAATGAGTGTTGTAGCACTGCATTCAACACCATTACCATTAGAGGCCCAGTGGTTGGCTTGCACAGCAGCACTAATGGAATTTGTAAAGAACCAGTGCCACAGCATCAAATAACAATAACCAAACATAACCAATGCCTTATAGTGCAGAGTCAGTGCTTTCACTGGACCAAACAATGATCATTAACTATTGAGGAATAGTATGCAAATATTACTACAGGAAACATTGCTTTTATTTTATATATATTTTATTTTACAGTATGACCCTACATGAAAATTGTATGTACTGTAAGGGGAATGATTTCGTACATTTAAGAAAAAAAAAACAATGCTGGGATCTGATAATACTGAACAGATAATGGCTGCGGATCTGGGAGGTGGTCGAGAGTGCCCTGGGTGGATTAGCTGGGTTAGAGGGTGCACTGTTGGCAGTAATTGGGGTGTCGAAGGCATAATGAGTGGAGGAAGACACAATAGAGGGAGCATTTACATTGGTGGAGGGAGGTACTGGAGGGAGGTACTGGAGGGAGGTACTGGAGGGAGGTACCGGTGGTGTACCCCTCTGCTGCCACAACGATGCATTCCAGGCTGGAGCACATGGAGGACAGGAAGGGGAGTAAGCGTCTGACCAGGCTGGTTTCGATGGTGACCATGCGTCTTACCATCATTAACATGACACTGAAGAAGGCTGCGGTGGCTGTGGGTACACCCATATAGACCCGGGTCGGACCCCCCTTTGCCTCCAGAACAGCCTGAATTATTTGGGGAATGGAAACGTTGCTCATTTGTTATCAAAATAAAATATAATAAAATGTATTGGTCACATACACGTGGTTAGCAGATGTTATTGCGGGTGTAGTGAAATGTGTGTGCTTCTAGCTCCGACAGTGCAGTAGTATCTTACAAGTAATATCTAACAGTTTCACAACATATACCCAAATACACATAAATCTAAGTACGGAATAGATTGAGAATATATACATAAATGTCAGGGCGGCATTGGCCTAAGATACAGTGGCATAGTAAGCTTTATAGTATGCAGTATACACATAAGACATTGGTGATGCAGTATGTAAACACGATTAAGTGACTAAGATACTGAAGAATAGTATAGCGTACAGTTTAAACATATGAGATGTTGTAGTGCAAAATACGGAAACATTATTAAAGTAACTACTGTTTCATTTCCTTAAAGTGGCCGGTGATTTCTAATCTATGTCTATAGGCAGCAGTCTCTGATGTGCTAGAGATGGTGGTTTAGCAGTCAGTGGCGTAATATAGAGTACAATACAGTATATACAGTCGTGGCCAAAGGTTTTGAGAATGACACAAGTATTGGTCTCCACAAAGTTTGCTGCCTCAGTGTTCTTAGATCTTTACGTCAGTAGATGCTATGGTACACTGAAGTATAATTACAAGTGTCAAAGTCTTTCATTGACAATGACATTCAGTTTCTGCAAAGAGTCAATATTTGACCCTTCTTATTCAAGACCTCTGCAATCCACCCTGGCATGCTGTCAATTAACTTCTGGGCCACATCCTGACTGATGGCAGTCCATTCTTGCATAATCAATGCTTGGAGTTTGTCAGAAGTTGTGGGTTTTTGTTTGTCCACCCGCCTCTTGAGGATCGACCACAAGTTCTCAATGGGATTAAGGTCTGAGTTTCCTGGCCATGAACCCAAAATGTTGATGTTTTGTTCGCCGAGCCATTTAGTTATCACTTTTGCCTTATGGCAAGGTGCTCCATCATGCTGGAAAAGGCATTGGTCGTCACCAAACTGTTCTTGGATGGTTGGGAGAAGTTGCTCTCGGAGGATGTGTTGGTACCATTCTTTATTCATGGCTGTGTTCTTAGGCAAAATTGTGAGTGAGCCCACTCCCTTGGCTGAGAAGCAACCCCACACATGAATGATCTGAGGATGCTTTACTGTTGGCATGACACAGGACTGATGGTAGCGCTTGTCTTCTCCGGACAAGGTGTTTTCCGGATGGCCCAAACAATCGGAAAGGGGATTCATCAGACAAAATGACTCTACCCCAGTCCTCAGCAGTCCAATCCCTGTACCTTTTGCAGAATATCAGTCTGTCCCTGATGTTTTTCCTGGAGAGAAGTGGCTTCTTTGCTGCCCTTCTTGACACAAGGCCATCCTCCAAAAGTCTTTGCCTCACTGTGCGTGCAGATGCACTCACACCTGCTTGCTGCCATTCCTGAGCAAGCTCTGCACTGGTGGTGCCCCGATCCCGCAGCTGAATCAACTTTAGGAGACGGTCCTGGCACTTGCTGGACATTCTGTGGGCGCCCTGATGCCTTCTTCACAACATTTGAACTTCTCTCCTTGAAGTTCTTGATAATCCGATAAATGGTTGATTTAGGTGCAATCTTACCAGCAGCAATATCCTTGCCGGTGAAGCCCTTTTTGTGCAAAGCAATGATGACGGCACGTGTTTCCTTGCAGGTAACCATGGTTGACAGAGGAAGAACAATGATTTCAAGCACCACCCTCCTTTTAAAGCTTCCAGTCTGTTATTCTGACTCAATCAGCATGACAGAGTGACCTCCAGCCTTGTCCTCGTCAACACTCTCACCTGTGTTAACGAGACAATCACTGATATGATGGCAGCTGGTCCTTTTGTGGCAGGGCTGAAATGCAGTGGAAATGTTTTGGGGGGATTAAGTTCATTTTCATGGCAAAGAGGGACTTTGCAATAAATTGCAATTCATCTGATCACTCTTCATGACACTCTGGAGTATATGCAAATTGCCATCATCAACACTGAGGCAGCAAACTTTGTGGAGACCAATACTTGTGTCATTCTCAAAACTTGAGATGGGTGATGCAATATGTACACATAAATTAAGTGACTAAGATACCGTAGAAAAGTGTAGAGTGCAGTTTATACATAGAGATGAATGATGCAGATACGGAACATGAATAAATTGGCTATTGTTCTATTCCTTAAAGTGGCCTGTGATTTCTAATCAGTGTCTCTAGGCAGCCAACTCAGGTGTGTTATTGATGGCTGTTTAGCAGTCTGATGGCCTTGAGATAGAAGCTGTTTTTCAGACTCTCGGTCCCAGCTTTGATGCACCTGTACTGACCTCGCCTTCTGGATGATAGCGGGGTGAACAGGCAGTGGCTCAGGTGTAGAAGTTTGTGAGGGTTTTGGGTGATAAACCACATTTCTTTAGCCTCCTGAGGTTGAATAGGTGCTGTTGAGCCTTCTTCACCACACTGTCTGTGTGGGTGGACCATTTCAGTTTGTCGGTGATGTGTACGCCGAGGAACTTGAAGCTTTCCACCTTCTCCACTGTGGTCCCATCAATGTGGATCGGGGGGGGGGTGCCCTCTGCTGTTTCCTGAAGTCCACGATCATCTCCTTAGTTTTGCTGACGTTGAGTGAGAGGTTATTTACCTGGCACCACACTCCCAGAGCCATCACCTCCTCCCTGTAGGCTGTCTCATCGTTGTTGGTAATCAAGCCTACTACTGTTGTGTCATCTGCAAACTTGATGATTGAGTTGGAGGCGTGCTTGGCCACGCAGTCATGAGTGAACAGGGAGTACAGGCGGGGGCTGAGCACACACCCTTGTGGAGCCCCGGTGTTGAGGATCAGCGAGGAGGAAGTTGTGGGTTTCCTAACTTTACCACCTGGGAGCGACCGGTCAGGAAGTCCAGGATCCAGTTGCACAGGGCAGGGTTCAGACCCAGGGCCTCGAGCTTGATGATGAGCTTGGATGGTACTATGGTGTTGAATGCTGAGCTATAGTCAATGAACAGCATTCTTACATAGGTATGCCTCTTATCCAGATGGGACAGGGCAGTGTGTAATGTGGTGGCGATTGCATTATCTGTGCATCTATTGTGACGGTAAGCAAATTGAAGGGTGTCTAGAGTGGCAGGTAAGGTGGAGGTAATATGATCCTTGACTAGTCTCTCAAATCACTTCATGATGACAGAGGTGAGTGCTACTGGGCGATAGTCATTTAGTTCAGTTACCTTTGCTTTCTTAGGTACAGGGACAATGGTGGCCATCTTGAAGCATATGGGGACAACAGACAGGGATAGGGAGAGATTGAATATATTCGTAAACACAACAGCCAGCTGATTTGCGCATGCTCTGAGGACGCGGCTAGAGATACCATCTGCTGGCCTTGTGAGGGTTAACACGCTTAAATGTCTTACTCACGTCAGCCACTGAGGAGAGGCCACAGTCCTTGGTAGCGGGCCACGTCTCGTGTATGAGCCACTGAACTGTGATTCAACTATATCCCTATACTGACATTTAGCCAGGTTAATTGCATTGGGGAGGAAATAACTGCACTGTTTGTATTCTTACATATTCCCAGTCTTCTTGCCCTGGTTAAATGCGGAGGTTTGTGCTTTCAGTTTTGCGCGAATGCTCCCATCTATCCAAGGTTTCTGGTTGGTGTATGTTTTAATAGTCACAGTGGGTACAACATGCACTTCCTTATAAACTCATTCACTGTCTTCATATATGTCGATATTATTATCTGAAGCTAACCTGAACATGTCCCAGTCCACGTGATCAAAACAATCTTGAAGCGTGGATTCAATGGGAACTTCCTGTTTGAGTTTCTGCCTATAGGAGGGGAGGAGCAAGATGGAGTCGTGGTCTGATTTGCCAAATGGTGGGTGGGGGAGGGCCTTATTTGCGTTTTGGAAGGAAGTGTAACAATGGTCCAATGTGTTTGCCCCGTGAGTACAACAGTCGATGTGTTGATGTAATTTCCTCAGATTTGTTTTGTTGAAATCCCCAGCTACAATAAATGAGGGCCGACGTGGTATCGGCTTGAGGGGGGATATATACGGATGTCACGATAATTGCAGAAAATTCCCTTGGGAGGTAGAACGGTCAGCATTTGATTGTTAGATATTCTAAGTCGGGTGAACAGAAGGACTTGAGTTCCTGTATGTTATCACAGTTACACCATAAATCGTTAATCATGAAACATATACCTCCACCCTTCTGCTTCCCGGAGAGATGTTTATTCCTGTCTGTGCGATGTACTGAGAACGCAACTGGCTTTACGGAGTCAGACAGAACATTTCCAGAAAGCCATGTTTCTGTGAAGCAGAGTATGTTACAGTCCCTAGTGTCTCGCTGAAAAGCAACTCTCGCCCTAAGCTCATCAACTTTATTATTGGAGATTGGACATTAGCGATAAAAATACTCAGGAGCGGTGGGTGGTGTGCACGCTTCCTGAGTCGGACCAGGAGGCCACCCCGAGTACCTCTCCTTCGCCGGCGTTATTGTTTTGGGTCGGAATCTGGAATAAGTTAAATTGCACAGTGGAGTGAACAAAGGATCTGCTCCGGGGAAGTCGTAATCCTGGTCGTAATGCTGCTGGTTCAGGTGAGTTACCACTGCTCTAATATCCAATAGTTCTTCCCGGCTGTATGTAATGGCACAAAACAATTCCTGAGCTAATAACGTAGAGAAAAGTACAAAAACAAACAAAATACTGCAGTTTCCTAAGAGCTAGTCGCCCGTTCTGCACACCACTGTTGCACTGAGCAGTTATTTGCCCGTTTGTGGCCCACCTCTTAGTTTTCAAAATTCTTGCCATTCTCCTTCAACCACTCATCAACGAGCTGTTTTCACCCACAGGACTGCCACTGACTGGATGTTTTTTGTTGGTCGCACAATTCTCTGTTAACCCTAGACCAGCAGGTATTTGTCTCTTAACCTACGAGTTCTGGAGCCTGCTGGTTTTCTGTTCTACCTGAATTAAATCAGTTCCTGACTAGAGGGCAACAATGAAAACACAGTGGAACTGGCTTCGAGGTCCAGAGTTGAGTTTGAGGGCCCTAGACACTGTTGTGCGTGAAAATCCCAGGAGGCCAGCAGTTTCAGAGATACTGGAATCGGCACGCCTGACACCGACAATCATGCCATGCTCAAAGTCTCTTAGGTCACTCGTTTTGCCCATTCTAACTTTCAATAGTACAGTAACTGAATGCCTGTCTTCCTGCTTTCTATATTAAGCCAAGGCTACCTTCTGTAGGAGCTATCCATGTTCGTGAATGTATGGTGGCCAATGAGTGTATATTGTGTAGAACAGGCATGCCTCTCTGACATGTTAAGTCTGGTCCCGTTCAGTGCCTGCATTGCATTTCTATCTGCAATACTGAGCTGGCCAGACAAGATTCCTTACTCTACTGTACATGTCAGAGGCACATCTGCCAGATATATTTCAATCAGAATGTTGTCATTGTGGATTGTGCCTTACTGATCACGGCCCAGGTGTTGACACTGCTCCAGGCGGAAACGAGGACCAATTGACCACGTTAGTGTTGATGTTTCAATTACTCGAGAAGGAGACAAGTCATAACTCGGGACCAGGTGGAATTGATATTCAATCAAGCGGTTTATTAGATGCAAAGATATTTGGTAACTCGTGCACGGGCTCGTTCCTTCAGCTCTTAGGGAGTCATCAGGAAAAGAGAACCCCTAACCATGTGGCACACATACTTATACAGAGCAATAGTAATAAAATGACGTGGGTAGAGTCTGGTAGATTCACACGCCTGACTGGTCATTGTTATGGAGGGGCAGTCCCTCCTCGGGCAGTGTCGACTTCCCATTGGCTCTTGGCAGTGTTCTTTGTCCTCGGAGTCCAGCCCTCATAAGTCTGTGTGTGTGTGTTTAGGATTAGCTGTTCTAAAATATGTGTTGGCATACGGGTTGTGTAATGTTTCGAGCTAATGTGTGTAATACAGCGTTGGTAATAAGCGACATCAAGAATATATTTATTACATTAGCAAATTGGCTTTGTTTGTGCATGGAGAAAGGTGTTGACGCTTTCGCCGTGCACAAACAATCGCCTTGAAAGGTGTTGTTGCTTTCTCCATGCACAAACGAAGCCAATCAAACCACCTTAGCTTAAAGGCAACATAAATTGATATGCATGTGCAAGGTTTATAAGTTTCCCTCAAAATACTATCTCAACGGCTGCTCTCAGTGGAATGAATGATGAGTTGGTAGAGTGTGAAGCTGTTTAGCTAGACTATTAAGTTGCTATTTTAGATATTAGTTGTCTGTAGCTAAATTGTCATTGTAGTTAGTGAATTGAACTTAAGTAATTTGGCTACATCTCATTACTTTCGTATCTCTAAACCATACAGCACTCAAGTAGTCGCCATCATATCTAAACCTTGCAGGTTGCAATTGTTCTAGCTACGTTATTTAAAATACGTTGATTGACTGAAGGGACATGAACCGGTTAAAATTCCCATTCAAGAAGAACCACGAGACGCCCTGTGTGCATATCGTGGGCTTGCGCAGTCTGGTCTACACAGTGCACACCCACAATTGTTGCTTTTACTTCACATAGCCATTTTTTGATTGTACAAAATGTTTGGAGAAACGTTTAAAAATTTCACTATAAATTTCAACGCCTTTAATCCGAGAGTTACCTTCTCGAGTGGTGACTTTATGGCAGGTCAGATTTCCTTTGATCTTTCGAAGGAAACAAAGCTCAGTTCTATAACATTGACATTAAATGGAAAAGCAAAGGTACAGTGGACAACACAAGGAGGAGGTGGAGGAAGAAGAGGACGACGCAGAAGGCAACGACGAGTCCACTCCGCAAGGCTGGAATTCTTCAACTTCTCTCAAATCGTAATGCAAGAAAATAACGGTAGCTACGTTATTACTTAGCTAGCTACACATTTACTTATTTACAAAGATGCACCATAATCTGAATGCTGATACACCGGTGTATTTAAAACGTGTGTGTGCGTGCGCCTGTGTATCTGTGTGTCAGGATGGAGTTATAATCATAGCTAGCTAGCTGTTGTGTTGTGTTTAAATGAACTGATTTGTTTTCCACTTTCAGCGGTCGCTAACACCACACTTCAACCAGGAAGCCATGTGTATCCATTTACATGCCAAATCCCACAAGGGTGTGTATGAAGTTTTTTCCTGTATTTCTATGTTTTATTCACTGTTTTATACTCAAGGTCTGGCTATTATTGTTAAACTTATTTCCATTCATTCAGAAACTTCCCCTCCTCTTTCCACGGGGTGCATGGCAGTATAATCTATTCAATGAAGGTGGAGATACACAGGCCATGGCATCTAGCCAAGGAGTTTGAGACTGAGTTCAATTTTGCCAGCCACATAGATGCCAACCAACCACATCTTCTGGTAAGGGCATGTCCTCCCATTGTCTATCTAAACCTACCTGGGCACTACGCCAACCTTGAATGTCAATGAGCTAAATTACATCCTCTTATAATTGCCTTATGTAGGTTATCCATCTGATTCCCTTTTGATATAGGACTATGACTCCTATTTGATTGGTTTGAGTTGAAGAAATAATTTCAGCATATGTCACATAGCCATACAAAGTGTAGCCTATGTTTCACAACATCGTTCACAAAAATATCACATATAATCAGAATAATGCCTCTATCAATAATCAAACAGTATGAGCTGAGAGTTGTAACATTGTTTGTGTCCTAAATGGCACCCTATTACATATATAGTGCACTACTTTTGACCGTAGCCCTAATGGCCCTAAGATGCCATTTGGGATGCAGTCATTGTGATCAGTACATGGTCCTTGTTAAGGAGGACAGTTAACCTGACCCCTGATCTCTGTGTGTTCCAGGCTCCTCTGGCAGGCAGCAACACCAAGACCCTGTGCTGCCTCTGGTGTGCCTCAGGTCCCATCTCAATGACTGTCTGTACTGAGAGGAAAGGCTTTGTCCCAGGTAAGTAAGCCTTGTCTAAGCTCAAAGGGCACAAGCCTATCTCCTGTTTCTGTAGTGTTAGGCAGCTTGATGTACAAGTACTCAGGAAGCTAGTACTGGAACAATTTTAAAAAACGTCCTTCGAGGGGCTTCTGCCCTGAAACTGTTAATCTTTGACATTGTTGTATTTTACTAGCCTTCAACTATCCAGATCTCGTGAGCTCACATTCTACGTGTACGATGTGAAACGAAACGGGAATGCAGCAGTAAGTTCTTGTTCACAAGGCTAGTATTTTACACAACAAGACCAATATGATCGCTAGAAGACTTTGGTATGCACCCAGATTTGGTCTATGAAGTGGGTCTTTCTTTGTGAACAAAGGTCTAATTGTGTCAGAATGTTAGCTAGAAATGCTGTGTGTGCGTGCCTGTGCGTTCAAGCGCATGACTGGTGATCAAAATGATAGCCTACTCATGTCTATTATTGGCAAATAAATGGAGACTCGATAGAAATTCCTGCTCACTAATCACTTGTCAAGTCTTCCAAGATAGTTGTGTTTACGCACTCCAATAAACAAACACATCTTCTCACCTTTGAATCACCTTTTTTTCTGTAGGAGAGATGGTGAAAATCATCTGTGAGCTTAGTAACGGCTCCTCTCGGACGGTGACTCCACATGCGACCCTTATCCAGAAGCAGATGTTTTACACCCATAACAAGTGCAACAGGAGGTTGCAGATGAAAAACCTGGCCTCAGTGGATGGTCAGCCGGTCAACCCCAGTAGCTCTGAGGTCTACAGTGATATGATGCTTCCCATCCCTCCCAACACTGCTCTCACCATCTCCAACTGTCCGATACTGGAGGTCGATTACACTGTGGATGTAGGTATCCATCTGGAAATGATGCAGCTTTTACTGACACTCCCAAATCGCCCCCTACCCCCTAAGCACTCCTGGAGATCTGGACCTGCATTCACAAAGCGTCTCAGAATAGGAGTGCTGATCTAGGATCAGGTCTCCCCCTGTCCACGTAATGTTATTCATGATCTGAAACACAAAACTGATCCTACATCAACACTCCTACTCTAGAGACTTGTTGTGAATATGGGCCTGAGAGGTATAAGCAGTTTGGAAATCACCCCTCCTTGCCCTCTCGATTGCCCAGGTGTAATTTTTGCCATATTGCTTACATTTGTATAACCCTCTCAGATCTCCTCAAAATCGTGGGGTTAAATAGGTGATTGGACTTGCCCAATGCTTATCCTTCTGTTCTGATGTTGTCTTCTCTTCCTGTTCTTCTCCTCTCCTGCAGGTGAGTCTACGTATCAGAGGTTCCTCGGACCTCAAGGTGCTGTTCCCCATTGTGCTGTGTAATATTCCTGTTTACGCTCCCCAGCCTCCACCTCCATATCAGTAGGAGTAGCACTAGGATCAAGTTGCCCCTAGACTCCAATCTAAGGTCAGTTCAGTGTTTTTATACCTAGTTGATAAGGTTAGGATTTAGGCAGGGTAAGCAGCTCTTAGATACCAAGGGCAACTTGTACCTAGTCATATTCGAGACATGCATAGTCTCTCACAACATCCGTAACCAAAGTTATGTCTGTCAGGAACATAGGGAATATGAGGGTTACTAGGAACAATTTGTCTGGAGAGCTGGTTTTTGGATCACTGATTATTTGGACAGGTTGGTCTAAACTTGGCATCTTTAGAATTTTGGAAGGGGGTGGGGGTTATTTTAGGCCCATACACGGCTAAAAGGATTTCAGAGGAGGGCATGTGGACTTTGCCACTCACTTTAGGCCAAACATCTCAACACGCCCCCCCAGTACCATGTCCAGTAGCTGGCCAGAGGCCCGTGTTCACTCTAGATTTGGTTCTGGATTCCAAGATTAGACTCTGCTAAACCCCTTTTTAAGATGGGGTTTCCAATTCTACAATTTCTACATGTTTATCCCCATAAGAATTGTTTGAGCAAGTTTTGTCATTGACCTCCATGTCAAATCCTTCCTTCATATATTGTCTCTTGTCACTACCTATGGGAGTCTTGTCCTGTTTCTGCTGACTATAGACATAACTGTTTCGAAAATTAAGAGTTTTGAGAATTCATTACTTTTTAAGACCGACATTTCAGAGCCCGTTTCCTCCCTAATTCACCTCCACCCGGGTCATGAGATGAGGAACTATTGGCCAATGTTATTGCTAAGGGAACTAACTCAATACTACAGCTGATAAGGAAGAAGGCCTTGATAGCCAACTTAACTTGCTCTAACAAATCTTACAACACGACAAATTGTAGGATTTATGTTAAATGCCTCATAAAAAGGTTGATTTGTTGCTTTGCAATAGTTCTCAGGGTTGTACCTCATACGGTACCAGGTTATCAAATATTTGATGCATTAACTTTTAAAAGGTGTTTATGTTCCATGACTATTTCTGTTAAATATTTTTATAGTCGTACAGTTTTATTTTGTTTTTATGTATACATTTCATACTACTTACATATCAATGTATGTAATGATGCCTTGCCATCCTTCACTGTTTGAGGTGAAAGACGGACTGTGCTTAAAATGTCTAATGTTGCAGTCGTCGTTCATCTCTTTCCAGGTCATGTTACTTAGCGTTTCTTTCAAAGTGCTTGAGTGATTGTTAACATAAGATAATTGGGCTTTGTGACAGTGTTTACCTACGTTTGATCAATCACTCCGTTTTGTATGTCCGTATGTCACCCAACTGTCTTTTTTTTATCATGGTTAATTTAAAGATTAGATTTGTTATTCATGGACAACGTTGTTTTGCCCTGTTCATTTGGATAAATGTCAGTGTATTCAGGATGCTTGTGATTCAATCGCTAATTCAGTTGTATGCCTGTAATTCTACGTCACTGTTCTCTTGTGGTCCGAATAACAAAACCCTGTTTTTACACTCATAGTTGGATGATAGTAATCAAACAGAAAGTCTGAAACATTTATATGGTTGAGATTACTTTACGAAGAACCACTCAAATTCACGTACAATAATATTTTTCTCATATGAATTGTATTTGATGAGTGTTCGTGTAAACTATATATTGTATTTATGTTAATGTTATAACGTTAGCGTTTGTATGTCTGTTTTAACACTCCCAAGTTAATCCATTGAGGACATCTACTCATTTTAAGCTCTATCAAACTCCCTTGATGAGTTCAGTACTGCCGTTAAAAGATGTGCACGACTCATTGTTTTGAAGATGTATTGGTGGTAAATGCATTATGTTGAATTGAACGTGTGAAAAATATTAATTTGATTTCAAATGTCAAAACTGGCCTTGTTCGTGACGTAGTCCTTTCCATTGAGTTACCTTGAACCTTCCTAATGAAGACAGGTACACATCTCTAGACTCTTTGTGTATTGCCAAAAACGTATCATTGTAATATCACAATAAGGGCATTATTTGAGCCCTAGAAACATGGACAGTATTCTGATAAAAATAAATGTTGAATTGTCTCCGTATTATACATGTTTTAACCACAATGCCTTTTAACAACGTACTGTATATTTTGATATGTTTGTCAAACTGAGTATCACGGTATCACTTTAGGAAAGACCACTGATACTCTAAGTAGGTCTTTACAGACTGGCCACCTGTAGGTGAATGCCAGGACAGAATGAAGCATTTTATTTAGGAAGCACTGTTTGAAGGATACTACTTATATGCCATGAATGTTATTGACCTGTAACAAACATATGAACTTCCATTTTACCATTTAAAAAAACAACAACATTTGAACATGATTGCTTGTGTCCCAATGTCAGTGTTTGTGACAATACTATTACCTACAGTGTACAACAACAATATATTTTATATACCTGTATTTGTTCTGAGGAATAAACACTATGAATTTCCTGTCCTTATATTTCAGAGATGAAAGTGCGTTTGTTTTTTTATTCCTACCGGGGGCAGTATGGGTCAGGGTGTTTTCACATACACTGAGTGTACAAAACATAGGGAACACCTCTTTCTCCAAAATGCACTCTGGGTTTTTCAGAAGCCATTCCATCAGAATGTGTTATGGGACAGTTAGACCTACTTACATTTTGGAAGCTAATATATTGCATTTAGTTAAAAGATTAGGCGTAGTAATAGTAATCAAAATATACTATTAACATGTAAATATTATCAGTAACAGAATAAATAGCAGAAGAATAACTGCAGATTAAATAATACTGTAATTATAAATTGTACACACAATGTAGGCTACTGCCCCTTTAAGAGCTAGAATTGATTTTGTACCCTATGACGTAATTCTCAGCAAATATGTTGTCTTCTCACGCTATTCAAACCCCACAATCGAGTAAACAGTTTATGAACCTCTAACTTATAGATCACATATTGCAAACAAATAATAGGAACTAAAAACGCCACACATATTTTGGATTTTCTGTGCTATAGAAATATCCAAAAACAGCTCACGTTTGTTCCGCGGACCTGCACATCATCAACTTCTTTTTTTTTTATGGCACCAATGTGAGGGGTTATGGCAGGGGAAACGCTGTTGCAGTAGTCTATTGCAGCACTTCCCAAACTGTGGTAAACGGATGGTAGTGTATTGTATTTATTGAGGTAACGAGGTTTCATTGATTCAATAACTCCATTGCTTCAACCTTCCTTATTTGATGGTATTGCCTAAATGTAGTAGTGTATGAATATATGCGACAAAATACTATATCAAATAGGGGTAGTACATATAGTATTTGTACAATGTGTATTTGTAGTTCTGTCCTTGAGCTGTCCTTGTCTATTAATGTTCTGTATTGTGTCATGTTTTGTGTGACCGCAGGAAGAGTAGCTGCTGCTTTTGCAACAGTTTATGGGGATCCTAATAAAATACCAAAAATACCAAATAGTGCATTGAAAAAGCCAATTGTGTCAGCAGCATTAGGCTTTCCCTTTGTACTATGATCGGTCTATTACAAAGTATTACAACCCAATAAAAGTATTGGTAACACTTTTTTATTTGGATAGTCTCAAGTAGATGGTTTGTAGATGTTCAGTGATGTTCAATAACTGTCAACACTTCAACTAAATATCCACTAGCCCTAAACCAAACCTTAACCTTAGCAAGCAGTTGTATATCAACAGATAGTTTGTTGATAGTATGACCATCTATAGATTGTCTATATTGGACTATCTAAATGAAGCGTGACCTAAGTATTCTCCCAAAATCATAGGATTGCCTATAAATGAGTCATTTCTCAAGGCCATAAGGATTTCAATCTCTCTCCTTGGTCAAGTGTGTTTATTAATTTGGGTCCTACAGTAGAAAGCCTACTCTTTATTATTATTCAAAGAACATTTCATGGAGAATTTGCATGGCTCGTCTTATCTGTAGCATCAGGTTTCAGGTACAGATAGACACTTCCTTCTGCATGTTACAACCAGTAGGTCTATCCTGAGCCCATACAGTGGTTTCCAAGCCCGTTTAATTGTGGAGTGGAGGTATGTTTTATCACAGCTAGATTATAAACCACGGGCGAGAGATCATCAGGCTAATAATCTCAGTCTTGTGACCAGAGGTAATAGATCACTAAGGTGTGACTCAAGTCAGGTGTCTCTTTTCTCAGAGCGGATCAGGTGACCGTTCATCTTGGCAACTTAACTGGTTAAACCAAATCCTCATCCCTACATGACTTATGACTACAGTCTATGTACAGTAGGATTATGTGTGTTATTCCTCTCAAAGAGCAAGCATTACACCAGGTAGCATATACAGTAGCCTATAAGAGCATCAGGTGTACAGAGTAGCATACAATTATGCATTGGCTTGGCAGCACAGTCTTCGTCATGCGTCAATAATGTTATCCAGAGTTCTCAGTGACATACGAGGCAATACATGAGTCTAATACTTTTTTGAATGGAGATGTCATACCGGGAAAGGTCTATTAAGAGATTTCGAAATAGTCTTTATTGATAAAAGCTGAGGGTAAAGCGGGTGTTTGTGTGTGTGTAACATTATTGAAACTGGACGGCATGAGTAGCCTACCCTTTTCTTTACAGATTCCTAAAAAGTAAGTTCTATTCACCCACTGTAATACACTTTGGATGACAGTTAAAATATATTAAAATATCCCTTCTATTGAAAAAATGTTTCTTCATGTAGCCTACATAATATCCTGAAATGAACTTTTCACCTCTGTCATCAGAGACATGCCATCATGCTATAAAGGCCTTCATGGGGAGGTTGTCTACTCAGTGAAGGCTGAACTCAGCAGATCTATATGTTGAAAGCACAAGCTGCTCAAAACGGGCTGCACCCACTCCACACCTGCTGTCGCCTCAGGATGACACCATGGAGAAGAACCTGAGTTTCCCCGCTTGGCACAGATGTCATTTCAACTTCTAGCTTTTAGTTACATTTGAGTTGTCAACTAACATGAAATCAACAAAACATTTCACCATGTCATTGGAATTAGGTTTATAGTTGGGTGAAAAAAATGACAAAATTCCCTTACATGACGTGAAAACAACCAGTTTCTGACCAGTGGGTCCCTACATCCGGTGATGTCACTATCAGTGTCAAAGTGGACAGGATCTGCCAGGTTCCGTTCATTTCATTGACTTTATAAAATTTGAGTTTATACATTAGATATAGTGAGTTATTTACTTGACTTAGAATTCACTGTCATAGAGAAACTAGTTTACATTGCATACGCAGATTGCATACATAGATAGATGACCATAGAGCTGCATTCCAGGCTAAAACAACCGTGTACTTTTTGAAATTCACAGCTGAGATCTTCGATGGTACTTCAACGGTTCTTCAAAGGACCTGGTACCCAAGATCGCTCTGGACCAGAGGCAGACCTTTGTTTCCACCTGTAAGACCCGCGTTCACAACGTGTGGATCATAAAACAGGTGGGGGAGCCCATCCCCTCTTGCTCTAGCCTAAACTGAGTGTAACTAAGAAGCTGCTGATCCCAGGGGACCTGAACCTCTCCTCGAGGGATGGAATAGGGAAATGTACAGGGAGATAGAGAGAGTTAAGGAGAGTATGGATAAGGAGATGAAGGACACTAAAGGTTATCTATGAACTGCAGGAGAAGGAGGAAGAGGAGGTGGAGATAAAGGAGAAGATGTTGGAGAAGGAAGTGGAAAACGCAGAGGAAGTAATAAAGAAGAAGATGGAGGAGGTAGAGAGGAAGGTGAAGGAGGTGGCAGGACAGATATGTGGTGGAGAAGGAGAAGGCGAGGGTAAAGAAGTGGTGAAGCAGAGAGAGGAGGTAGAGATGACAAGGGGCTGGATAGACAGAAAGTGAAACTGGAGAAGACAAAGTTGGAGTTGGAGTTGGAAAAGAAGAAAGAGAGGTTAGTGAGGAAGAATAATAATAATGGAAAGGTTGAGAGTGGATGTGGATTATAGATGGAAGAACAGGAGAGATTATTAAAAAGAAAGAGAAAGATATTGACAGAATGAAAATAGATGTGAAAGAGAAGGCAAAGGAAGAGGAGGTGGAGCGTGTGACTTTGGATATGGTGAAGAAGCTGAAGATCAAGATGGAGCGAGTGAGAGAGTTGATCGAGAAAGAGAAGATAAATGAGAGACGAGATCGACAGAAAGAGAGAGGAGGATATGGACAGAGTCAGACAGGAGTTGGAAGGAGTGATGGAGAAAATGAAAGAGAGTGAGTAGATGTTTAAGATGGTGACGCTGGAGATGAAGGAGGGGAAAAAGTAGGAAGAGTGAAAGAGTGAGGGAAAAGAGAGAAGGAGGCAGAGTTGGACGACAAGAGGAAGACAGATGACTAAATGAGAGGAGGTTGAGAAAAAGAGGGAGGAACAGGTGGAGAGATTGATAGAAAAGTAGGAAGGATTGAAAAAGATTCAGGAGAGTGAAAAAGAGGTGGAGGACGAAATGGAAAAGAAAAAGAATGAGAGGGAGAGAGAGAGGGAGTACATGGAGAAGAGGCTGAAGAAGGAAATGGAGCGGATGAGAGAGGAGGTGGAGGATGAAAAGGAGAGCGAGAAGGATAACGGAAGGCTGGGAGGAGAGAACGAAGGAAGAGAAAAAGGAAGAGAAGGAAGCATACAAGGAGGCATTGATGGAGCTGCAGAAAGACCGAAAAAGACTGGAGAGTGTAATACAGAATCTGGGGTATGTGATGGACAGTTTAGCGATGGCAAGGGATTCCCTCAGAAAGAGCAAAGAGAGAGTAGTCTATAAGAGACTGATATCCACACCCGTGTTTGTATACTGGACATCGCCAGAGCCATATGAATAGAAGAATACTATACAAGTACCTATATGGCCACTATATGGCCAATAAAGTACCTATCTATCTATCTATCTATCTATCTACCACAGATGTCATTCACTAACATTAGCTTGTATACATAGCCAGAGCCACTATTCAGGTGCGATTGAATGGACCCCAGGTAGCATGCTCTTTTTTGAATGCAGAAACCACGTCAAAGTAATGATGCTGTAACTATAAAAATGACAACTGTTTTTTTCACTTTCAGATTTCCAGATGGGACAGCTACATCCCTGACGTCATCAACGGGGAGTAGGATGGAGGAACACGCACACTAGTATTTTTCTAAACGCATGCAAAGACAAAGTGGTTATTCATTATTATTGGTCCTTGGTGTAATACCACCTTAGATGTAGTGGTTAAAATAATATGATGTAGAGGTTATAATAAGATGATGTAGTGGTTATACTAAGGTAAGAAGGTACTGACTTGCCTAGTTAAATAAAGGTTAAATAAAAGACATTTTAAAAAAGAAACACAGCGAATTCCTCTAGGAATTTGAAATGATATCCATTTAATTTTGATGGTGATATTATGGAATCTGGCTGGATTCAATAGTATCTCAGGAGAGGACTTTACCATATTTAATGCAGCACTTACTGTATGTAAAAGCAGAGTCAAAACAGTAAATCTACCATTACTGACAACACAGAGTCAAAACAGTCAATCTACCGTTACTGACAACACAGAGTCAAAACAGTCAATCTCCTGTTACTGACAACACAGAGTCAAAACAGTCAATCTACCGTTACTGACAACACAGAATCAAAACAGTCAATCTACCCTTACTGACAACACAGAGTCAAAACAGTCAATCTACTGTTACTGACAACACAGAGTCAAAACAGTCAATCTATTGTTACTGACAACACAGAGTCAAAACAGTCAATCTACTGTTACTGACAACACAGAGTCAAAACAGTCAATCTACCGTTACTGACAACACAGAGTCAAAACAGTAAATCTACCGTTACTGACAACACAGAGTCAAAACAGTCAATCTACCGTTACTGACAACACAGAGTCAAAACAGTCAATCTACCGTTACTGACAACACAGAGTCAAAACAGTCAATCTACCGTTACTGACAACACAGAATCAAAACAGTCAATCTACCGTTACTGACAACACAGAGTCAAAACAGTCAATCTACTGTTACTGACAACACAGAGTCAAAACAGTCAATCTACCGTTACTGACAACACAGAGTCAAAGCAGTCAATCTACCGTTACTGACAAAACAGAGTCAAAACAGTCAATCTACCGTTACTGACAACACAGAATCAAAACAGTCAATCTACCGTTACTGACAACACAGAATCAAAACAGTCAATCTACTGTTACTGACAACACAGAGTCAAAACAGTCAATCTACCGTTACTGACAACACAGAGTCAAAGCAGTCAATCTACCGTTACTGACAACACAGAATCAAAACAGTCAATCTACCGTTACTGACAACACAGAATCAAAACAGTCAATCTACTGTTACGGACAACACAGAGTCAAAACAGTCAATCTACTGTTACTGGACAACACAGAGTCAAAACAGTCAATCTACCGTTACTGACAACACAGAGTCAAAACAGTCAATCTACCGTTACTGACAACACAGAGTCAAAACAGTCAATCTACTGTTACTGACAACACAGAGTCAAAACAGTCAATCTACTGTTACTGGACAACACAGAGTCAAAACAGTCAATCTACCGTTACTGACAACACAGAATCAAAACAGTCAATCTACTGTTACTGACAACACAGAGTCAAAGGCATTGGGCGCTAAAAGCTAAATAACAATGCATTTACTATTCCACTGATGCAAAATAAAGCCATGTTTTCTTGTCATTAGGGCAGATATTTGTGCAGACTGTTCTCACATTATTACATTGTACAATCAAGACCCTGAAAACCTAGATGAGATGATGGATTAAAAAATATTTAATACATTGTAATGGTTTTTAAATGGTTGTTTTTGTAAATTAATAGGTACATCTGCAAGGCAACAATAAAGAAATAATTTAAAACATTAAACAACCCCCAAAATGGCACCAAATATAACGGAAAGTCAATGATTTTGAATTTTAGAACGATTGACAACAATGGCCTCTGAATTGATTGGAATGTGTGTGGATGGAATGGGAATGTTCGCCAGGGTTCCATCTCAGAACGTGGCTGATCTGTCTGGAACACAAACATCTGTGGTAGGATGCCATCTGAGCTAGGAAACAAAGTTATGGTTGAGTCGGAATGAGCTGTAATGAACCCAATGCGACCTCTTGCACCCACCCAATCCCTACAGTAATGTTAACACTGTAGCGCATTGGCTTACTAGTTAGTACATAACACTGCACAGTATAACAGCAGCGGTCTCGAACACAAAGACGTATTAGTCAACATTCAACGTTCAATAAATACATTGATAAAGACTCTGATCAATATATTATGAATCAGTATATTATTTAAATTTTTCTCTTCTCTTGGTCAGAATATATTACTCTATGAATACTTCTCACTTGAGGAAAACGCTGTTAGCCAGCCCAAAATGGTGAGTGGTATTACAGTAGAACTGTGACAATAATTAGGTTTGTCACAACTTGGCAGCTTGCTACTGGAGGGCTTGGCATCTGGAACTGAGTAAAACAATAAACTCTGCATTTAAACATTTGTTATAATCATATGTTATAATCATATGCATTATAAAAATAAATGTCATATCACACATGTAAAATTATTGCATAAAAGGCTTGGTCATAAATTCTCAAAAGGAAAACCCTTTCCATGGGGTGGTATAAGTTACAACTAATGTAGCTGCTACTGTAACTGTTACTGTAGCTAGACCCTCAGGCCAAGGCAGAACCACTGGGCTTTAACTCAGAATGATAGGGCTCCCACTACAGAGTGGTAGTAGGCTCATTTGTCCGGTCACATCCTGTTTGGCCCAGAGAGGTCAGAGGCTCCAGCCACGCCCCCTCACTCTGTCTTCCAGACCGTGTTGAGAACCTTGACCACCTCCTCATAGATGATGAAGACGATGGCCACATCCAGACACACACGGCCCAGCCTAGGGACTGTCCCCTTATAAAACCTAGAGAACACAACAAGGAGAGAGTAGAACATAGAATTGCATATAGAACACACAATATTAATGGAGTAGAATCGCAAGAATCCTTAACCTCCTGAAGGGTGTCATGAATAAAGTTGGATTGTATACAAGAATATAGTGGTGCACTTACGCTCGTACACCTTCGTGTCTCATGATCTTGACGGCACAGTCCAGCGTACTCTTATACTTATGAGACTCCAGACCCTTAGAGAGAGAAAACAGCAGGGTTATTCACTTAGAGAGAGGTGGAGTTACGTCATACATGTATTTCTAACACATTCAAGCCTCTCAGATCTACACAAGTGCCCATAGATGGTATCCTATCCTGTACCTGCATCCTGGTCTTGATGACATCCAGTGGGGTGTTCCCGAACACACTGGCTGCTCCTGCAATGGCTCCAAACGTTCCCGTCACCACCGGGTTAATAGCCTTATTAGGGTTATCCCCTGGGAAGAGGAGACATACAGACAGAATGCTGTTTAACACTCACCTAAGTCGGATGCATACAGTACGCTTGTCAAAGAGAGTACCTTTTTACAAGTGACCACTAGAGGTCAGCATTTTCTGTGTGGTGTAGACCTGTACTCAAGCTTCCTGATGATGATGATGATGATGATGGCTCGGGGTGCTTTTGACCAGAGCCTTATATAGGGAACAGGATATCATCTGGCACGCAACCTTGAAGTCTCATACCTTTGTACCAGTTCCTGAGGGAGGTCATGACGTAGAAGCGGATGGCCTGGTTGGAGCCCTGCTTCAGAACGGTGGCTGTCAGGCCCTGGTACGTCCCCCTAATACCTGGGGGACATCAGCAGACAGCAGCACTTAGCAGTGGATGTAGTAGCAGTAAATGCATTACCCTCTTTAAACAGTGGATGTCAGTGTCAATACACATGCAAGGCCTTTGTTGACCGCTCCAGTTTAGGGTGATAGGACTAGATTACCCTCCCTAAACCCTAACCTTACCATGGAGAAATGCAAAAGTGACCTTAGATCAGTGGTTAGGGGTAACTTCCCCCTACACCTTTCTTACCTTGGGTTCTGATGATCTCCCTGACTCCATGGTAGAAGCCTCTGTATTTGGGGTTGGCTGAAGACTGGTCGTGGATGAACTTAACCTTGAGAGAGAACACAGGGACAGCGTGATCACCAAACACACATACACACAGATAGATACTTTTAATAAACTCACGGCTGCTCCAGGAAAATAGCATTATCACTTTTTCCCACTGTTCCTTATTACTTTATTATCAGTTTCTCAGAGCACTGAGAGCAGACAAGAGAGCCTTGAGGGATGCTTTTGTCTGTCTGGGCTTTATTTCAGAGAATATGAAAGAGTACATTCATGCAAGGCTCAGGTCAACTCAGCCTCATTCAGCTGTTGAATTAGACATTGAACAAATCTAAAGACTGATTTGGGATCAGCTCTTTCTGCCCATCTGGGGAATAAAGACAAGGAAGAGGAGAGGGGGAGAGAAAGGAAGAGGAGAGAGGGAGTGAGAGGAAGAGGAGAGGGCGAGAGAAAGGAAGAGGAGAGGGGGAGAGAGAGGAAGAGGAGAGAGGGAGTGAGAGGAAGAGGAGAGGGCGAGAGAAAGGAAGAGGAGAGGGGGAGAGAGAGGAAGAGGAGAGGGGGGAGAGATAGGAAGAGGAGAGGGGGAGAGAGAGGAAGAGGAGAGGAGAGGAGGAGAGAAAGGATGAGGAGAGGTGGGTAAAGAGATGCTCTGTCTCTGATGTACCTTGACAGTCTCCATGGGGCAGACTATGACTACAGCCTCCATGACTCCAGCCCCCAGCCCACATAGCAGACCCCTGGTGCTGTTCAACTTCCCTGTCTCGTCACGGGCATGGTTACTGAGATACTCAAACACACCAAACCTGAGAGAGAGAGAGAGAGAGAGAGAGAGAGAGAGAGAGAGAGAGAGAGAGAGAGAGAGAGAGAGAGAGAGAGAGAGAGAGAGAGAGAGAGAGAGAGAGAGAGAGAGAGAGAGAGAGAGAGAGATATTCTATACATAAGGAGTAATCTACTGGCTTTAACCCTAACCCTAACCCTTAAGGAGTGGAGAGTAGAACTAAACAAACAGGTTAAATAAGAGTTGGGCTGACAGAGAGAGTGAAGAGAGATGGAGCCTGTTTCTTTGGCTGTTGGGCTGTTAGTGTTCCCGGCCAGCTTGTCTGGTCAGTCTGAGTGAAAGGATCGGAAGGGAGGGAGCAGGCCAGGCGGGTTATATAAGGAAGGAGTTAGGCTTGAATTTTAAAATTAGTCTAAAATCTCATCCTAGAATCTCTTACCTAGGTGACAGTAAAACACAGAAACTGATACTGTATAACTGTGAAGATGAGGAAGGTCAGAGTTACTGATATCTCTGGATGAGATATAGAAACAATGAAAAGTCTTCAAAGAGTTCTAACCCCACTGGACACCTTAGAGGAAGCCATGTTGGGTTTAATCAGCTAAACTCTCTCTGTGCCCCATAGTATAGAACTGCTTAGTAATCACAGTAGAAGTCTTGCCCCAGCCCTATGGAAGTGGATACATAGATACACCTCAAGGCAAGAGGCAAATTACTTCCTTTGATGCCCAGGTGAAGTGAAACAAACTGCTAGTGAACTAGATTTTTTTGCTACCCAGCACAAGGCACTTCCATGTTAAAGCCTGATGCCTCAGCAAGCAACGGATGCCCAGCAACTGCAACTGCTACCATGGAAGCGAGCTGAGAGTTCCGTCTCACCTCAGGAAGTGTGTGTGTGTGTGTGTGCGTGCGTGCGTGTGCGTGTTAAACATCACTGGAGACAGGAGATGCTGTGCCAGAGAGTCCTTCACTGGGAAGGCTATTTATAGCAGGAATTGGATTGTGGTGATAGCAGGGACAAACTGAACATGGTGGAAGAGAGGAGGAGAGGGGAGGAGAGGGGGAGGAAAGACACTTAGTGTTGATCAACAGTTTGTTTTTTCTTGTAGCCTGTTAAAGCAGTATACTCGTAGAACGTGAACTATTGCAAGATCAGGTTGGTTTCATGAGGCTAGATTTCTTGTGCCTCTGCCCTCTCAACCAAGAGTGTCTGGTCTGATCGATGTCTTCATGTCTGTCTCAGACATTGACGATCTGTCTCCATCTCTGGGTTTGTCTTGCTGTTCTATCTTTTCTCCCTCTACCCCTCCATTTACTCTCTTTCTTTCATCTTCTTTTGGTTCTTAAAAATTCACCATATGTTTATCTGTCTCTACTCAAGACTGTTTGTTTGTTTGAGTGACAGCCGCTTCACGACTCACATACTCTCTCCGCTGTGCAGGAACACACACACTCTGACTGGCAAACAGAAGGAAATGACCTTTATACCTTGAGTTTCAAAACATCTTCTCTCTCTTTCTATTTCTCTCTGTCTTTCTCTCACTCTCTCCCATTCACCTTACTTGGACTGCAAGGAAGTGGGAATATACGTTTTTGAACTACACTTTAGATTAGCCCATTAAAATGACTAAATGGACAAAAATATACTATGGCTGGACTACCTGCTCTCTTTAGCCAATTCAAAAGGAACAGAAAAAAGTTGATTGTTACAACATGACGGATGACAGTTGGGCCTGCACCCATAGTTCAGGATGAGTCAGAGGCATTTTGGTCGTCACGGAGACCATGGAACGTCCCCTAAAGCCTATTAGGGCTTTATCTGCAAGGTCAGGTGCTCTTTGCCAAGAGGGAGGAGGCAGGTACATGGAGAAGAGGGGGGGTATGGGGAGGAATGGAGGGGAAAGAGGATGAGGAGGGGAGGCAGGTGGCATTATGTGGGAGGATGAAAAAGGTCAGTCTCTCTACGTTAAAGCCCAGTGTCTCTTGCCCCCACCCCCCCCAACCCCCCCCCCCCCCCCCCCCCCCCCCCCCCCCCTCCAGAGGCAGACAATCAGCTAATGGGGGAGAAAAGGATGATTGGTAGGGGGAGGAGGAAAGAGGGAAAAGAGGAGATGTGGGGAGAAGACAGAACTATGAAAAATACCCCCCTACACACACACACACACACAAACACACACAAATCACACGGCTGTCAGACTGAGAGTGTAGACAGATGATGTGGCCTACTCTTGTTGCCCTGTCAACCTCTATGCCCTGTTTGCCTACTGTTCCCCTCCCCTAGGCTGACTGACTGACACACACAAACACACGCACAGACACTGAGTGGTAGCTCTGCTCCGCCTGGATGGCTCTGTGGTAGTCCTGTCTGCCACCCTACAGATGTCTCTATAGAAATGTCATCTCTCGGAAAGAATAATATAATTGTTACACAGGAGACCAGCGCGACATCTGAGCTATGCATGGTGGGTATGTGAGTGAGTTAGTGAGTGAGTGAGTGAGTGAGTGAGTGAGTGAGTGAGTGAGTGAGTGAGTGAGTGAGTGAGTGAGTGAGTGTGCATGTGTTTGTGTGGGACTAGGTGCCTTCTACATACCTGACAGCTGATTTGGGTATGGATCCATAGAGCAGTGAGCTGAGTCCTCTATACAGTCCCCTCACCCCATGACCCTGTACTGTCTGCTTCACACAATCACCTACACACACACAATAAACACACAACATTACATTTTACACACAACCAGTTTTAGACAAACAGAGAGCATTAAAATCACATGTTCATATTCACATACATGGAAAGATACAACAGTATGAAAACTCCTTGATAAGCATAGCTAGCTAGTGTGAGACAGAGACAGCTGTCTGTAGGGCTCATTAAGATGGTCTCAGAAACTCAGAGTTCCAGCCAAGAGAAACCAGACTGACACTGTGTGTGTGTGTGTGTGTGTGTGTGTGTGTGTGTGTGTGTGTGTGTGTGTGTGTGTGTGTGTGTGTGTGTGTGTGTGTGTGTGTGTGTGTGTGTGTGTGTGTGTGTGTGTGTGTGTGTGTGTGTGTTGTGTGTGTGTGTGTGTGTGTGTGGTGTGTGTCTGTGTGTGTGTGTGTGTGTGTGTGTGTGTGTGTGTGAGTGCCTGCGTGCGTGCGTGTGTGTGCCTGTTTACAGTCATATAAACAAGCAGAGTGACAGCCTGCCAGAATCACTAATGCACCTGAGGATGATGAGTAATTTGATAATTAGATCCTGAGAGGGGACAGAGAGAGCGAGAGAGAGAGAGAGAGAGGAGAGAGAGAGAGAGAGAAGGAGAAGAGAGAGAGAGAGAGAGAGAGAGAGAGAGAGAGAGAGAGAGAGAGAGAGAGAGAGAGAGAGAGAGAGAGAAGGAGAGAGAACAAAAGAGAGAGATAGATGAAGGTTGATTGGTTTGGTAAACACAATGACCCCTGTATCTTAGGAAGGTTAGATGCATTGGGGGATAAAAGGTATAGATGTATTAAAGGAGATGGGCAGGGTTAGGGTTAAGCTTAGGATAAGGGTTAGGGTTAGGCTTAGGGTAAGGGTAAGGGTTAGGCTTAGGGTTAGGCTTAGGGTAAGGGTTAGTGTTTTACATTTTTTGTCCCCGCCAGTTTTATCATTGGAATGTGATACAAAACGAGGCAACAGTGTGCTTTAGGACCATGCGAACGGCTCCGAGCGGTCGGGTAGGCTGTTTGGTGTGTTTATCGAACTGGATAAAAAAATACATTGTAGTAAGCAACAAAGTGTGTGCAAAGCTGTTATCAAGGCTTCGGTGGGCACCACACAGCTGGATTTGCCTTTGCAGTCTGTGATAGTCTGTAGTCCTTGCCACATGCGTTGTGAGTTGTCGAACATCGTTTCAAGTTTGAGTCTGTATTGTCCATTTGTGTCCCGAATGGATTTGTGGCGCTCGTACCTGGTTGCCTTGTACGCAAGCAGGTAAGAGTCATCGGGGTTAATTCTGCTGACGTGGAATGCTGCAGTAGGGTCTCTCAGCATGGTACGGATATCTCTGTTCATCCAGGATTTTTTGGTTGGGGTATGTCCGGATTGTTATTGTGTGTACAACATCATCAACACATTTCCTAATGAAGCCTTTGACTGACTATGTATATTCCTCATTGTTGATGGATGAGTCCTGGGTGGATGAATCTTTGAACATACTCCAATCAGTATCTCAAAACAGTCCTGCAGCATTGAGTCTGCCTCTGTCCACTATGCTCTATGTTGATTGGCTCCCTCTTGAGTTTCTGCTTGTAGGGGGGAGTAGAGACGTGATCTGATTGGCTGAAGTGCGGGTGGGGGATGACTTTGTACGTATCAGCGATCTTTGTATATGTGTTGTGTGTTGTGTTGTGGGATGGGAGGACACACACACACACACACACAAACATACACACACACACACACACACACACACAAACATACAGTCAGAAACTCACCGATGCCCCTGTATTTGGGAGGGTTGGCCTTCTCATCCAGCTGTAGCTGAGTCTTCACATACTCTGTAGGAAGGTGATACAGATTTCTATGCCCCCTGCTATACCACCTGTAGAAAACACAGAGAGCAGAGGTCAGATAAAGCTATACACCTGTAGAAAAGATAGCACCATTTAGTTAATGACAACCTGGCACTGCTAAGGATTCAGGAATGATATGTTATCCTATGGGGATGAGCGTGTTAAGAGCAGAATTGCAGATGAGTCACTTAGGAAGAAGGGAGGGAGGGAGGGAGGGAGGGAGGGAGGGAGGGAGGGGGACGAGTAGGCTGACGTTAATTAAATGATCTGCTCTGCCCAGAGGGAGGGGCTCCCTTACACAACCCAAGACCCTCCATTAGCTCAATAACACACACACACACACTTTCCACATTTCCCCTCTGCCTCTCCCTCTCCCTCTCCCCCCCTCTCTCTCTCTCTCTCTCTCCTCTCTCTTTCACACACCACACACACACACACACTCACACACTCACATTCTAATCCCAGAGGCCCTCTCTGTATAAAGAAATAACGGGAAGTATCCAGATATGTTATCCAACTGTGTGACAGCTTGGCATCCATCCCACTGCACCGTTATTGTAGGCCAAGCCTCTCTAGCTCTTCTCTATGGCACTTAGCATTCTGGAGGTGGTAGGAGATATATTTTAACCTATGACACAAAACAGTGCAATGTACAGTAGATATAGAAGGATTTTAAGTGGTTGGGGGTCAATTACACATTGATGAATGGTTAAGTGAGAATATTCAGCAAAGAAAATTGAGCTGACAAGGCAAAGCCCTGTATACAGTAGCTGATGCATAATGCTTTTCTACAGTATTTTCCGCAGGCTAGAAAAGGTTGTAAAACAGTCTAGAAAACTGAGTCATGATGTTCCACACACACATATGCGCCGCACACGCACACACACACACACACACACACACACACACACACACACACACACACACACACACACACACACACACACATACACAAACAGCTTTAATTCCTCTAATCCCAGATCTAATACATTTCTACTACACTACACTAGCACACTGGCCCAGGCTGGACAGGCCAGTACAGTGCATTCAGAAGGTTATTAAGACCCCTTGACTTTTTCCACATCTTGTTACAAGTTATTAGACATTTTTGCAAATGTATTAAAAATAAAAACAGAAATACCTGATTTACATACGTTTTTACAGACCCTTTGGTATGAGACTCGAAATTGAGCTCAGGTGCATCCTGTTTCCATTGATCATCCTTGAGATGTTTCTACAACTTGATTGGAGTCCACCTGTGGTAAATTCAATTGATTGGACATGATTTGGAAATACACACACCTGTCTATATTAGCTCCCACAGTTGACAGTGCATGTCAGAGTAAAAACCAAGCCATTTTTTATTTAACCTTTATTTAACTAGGCAAGTCAGTTAAGAACACATTTTCGGTTACGGGCCCAACGCTCTAACCACTTGGCTACCTGCCAACATGAGGTGGAAGTAATTGTCCGAGGCACAGATCTGGGGAAGGTCACAAAAAACATTTATTCAGCATTGAAGGTCCCCCAAGAACACAGTGGCCTCCATCATTCTTAAATGGAAGAAGTTTGGAACGACCAAGACTCTTCCTAGCAATTGGGGGAGAAGGGCCTTGGTCAAGGAGGTGAGCAAGAAACCGATGGTCACTCTGACAGAGCTCCAGCGTTCCTCTGTGGAGATGGGAGAGCCTTCCAGAAGGACCACCATCTCTGCAGCACTCCACCAATCAAGCCTTTATGGTAGAGTGGCCAGACCGAAGCCACTCCTCAGTAAAATGCACATGACAGCCCACTTGGAGTTTGCTAAAAGGCACCCAAAGGACTCTCAAACCATGAGAAACAAGATTCTCTGGTCTGATGAAACAACATTGAACTCTTTGGCCTGAATGCCAAGTGTGACATCTGGAGGAAACCTGGCACCATCATTTTTTAGCGGCAGGGACTGGGAGATCGAGGGAAAGATGAATGGAGCAAAGTACAGAGAGATCCTTGATGAAAACCTGCTCCAGAGTGCTCAGGACCTCAGACTGGGCCGAAGGGTTCACCTTCCTACAGGACAACAACCCTAAGCACACAGCAAAGACAATGCAGGAGTGACTTCGGGACAAGTCTCTGAATGTCCTTGAGTGGCCCAGCCAGAGCCCAGACTTGAACCCGATCAAACATATCTGTGCAGCGACTGTTGCAGCGACTCTCCCCATCCAACCTGACAGAGTTTGAGAGGATCTGCAGAGAGAAGAATGGGGGAAACTCCCCAAATACAGGGTGTGCCAAGGGTCTGAATACTTCAATTTTTATTACATTTGCCAATATTTCTAAAAAACTGTTTTTGCTTTGTAATTATGGGGTATTGTTTGTATATTGATGAGGGGGAAAACACTATTTATTACATTTTAGAATAACGTAACAAAATGTGAAAAAAGTAAATGGGTCAGGAATCCTTTCGAATGGCCACTGTACAGCATGGTCTACAATAGGCTTCATTCATCCCCAGACAGCACTACAACAGTTTTACATGTGAAGGCTATTGGGGAAGAACTACAACAGTTTTACATGTGAAGGCTATTGGGGAAGAACTACAACAGTTTTACATGTGAAGGCTATTGGGGAAGAATTACAACTGTTTTACATGTGAAGGCTATTGGGGAAGCAGTGTTCCAATCACAAACACATATGCATTCACACATACACATACACATACACATACACACACACACACACACACACACACACACACACACACACACACACACACACACACACACACTGATATGAGCCGTTAAATGACTCCAGTAGTACTATATACTACGGCTGAATGAGCAGACCATTCATCTTGATCTATATCTACTGCTGAACCAGACACACAGAAAACAGAACATTCATCAGTTCTCTCCTCTCTCTGCCAGTTCCCCCCCTTTCTCTCACCCTCCCTCTTTCAAACTCTCTCTCTCTCTCTCTCTCTACCTCTTCCCTAGGCTGTGCTCTCTCTCTACCTTTCTGTGTCAGGTCACAAATTCAATGTGTTTTCATACGACACTGACACTTGTTATTAGTGGGAATGGATGTACCTAGAAACCAGTTTACCAATTCCTACCCAGGCTCTGCAGAGCATACACAGCATATAAACCAATCAGACAACTAGGATATATGTTGAAAATGTACAGTATGTTTCTATTTTCGTCATACATTTTGATAGAGGAACTAGGGCACCATAGAGTTACAGCAAACGTTTCTGTGTTTTAAAAGAGATCGTATGAATGTTGACGACCGCAGGCAAGAACACTTGGCAATTGATGACACAGCAAAAATGAAAACTAGAAAAGCAAGAAGAGTAAGGAAACAATGTGAACATTGCCATCCATAAATCACACACACACACACACACACACACTCCGCCCTCGCAAAGCAGATTTATAGTTTAATCAACACCCTTCAGACTTCACAGTTGGGTTCCTGCTTACATCACAGCCACTTAGAGCACACACCACTGAGGCTGATCGTCAGAGTCCAGAGCATTGACTTATTCCACATTTTGACTTATTCTACATTTTGTTGTGTTTCAGCCTGAATTAAAAATTGTCAAGTATCTCACTGATCTACACACAATACCCCATAATGACAAAGTGAAAACATGTTTTTAGAAATGTTTGCAAATGTATTTCAATGTAATACAGAAATATAATACAAACATTGGAATAAGTATAAACAATAGTATAACAACATTTTGAATAAGTCAAGGGGTATGAATACTTTCTAAAGGCACTGTATAACTGGGCCTGGTTGAGTGGATAGACTGCAGCCCAGCAGTAGAAACACATCACATCCCAGCCAAGCCACCCATAGGCACTTTTCACACCATTACACACTATTAGATCAAACATGGAAGAGAGACAGAGACAGAGACAGAGAGAGAGAGGAGAGAGAGCAGAGAGAGAGAGAGAGAGAGAGAGAGAGAGAGAGAGAGAGAGAGAGAGAGAGAGAGAGAGAGAGAGAGAGAGAGAGGAGAGAGAGAGAGAGATAGGAGAGGAGAGAGATGGGGAGATGGAGACTGAACATTAGGGAGAGACAGGATAGCAACAGATGGGAGAGATCAAGGGAGAAAGAGGGAGAACATTTATTTATTTATCCAGGCGAGTCAATTAAGAACAAATTTATTATTTACAATGATGGCCTGGCAAAGAGAGAGGGAGATAGAGAAGAGAAGACATCTGAAGTGCTATCTATATGCCTGCTGTTGAGGTAACTCTAATTAGTGTTGGCCACATCTGTTCCTGATGAGAACTTTTAAATCACCCAACCTGGAAACCAATAAACATAAAAAAAATCTGGCAACCCCACAGTTTATGGACCAGAATACAGTTTGACAATTTATGGACCATAATGTGCAAGAACCAAAGGACAATTTATACTTTAAATGTATTCTTACTTATCCAGACTAGTCACATTAAATGAAACATGTTCTTCAACAACAGAGAGAGGGGAGAGAGAGAGAGAGAGAGAGAGAGAGAGAGGAGAGAGAGAGAGGAGAGAGAGAGAGAGAGAGAGAGAGAGAGAGGAGAGAGAGGGAGAGAGAGAGAGAGAGAGAGAGAGAGAGAGAGAGAGAGAGAAGGGGAGAGAGGAGAGAGAGAGAGAGAGAGAGAGAGAGAGAGAGAGAGAGAGAGAGAGAGAGAGAGAGAGAGAGAAAGGGAGAGAGAGAGAGAGAGAGAGAGAGAGAGAGAGAGGAGAGAGAGAGAGAGAGAGAGAGATTAAACTACAAGTTGTTTTGTGGGACCTGATGTTAAGAGAGATGAAAATACAGGGGAGAGTGTTGAAAGATGGTGCCTCATGTCCCTATTCCCCAACCCCAATGTAGACCGTAGCCAGAGGACGTCTTAACATCAAACATGATGTATTAATACAGTCTTAACATTTCTGTTTGCCTCGTCTGAAAGATTAAAGGAATTATTAATCTATCGTCTGCCTTTTTAGGCTTTTGCCTGTTCAAAACACCGGTCCCCAAACGCTACACTAATGTTTAATTACACATGTCTATTAATTTTACATGGAAAATCTTTTGAACTGCTTCTAACGCTCCAGGTAGGCTGTTCCCTGCAGACTGGATGGAAGGACACTGATGTTGTTCTGTCAATGTTGTTGTGTATTCCTAAAACAGTTGGTTTGTTTGTTTGTTGTCTCATGAGGATGAGTGGGATGTTGTTGCCACTTTCTTAGACAGCAATGAATACATCTGTCAGGGAGAGAGAGCGGCGAGAGAGAGAGAGAGAGAGAGAGAGAGGTAAGAGGAGAGAGAGAGAGAGAGAGGTAAAGAGAGAGAGAGAGAGAGAGAGAGAGAGAGAGAGAGAGAGAGAGAGAGATAGAGAGGTAGAGAGAGAGGAGAGAGAGAGAGAGAGAGAGAGAGAGAGAGAGAGAGAGAGAGACAGAGAGAGAGAGAGAGAGAGAGAGAGAGAGAGACGTCTTGCCCCCCCAAGGCACTGGTGGGTCGTGATTCGTAGATTCAGAGTGTGTAGAGTGTATTATCTAGTGCATAGTGTGCAGAGTTGCAAGTGGGCTGTGAATGAGCAGGGAGTGAGTGCACACTTTGACAAGCCCTCTGAGTCTAAGAGGAGACAGCCACTCAAAGAACTTAACTGTCTGCCCTGCGGTGAGAGAGAGAGAGAGAGAGAGAGAGAGAGAGAGAGAGAGAGAGAGAGAGAGAGAGAGAGAGGAGAGGAAGAGAGAGAGAGAGAGAGAAAGTTGGCAATACAGTACTCTCAGACCTTATACACACTCACAGATGCACACACACGCATGCACGCATGCACACACAAACACACACAATGTATGACAATAAAAACCTCCACTACAAAGGAACGCACAAATACAAATAAAATCAGGACCAGAAACCCATTTAAAGCTCTCAACCCCAGGCCAATCCTGTCTCATATCATAGCCTCCACCTCTCAAACATCGGCCATTGCCATTGGCTGCTGAGCCCAGGAGAGGGAGTATAAAGAGCTTATTCACCTTTCATGTAGAAATGTGCCTCATAGCCATTGTCTGGGTTTGGAAGAGTTTTCTTCAATTAAGCTACGACTTCTATGTTCTGTCCATATAACTTTCCCCCCAGTGCCTCCAGGCCTATACAAAAGCCCGATACAACCCACACAAACAACACACACACACACACACCCACACATGGGGTTACTGTAATACTAAACAATGTTTTTTTTTTACAATGCCAGATGTCATCTAAAAAGACATGCTCTCCTCTCCTTTCTCGCTCTCCCCCTCTCTTTCTCTCACTAACTCAATCCCACCCTCTCATCCAATCTGCATTATACCAGTCCCAAAAGTGGAATATTTCTACACAAGCTAAGCTAGGTCAGTTATGGCACCAGACACATGTAGTCAAGCTAAAGGCAACCTGGCTATGGTCTTCATCTACGGCCCTGAGTTCAAACAACCAAGTTTATGTCATTGGCACAGAAAAGATAATGTCTTGCTGTGGTCC